>SJYT01002343.1:173163-255522 GCA_006410635.1 Cephalophus harveyi | reverse complement strand
TGAACTCTGGGAGATGGTGATGAACAGGGAGGCCTGGCGTGCTGCGATTCATGGGGTCACAAAGAGTCGGACACGACTGAGCGACTGAACTGAACTGAACTGATGAAAGTGAAAGAGGAGAGTGAAAAAGTCGGCTTAAAGCTCAACATTCAGAAAACTAGGATCATGGCATCTGGTCCCATCACTTCATGGGAAATAGATGGGGAAACAGTGGAAATAGTGTCAGACTTTATTTTTTTGGGCTCCACAATCACTGCAGATGGTGATTGCAGCCATGAAGTTAAAAGACACTTACCCCTTGGAAGGAAAGTTATAACCAACCTGGATAGCATATTAAAAGGCAGAGACATTACTTTGCCAACAAAGGCCAGTCTAATCAAGGCTATGGTTTCTCCAGTGGTCATGTATGGATGTGAGAGTTGGACTGTGAAGAAAGCTGAGCGCCGAAGAATTGATGCCTCTGAACTGTGGTGTTGGAGAAGACTCTTGAGAGTCCCTTGGACTGCAAGGAGATCCAACCAGTCCATTCTGAAGGAGATCAGCCCTGGGATTTCTTTGGAAGAAACGATGCTGAAGCTGAAACTCCAATACTTTGGCCACCTCATAGGAAGAGCTGACTCATTGGAAAAGATCCTGATGCTGGGAGGGATTGGGGACAGGAGGAGAAGGGGATGACAGAGGATGAGATGGCTGGATGACATTACCAACTCAATGGACATGAGTCTGAGTGAACTCCAGGAGTTGGTGATGGACAGGGAGGCCTGGTGTGCTGCGATTAATGGGGTCACGAAGAGTCGGACACAACTGAGCGACTGAACTGAACTGTGTACAACTGTTGCAAAAGAAAATCCTTCAAACCTTCTCTACAAGTCTACCGTCTTCCAACAGTTTGTAAACGTTATCTGAACAGCTAGCTGGTCAATTATCTGGGCGAGACCCTCGAAGATGGCTTCAAAGCATTGCACATAGTATTGGATCTGGAACGATAATGCTGATAATTATCCTGGTGATTATATTTGTAATATACTGATGCCTTTCAACTGCTGCTGCTGAGTCAGTTCAGTCGTGTCCGACTCTGTGCAACCCCATAGACAGAAGCCCTCCAGGCTCCCCCGTCCCTGGGATTCTCCAGGCAAGAACACTGGAGTGGGTTGCCATTTCCTTCTCCAATGCATGAAAGTGAAAAGTCAAAGTGAACTTGTCGTGTCCAACCCTCAGGGACCCCAGGGACTGCAGCCTACCAGGCTCCTCCACCCATGGGATTTTCCAGGCAGGACTACTGGAGTGGGGTGCCATAGCCTTCTCACTAAACTTACTCCCTTGGTCAGGGCCTTTTTCACAAAAGTATCTACAGTCATCACCAATTATGAAAAAATAAAAAAGAGGGAACTGTCAGGGTACATTCAAGTTTAAAGGATCCAGTATGTTATTTTGTGTTTCTCAAGGACTCTCTTCCTTATCAGTTCCTGGAAAACAGGAACGAGCAGAGCTGCACGAAGTTCTCAGGACTGAGGTCATGAGAAAGGGTATCTGCTTGGACTCCTTTCAGTGACTCCCTTCAGTGACCTTTAACTTGAAGATAATCTATTCAGTTATGCCCCTCTGACTCAGGATATGGAAAAGCTTTCTTGGCCCTTTCAAGACTGTTATTTGCTTGGCTTTCGTTTTCCTCAATTTTTTTTTACTGCCTATAGCTGCCTTGGATGAAGATATAGAAACATGCGTTTTTGCAGATAAAGCACCCTTGTCTGACTCAAGACTTGGGCCCCCTGCTTGCTTCTTCTCGTCGACTCCAGTCCCCGGGTCCCCGTCTACAAAGACTGTGACAGCTCTGTCTTCAATTTCCACAAATAAGAGTAACTCTTCTTTAATCATACATACAACAGTTATTGCTATCCAATGGAGAACATGACCCTTTTCCTATGCATTGTTCCTAGCACACCATCAATCCCTGGTAACTGTCCCTCTCCTCCTATGAAAAGCCCAGTCCTTTTAACATCTTGCCTACTCTGTTCAAGGTCAGCTGATAGAACAGTATGTTTTCTAACAGGCTGGACTATGTACGGAAGGGCTTCCTGATCCTAGTGACCATGATGAGTCATGTACTGGTTTTACATTATTTTCCACCCTCCCTGTTGCTAATTCAGGCACACTATTGAATTTCGTAATTTAGGCTGTATGTTTTTCCAGCCTAAATGATGTAATGAATTGTATCTAATGAAGTCAACCCCTTCATCTCACTGATTCCTTCCCAGAGACCATCATGAAACGCGTGTAGCAAATGCGTTTGATCAATGTATCACCAAAGCCAAGCTCTTAGAGCTCACCATACAACACACCAATAAACTGAGAGACTACTTGTCGGGCAAGGGATAGTGACTTTATTCAGAAAGCCAGAAGACCAAAAAGACGGTGGTATACTGTCCCAAAGAATCATCTCTGCTGAGTTAGAATTCGGGTTTCTTTTACACAAAAAGATCTCTATAGCTTCTCTTCAAATATGGACTTACTCCAATTGCTGAGTACCTGAACTAAAGTCATCAGAGAATACAAATATTGAAAAGGGTAAAGGATTTGCCACAACCACTGAGTCTGGGAAGTAGGCTCCACTATGTTCCTATCTTGTGACTTTTGGGTAAGATCCTTGCCACACACATTACATTGCTGTGTGTTTTCTCCAGGATAAAGACTCTGATACTACTGGCGAGATGTGAGCTGTGAGGATGGTGTTTTTTTTCTTTTTCCACATTTGTGAAATTGGTGAGGAATCTTTCTGGAATGAATTCGTGTTCTAAAGACCTGACTAATAAATACATATATATCTGGCTTCTATCCAGTATGAATTTCCTCATGAAGCCTAAGATGTTGCCACACTCATGATATTTGTATGGTTTCTCAGTAGTGTGAATTCTCTGACCAACAGTAGGGTGTGAATTTTGAACTTTGAATTTTGAAGACTTCTACCATATACCACATTCACACGAGTTTCTCTCACGTATGGATTTTCTGATGTTTAGTGAGTGCTGAGAGCTGAGTAAAGGATTTTCCACAC
Organism: Cephalophus harveyi; assembly: GCA_006410635.1. Lineage (NCBI taxonomy): Eukaryota > Metazoa > Chordata > Mammalia > Artiodactyla > Bovidae > Cephalophus > Cephalophus harveyi. The sequence continues at coordinate 252,470 of SJYT01002343.1, read as the reverse complement.
TCGAAACACTTGAAAGATTTCTCTATATGTATTCTCCGATGACTTGTAAGGTGTGAATTTCGACTGAAGAACTTGCCACACTCATTACATTTGAAAGGTCTCTCTCCAGTATGAATTCTCCAGTGAAGCCGAAGATGTGGTTTTTGACCAAAGAGTTTTCCACACTCATCACATTTGTAAGGTTTCTCTCCAGTATGAACTGTCTGATGACTTAAAAGGATTGACTTTACACGAAAGGCCTTGCCACACTCATCACATTTGTAAGGTCTTTCTCCAGTATGAAATCGCTTATGACTTATGAACTGTGAAGGCTGACTAAAGTGCTTGCCACACTCATCACATTTGTAAGGTTTCTCTCCGGTATGAACCCTCTGATGACCAGCAAGGTGTGAATTTCGGATGAAGACTTTGTCACATATATCACATTTAAATAATTTCTTTCCTGTATGAATTTTCTGATGTCTTCTGAGGTTTGAGCTGTCAGTAAAGGTTTTGCCACACTCATTACATTGATAACTTCTCTTTCTTGCATGGATATTCTGATGACTTACAAGCAATGAATTCTGACCAAAGATTTTACCACATATATCACATTTATGTAAGTTTGCTTCTGAGTGGATTATCTGATGTCTAGCAAGGGTGGAGCTATCATTAAAGGTTTTGCCACACTCATTACATTTGTAACATTTCACTTCAGAATGAATTTTCAAATGACGTGCAAGCTGTGAACTTTGATCAAACAATTTGTCACATACTTCACATTTATGTGATTTCTCTCTTTTATGGATGGCCTGATGTTTAATGAGGTATGAACCTTTACGATAGGCTTTCCCACACTCATTACATTTGTAAGGTTTTTCCCTCTGTGCTTTGAGGTCTTGTGTTATTATTGAAGGATTCATAAAATCATTCCCATATATATTAGAAACACTGGTTTGGGCACAAGGAGGAATTCTCTGAAGTGGTGAAAATGAGAAACTGTTGTTGACAGATCGCTTAACTTCATAATGTTCAGAAGTTATCCCTCCAGTTTGAAATATCTGCAGTTTATCCTGAAAGTTAAATCCAAGCCTGTTTCCAAAGAGCTTGATGTCTGCATCCCTTCCATCATGCGAATCTCTTCCATCAGGCACATTTCCATTAAGGCTTACAGGTGTGCCTTCGTAATTTCTTTTGTCATCTCTCCCCTGACACTCAAAGTCACACATATTTTCCTGACTTTCCCAAAGATTAAAGCATTTGATTTCACAGCTTTCAGGTCTTCCCAGCATCAATGTTTGGAATGTTTCTTGTTTATCACTGGTTGCTCTGGGTTGTAAATGCTTGATCACATGTGTAGGAGAGATATCTACAAGATAAAAAGAACCACAGGTATCCTGCTCACAATAATTCAAAAATAAATCTTTCATGTTGAGTATATATTACACCAAAAGTAATACTTACACCAAGTTATGAAACACCACCATGTTGACCCTAAGTTTCTAGAAACACTAAATGAATAGAATTTTTAACTTAAGAAAGCATGATAACATAAATTCACCGTTAAGGTAACCTAGTATTAAAAACCATATGCCAAACACACTCACATTGGACAACCTTAGGCCAACTCTCAAAAACAGGGTATTTTTCTACCAGGACCCCTAGGAACGTATCAAACAACAGTTGTCTCAAATTGAAAAGAAAAATATTATACTATCATTGTATTCTGCATACTTACTGTACATAAATAAATTCTAAACAACATAGTTATAACAGTAAGTAATCCAAAACCAAGCGTACCGAATTAATAATTAACTAGACATAATTGGTTGTTTACAGTTGAAAACAAATGAGAAAATGAAGACTATGGCTAAAACAATTTTTTGGAAACAACACAGTTTTCTAAATCTGCTCTAGAACCACATACCCAAAAAGAAAAGGCATTTTACAATGTTAACAAGTAGTATGTGTCAGCTGTATTGCAGAATATACGCAAAAAGACCATCATCTGTAAATGACGTAAATTAAGATGCAAAACAGTCACCGGTTTTCTAACAGCCAATAAACAAATTTATCCCTACTATGCTGCTGTTGTTCAGTCGCTCAGTCGTGTCTGACTCTTTGTGACCCCATGGACTGTATCCCACCAAACTCCTGTCCACGGGACTTCCCAGGTAAGAATAATGGAGTGGGTTGCCGTTTCCTTCTCCATGTGATCTTCCTGACTCAGGGATCAAACCTGCATCTTCTGCATTTGCAGGGAATTCTTTACCACTGAGCCACCAAGGAAGGCTTCTCTCTAGCCATGCACTATTCTTAATTACCTGGTTTAATGGCACCAAAATATAATAAATAAAAAGTGAGTGCTTTGTGTATTTATTGACTAGGGTCAGACACGATATTGCTGAAAAATGTTGCAAGTGAAAAGCATACAAGATATAATGTAGCTGAGGTTTGACAGAAAACAAAATTCTGTAAAGCAATTATCCTTCAATTAAAAAATTAGTAACATTTTAAAAAGATATAATGTAGATAAAGTCGTATCATAAAGAACATGACAGAATATAGATATTACCTTTTTTAAAGTAAATTTTGAGTATTTAAGTTTTCATTCCAATCCCAAAGAAAGGCAATGCAGAAGAATGCTCCAATTACCGCACAATTGCACTCATCTCACATGCCAGTAAAGTAATGCTCAAAATCCTCCAAGCCAGGCTTCAGCAATACGTGAACCGTGAACTCCCTGATGTTCAAGCTGGCTTTAGAAAAGGCAGAGGAACCAGAGATCAAATTGCCAACATCCGCTGGATCATGGAAAAAGCAAGAAGAGTTCCAGAAAAACATCTACTTCTGCTTTATTGACTATGCCAAAGCCTTTGACTGTGTGGATCTTTGTGTATTTATTGACTAGGGTCAGACACAATATTGCTGAAAAATGTTGCAAGTGAAAAGCATACAAGATATAATGTAGTTGAGGTTTGACACACAACAAAATTCTGTAAAGCAATTATATTTCAATTATAAAATTAACAAAGTTTAAAAAGATATAATGTAGATAACGTCATATCATAAAGAACATGACAGAATATAGATATTACATTTTTTAAACAAAAGTAAACTTTGAGTATTTACTATAAAACATGCACTACTGTAAGCCAACCAACAGCACTAATTTGCTTTGAAAGGCTTGAGGTAAATTAACATGTTTTTCTCTAATCAGAGCAGGAGACACACCCAATGGGTGCACAAAGGGGTAAGAGAAACAGGATATGAATCTGAACCTACAGACTGAGAAAACTTATTTGTCAACATGACCACCCACTGAATGAATAGATTAGAAAATATTAAAAAAAAAAACAAACACAAGGAACTTGGAAAGAAAATATCAAGGCAGATACAAGACAGAGGTAGTCTGTTTAACTATTATTCAACCATCCCATCTCAAAATGGGTTGTGAGTCATCATGGATGCACAGAGTGATTTAGGTCATGTCCTGAGAAACTTGTTCAATAAATGACTAGAGATTATCTTTACAGTGAGAGTATGTAAAAGGTGGAGGGACGTGTAGGTAAGAACGATGTTTCCATCCATATCAAGGTAGTATGTGAGGACTGGTCAGGACTAAGAAAGGGCGTGCGTGGAGCATAGGGTACACAGGTTTATGTCAGATATCAGCTTGTGACTGCATGTCTTTGTGAAAATAACTGAGAGCACAAACTAATATACTGACCTTAAAAGAAAAGAACTGGTTCAGCAAGTTTATGGACATTATACTATGGGTATGGGACAGAAACAAGAGAGATTTTAAAAGTTACTGTGATATATGGAATAAGCAGGAAATACTTGTTATACTATTTACAATGTAATGTATCCAACTGTGAATTTTGTAAGTGACAATGGAATGCTTATATTCAAGAAAAGCATACACAATATTCCAGGATATTGTGTAAGAATCGTATTAGCAGAAATCAGAAGGAAAATCCAGGAAAAGGCTATCTAAACCAGGTTCCTCTGCCAAGTATGATTAACCTCTCTACGGGACATTTATTTCATTTCTTCTTCCACACATGTTCATCTCAAGATCGAGGAGTATCAAAGGAGGGATTGAAACTGACTCTGAAGGACCTTCCCAGTTACAAAAGCCTTTCTGAGGCATTCAACACTTTTTTGTAGAAAAAGGCTTTATTCTCCTAGACCTCCCCTGAGTTCAAAAGAGCAGATTCAAACACTTACTAATACATAAAAGGATCATACCATGTTCAAGTGGGATTTATTGCAGGCATGCAAGATTTCTCAATATCCACAAGTTAATCACTATGATACACCACATTAACAGTTGAAGACTAAAAACCATATGATCATCAATAGATGCAGAAAAGATTCTCACAAAATTCAAGTGCCATTTATGATAAAAACCCTTCAGAAAGTCAGCACAGATGGACCCTACCTCAACATAATTAAGACTGTTTATGTCAAACACAAAGGTAACATCATACTCAACAAGGAAAAACTGAAAGCATTCCCCTTAACAACATGAATAAGACAAGAATGGTCACTATTGCCACATTGATTGAACATATTTTTCGAAGTCCTAGCCACAATAATCAGAAAAGAAAAAGAAATAATAGGAATTCAAGTAAAAAACATAAGAAAGAAGTAAAACTGTCACTATGAGGCTACACACAGAAAATCCCAAAGATGCCACCAGATGACTACTAGACCTCATCAATGAACAGAATAAACTTGCTGTATACAAAATATATAGAAAACTGCTGCATGTCTATACACTAATAATAATACATCAAAAAGTAAAATTAATGAAACAATCCCATTCACCATGTCAGAGAAAAGAATAAAATTCTAAGGAATAAACCTACCTAAAAAGTCAAAAGAACTGTATTCATGATGCTGATGACTGATACCAAAGATGACACAAACAGATGGAAACATATACCATGTTCTTGGATTCAAAGAAATAATACTGTCAAAATGACCATACTGTCCAAGGCAATGTACATATTCAATGAAACCCTTATCAAATTAACAATGACATATTTCATAAAACAAAGAAAAACTTAATTTGTATCAAAATACAAAAGACTCTGATATCTAAATCGATCCTGAGAAGGAAGAACAGAGCTAGAGGAATCATGTTCCCGGAGTTCAGACCATACTACAAACTTACAGTCATCAAAGTGAAAGTGAAGTCGCTCAGTCATGTCCGACTCTGCAACCCCATGAACTGTAGCCTACCAGGTTCCTCTGTCCATAGGATTTTCCAGGCAAGAATACTGAAGTGGGTTGCCAATTCCTTCTCCAGAGATCTTCCTGACCTAGGGATTGAACCTGGGTCTCCTGCATTGTAGGCAGATGCTTTACCGTCTGAGCCACCAGGGAAGTGGTATGATGATGGCACAAAACAGAAACACAGATTACTACCAGGTTCCTCTGTCCATGGGATTTTCCAGGCAAGAATACTGAAGTGGGTTGCCATTTCCTTCTCCAGCAGATCTTCCTGACCCAGGGACTGAACCTGGGTCTCCTGCACTATAGGCAGGCGCTTTACCGTCTGAGCCACCAGGGAAGTGGTATGATGATGGCACAAAACAGAAACACAGTTCAGTAGAACAGGACAGAAAACCCAGAAATAAACCAATTTACTTAGAGTCAATTATTCTATAAAAAAGGAGGAAAGAATATAGAATGAAGAAGTCTCTTTAATAAGTGATGCTGGGATAAATGGATAGTTACATGAAAAAGAATGAAATGACAACATTCTCTAACACCACATACAAAAATAAACTCAAAATGTATTAAACATCTAAATGCAAGACCAGATAGTATAAAATTCATAGTGGAAAACAAATGCAAAACACTGACATAAATGTCAGCAAAATTTTTTTGGATCTTAGAGTCATGGTAATAAAAGCAAAATCAAACAAACGAGACCTAATTAAATTTAAAACCTTTTTGCAATTTTTTTTTTTTTTAATTCAACTTCTGATCTTCTGTAGTGTCTTAAAAAAAACCTTGCACATTATGGTCTATGCTTTCTTTGCCTTATGTTCTGTATTTTATATGATTGCTTAGAAGGGTTATATTTCTTTCCTTGTGTTACTTTTATGTATACAACTATATAAATATGGTTGCACTCATTAACTAATAAGGGCAATGATAAATGAGAATATTTTCATTTCCTCTCTACCATCCTCCCACACACACTTTTAATTGATTTTACAATGTTTGTTTACTGCTATTTGCTTTTGAAAAAGCCATTAAATATCCTTATATCTTTCTGTTTTAAATGATAGTTTTTATCTCCCAGCTATAAAATCTGAGGATATTAGCATGCATACACTTTCCACCTTTTCTCCTCTGCCTCTCTCATCTGTTATTATTTGTTATTTCTACACTGTAGAATTTATAACATTTACATTCTGTTCTGCAACAAGTCACTTTTACTTTATTCTGGATAGACGTGAGTGTGAGTGAACTCCAGGAGTTGGTGATGGACAGGGAGGCCTGGCATGCTGCAATTCATGGGGTCACAAAGAGTTGGACATGACTGAGTGACTGAACTGAACTGAGTNAAACTCCAGTACTTTGGCCACCTCATGCGAAGAGTTGACTCATTGGAAAAGACTCTGATGCTGGGAGGGATTGGGGGCAGGAGGAGAAGGGGACGACCGAGGATGAGATGGCTGGATGGCATCACTGACTCGATGGATGTGAGTCTGAGTGAACTCCGAGAGATGGTGATGGACAGGGAGGCCTGGCGTGCTGCGATTCATGGGGTCGCAGAGAGTCGGACACGCCTGAGCGACTGAACTGAACTGAACTATAAAACATGCACTACTGTAAGCTAACTTGCTTTGAAAGGCTTGAGGTCAATTAACATGCTTTTCTCTAATCAGAGTCGGAGACACACCCTAAGTGGTAAGAGAAGCAGGAAAATGGCACACAAAGTGGTAAGAGAAGCAGCATATGAATCAACCTACAGACTGAGAAAACTTATTTGTAAAGATGACCACCCACCGAATGACTAGATTAGAAAATATTAAAAAAAAAAATACAAGGACCTTGGAAAGAAAATATCAAGGCAGATACAAGACAGAAGCAGTCTGTGTAACTATTATTCAACCATCCCATCTAGAAATGGGCTGTGAGTCATCATGGATGCACAGAGTGATTTAGGTCATGTCCTGAGAAACTTGTTCCATAAATGACCAGAGATTATCTTTACACTGAGAGTATGTAGAAGGTGGAGGGATGTGATAGGTAAGAACAATGTTTCCGTCCATATCAAGGTACTATGTGAGGACTGGTCAGGACTAACAAAGGGCCTGTGTGGAGCACTGAGTACACAGGTTTATGTCAGATATCAGCTTGTGACTGCATGTCTCTGTGAAAATAACTCAGAGTGCAAACTAACATACTGACCTTAAAAGAAAAGAACGGGTTCAGCAAGTTCGTGGGCATTATACTATGGGTATGGGACAGAAACAAGAGAGATTTTAAAAGTGACTGTGATATATGGAGAAAGCAGGATAATACCTGTTATACATACTATTTACAATGCAATGTATCCAACTGTGAATTTTGTAAGTTACAATGGAATGCTTATATTCAAGAAAAACATACACAATTTCCAGGATATTGTGTAAGAATCTTATTAGCAGAAATCAGAAGGAAAATCCAGGAAAAGGCTATCTATACCTGGGTTCCTCTGCCAAGTATGATTAACCTCTCTATTGGACATTTATTTCATTTCTTCTTCCACACATGGTCATCTCAAGATTGAGGCGTATCAAAGAAAAGGAGGGATTGAAACTGACTCTGGAGGACCTTCCCAGTTACAAAAGCCTTTCTGAGGCATCCAACTCCTTTTTGTAGAAAAAGGCTTTATTCTCCTAGACCTTCCCTGAGTTCAAAAGAGCAGATTCAGTTACTAATACATAAAAGGATCATACCATGATCAAGTGGGATTTATTGCAGGGATGCAAGATTTCTCAATATCCACAAGTTAGTCAGTAGGATACACCACAGTAACAGCTGAAGACTAAAAACCATATGATGATCAATAGACAGACGCAGAAAAGGTTCTGACAAAATTCAAGTGCCATGTATGATAAAAACCCTTCAGAAAGTCAGCACACATGGACCCTACCTCAACATAATTAAGACTGTATATGTCAAACACACAGCTAACATCATACTCAACAGGGAACAACTGAAAGCACTCCCTTAACAACATGAATAAGACAAGAATGTTCACTATTGCCACTTTTATTGAACACATTTTTGGAAGTCCTAGCCACAACAATCAGAAAAGAAAAAGAAATAAAAGGAATTCAAGTTAAAAAGAATTAAAAAGAAGCTAAACTGTCACTATGAGGCTACACAGAGAAAATCCCGAAGATGCCACCACATGACTTACTAGACCTCATCAATGAACAGAGTAAACTCGCTGGATACAAAATATATAGAATACGGCTGCATTTCTAGACACTAATAATGATATGCCAGAAAGGGAAATTAATGAAACAATCGCATTCACTAGCTCATAGAAAAACAAAATTCTAAGGAATAAGCCTACCTAAAATGTCAAAAGAACTGTACTCATAAAACTATAAGATGCTGATGACTGATAATCAAAGATGACACAAACAGATGGAAATATATACCATGTTCTTGGACTGAAAGAAGTAACACTGTTAAAAGGACCATACTGTCCAAGGCAATGTACATAGTCAATGCAACCCTTATCAAATTAACAATGACATATTTCATAAAATAAAGGAAAACTTAATTTGTACCAAATACAAAAGACTCTGGTATCTAAAATGATCTTGAAAAGGAAGAACAGAGCTGGCGGAATCATGTTCCCTGAGTTCAGACTATACTACAAACTGACAGTCATCAAAGTGAAAGTGAAGTCGCTCGGTCGTATCCGATTCTCTGTGACCCCATGGACTGCAGCCTACCAGGTTCCTCTGTCCATGGGATTCTCCAGGCAAGAATACTGAAGTGGGTTGCCATTTCCTTCTCCAGGGGATCTTTCTGACCCAGGGACTGAACCTGGGTCTACTGCATTGTAGGCAGATGGCTTTACCGTCTGAGCCACCAGGGAAGTGGTATGATAATGGCACAAAACAGAAACACAGATCAGTAGAATAGGATAGGAAACCCAGAAAGAAACCAATTTACTTAGAGTCAATTATTCTATAACAAAGGGGGAAAGAATATAGAATGAAGAAGTCTCTTTAATAAGTGATGCTGGGATAAATGAACAGTTACATCAAAAAGAATGAAATTATAACATTCTCTAACACCACATACAAAAATAAACTCAAAATGTATTAAACATCTAAATGCAAGACCAGATACTATAAAATTCATAGTGGAAAACAAATGCAAAACACTGACATAAATCTCAGCAAAATTTTTTTGGATCTATCTCTTAACAGTCATGGTAATAAAAGCAAAATCAAACAAATGAGACCTAATTAAATTTAAAACCATTTTGCAAAGGAAAGGAAACCAAAAAAAGAACAAAAATACAACTTTTGGACTAGGAGACTATATATGCAAATGATGCTACCTATAAGGGATTTATTTCCAAAATATACAAACAGCTCATACAGCTTAATAGCAAAACAACCGAATCAAAAACTAGGCCAAAGATCAAAACAGATATTTCTCCAAAGGAGACAAACAGATGGCCAACAGTCACCTGAAAAGATGTTCAACGTCTCTACTTATGAGAGAAATGCAAATCAAAACCACAAAAATATATCACCTCACACTGGTGAGAATGACCACCATCAGTCTACAAACAATAAATGCTTGAGAGGGTGTGGAGAAAAGAGAACCCTGCTACACTGTTGGAAGGAACATAAATTGGTACTGCTACTTTGGAGAATAGTATGGAGGTTCCATAAAGAACTAAAAATAGACCTATCACATGAACCAGCAATTCCAATCCTGGGCATATATCCAGAAAGGAAGAAAACTAATTCAAAATGATACATGCACCCCAGTGTTTTAGCAGCACTGTTTATACCAGCCAAAACACGGCAGGAACCTTAATGTTCACTGAGAGACAAGGGATCAAGGATACGTGGTACATATATACAAGGGAATATTGTGAAGTGAAAGTAGCTCAGCCGCGTCCAACTCTTTAAGACCCCATGGCCTGCAGCTGCCAGACTCCCCCGTCCAGGAAATTCTCCAGGCAAGAACACTGGAGTGGGCTGCCACCTCCACACATTACAACACAATGAAGTAATGCCTTGTGCAGCAATATAGACAGACTTAGGGATTATTCTAAGTGAAATCAGACAGAGAAAGACAAGTATCATAGGATATTATATGTTGAACTGAAATAAATGATACAAATGAACTTATTTACAAAATTAACTCACCAGAATAAAACACAAACTTATGGTGACCAAAGGGGATAGTACAGGATGGTGGTGGGGGCTGGAAAGGGAGAGATAAAGTAGGAGTCTGAATATATACAAACTAAGGTATATGCAAAATAGATAAACACAAGAACCTACGATGTAGCTCAGGGAACTATATTGAGTATCTTGTAAACTGCTGTATACGTGAAACATGACATTGTAAATTACCTATAGTTAAAAAGTGCAGAAGGAATGGCAACCTAGGCCAGTCTTGCCTGGAGAATCCCAGGGAGAGAGGAGCCTGGTGGGCTGCCGGCTGTGGGGTCGTACAGAGTCAGACACAGCTGAAGCGACTTGGCATGCACGCATGCATGCGTTGAAGAAGGAAATGGCAACCCACGCCAGTGTTTTTGCCTGGAGAATCCCAGGGACAGGGGAGCCTGGTGGGCTGCCGTCTGTGGGGCCGCACAGAGTCGGACACGACTGACGCGAGTTAGCAGCCGGCAGCAGCAGCATAACTAAAAAGAATGGGTAAAACAAAAACAAAAACACCTCTTGCGGAGATGTTCAAAAAATGTTTCACGAGGGTGTAAAAACTACTAAATGGGGGAAGCAGTCTATGAAACAAGACATGTTGACAAAACAATATCCACCAGCAAAAAATTTACTTGGAACATTATCTTACACTATAGACAAAAATGAACTCAAAATGGTTCAAAGACCTAAACCTACGTCCCAAATGTATAAAACTTCTAGAAGTAAACGTGCAGGAAATGTTTCTGGAAATTGGACCCACAAATGATTTACCAGGTATAACACCAAAAGCACAGGCCATGAAATAAAACCAGATATCAATAAATTGAACTATATCAAAATTATAAACTACTCTGCATTAAAGTGCAGTGACTTTGAAAAGACAATCAACAGTAAAAGAGAAAATATGTGAAAATCATACATCTGATAATAAATGAGTACAAAGAATATATGTAAAAATTTTAAGAGGGACTGATCAGCAGTTCCACCAGAGGGACCATTCCCCAATCAACCATCCAATGCGTGGCAAATACAAAACAGAAACACTAAGAGTAACACAGAAATTTGAACTCAATGATACAATAAATACCTTCAATGAACAGAACAACAGTGCGGCCAATAGCCTCACAGAAATGAGAATGTGAACTTGGACAAAGTTGTCCTGGGATTAATTCCCATACCATTCACAGAGGCTAAAATATATGGTCCCCGATACACATGATCATCACTGTCATGGTGCCCCTGAAAGAGTCTCCAAAGCCAGAAAATAACCTGGAAAGATGTATCAGGCTCTCGTGATACTTTCTCTCTCATAATCCTAGAACATACTGACCACTCTGCTGGATAGGTTCAAGTGGTGACTTTGTACAGAGCCAGAAAATAGCATTAGGAATAGTGTCTCCATCACAGTTTTCTGTTGCCTAGTAAATCCACTCCACAGAGACTCACCAGAGGCTGCCAATTAAACATAAAATTATCACAGATAACCAGATAAAATTTCAGACCCTCAGGAATATATTGCAAAGAAATTTAAGAGGTAAAATGATACAAAGTAAGGAGAGTGTAACATCAGGGACAGCTGACATTCCCAGACTGGGTAGAGCAGCGTAAGAGTAAAAACAATAAACATGAAGGCCAGACATTACAGGATCTGGAGATGGGACCATGCGCTCGACCTACAGACGGCAAGCCAAGAGCCCACGAGATTCACATATGCACCCCTCGTAGGATCTAGGATCAACAAGATGGTCTCTCTAGCCACTCTCTTTACATTTCCCTAAGTAACAACCACAGAGGATCCAATCCACCAGCTTGTCCCACTCCTAAACAGAAAAAAACAGCCCTTTTGAGATACTCATTTTTCTTTATACATTCTATTTTTAGCTATTTTTACATCACTCCCCATTGTCTGCTCCAATGTGGAGATAATATTCAGACCCGAAACAGAAATTCTGGGACTCCCTGGTGATCCAGTGGTTAAGACTCTACATTTCCAATGCAGGGGGTACAGGTTTGATCCTTAGTCAGTGACATGAAACAGACATAGCATCTGAAGAGGGCCAGTTTAACCTTGTGAAGCTGTGTCATGCCCGAGTCACCAGAACTCTCAGATGAAAGACATCAGGGCCTCCCAAGGGGCACACAGGGAAAATGCAGATACCCAAGGGCAGCTCTGGAAGGAGGTCATCCTCACCCACGGACAGCAGGTTCCTGCAGGTCTCCAGCATCACGTCCCTGTACAAGGCCCTCTGAGCAGGGTCCAGGAATTCCCACTCCTCCTGGGTGAATTCGATGGCCACATCCTCAGAGGTCAGTTGTTCCTGAAATGAAACCACATGTCACCAAAAAGGCCACGAAAAGTTCTCATTTTCATGCAAAAGAGAAAGGGTGGTAAGGGGTACGGAATGACTTGGTTGAAGTATGTGTTCTAACAGATCCATGCAGGGGTATCTGGAGAAATTACGCATCTCTAATTTTAATTTCTTATGCTTCTTCATAAGGCCTTATGAGATCCTCCAATTAATATGGATTTTTCATCATTGTTCAAAATCCATGCAATATATATAAATAAAACTCAACACTGTATTGGCTATACAGAAGTGTCGGATATTATGTTCTACCCAGTGAGTGCAATCCATTATCTCGATGAGGTGCAGGATGAGTGGGGTCTTCAGAGATGACGAAGTCCACGGCACTTTTAATGGAAAGGTCAAAAGTGTCAGTTAGGACGTTGATAACAGCAGCAAGGACCTAAAGTGTCTGAGGGCTTCCCGTTGCTCTAAATTACTGCAGCATTACTCTAAGCACTAAATAAGTACGTTACAGGCAAGAACCTGTCATCAATATAAAAGCTCATTAAAGAACCATCTCTTCCCACCTCACAGAAGCAAACCTGTGTCACAGACACTCTGAGAAACTCGACTCAGATCAAGAAGGTAAGAAATGTTACATGAAGCAGCTGAACTCAGAAGCCTGGGCTCAGCAACTGAAGCTTAAGCATCTAACAGTTAATACAGAGAACATGACAAGTCCTTGGACAGAGGGCTCCTAAAGAAAACTGGAAAGAAGTCCAAGGTGAGCCTGCTCGCTGCCCCTGTCTTCTCTGCAGGGGGAGCAGCTCTCGGGCCTCGGGCCTTCATCCCCTGAAAATGGACGCCTGCGCCAAATTTGTCTCCACGCCCTCCCTGATCGGGAGAGCCTCCCCTCTGCTGAGTGATCACTGTCCACAGTGGTGGTGAAGGACCGGAGACACTGACCCACGAGAGCCACAGCAGCTTGGCAGCCCCAGGTCCCCAGACCACCTCACTTATTCCTAGCCACAGCTTCCAAACCAGTGCCATTTCAAGGGACTGTGACACAGCAGCCAAGTTCCCTGGAGCTGGAGCTGCCCCAGCAGGGGTGGCTGGCTCCGGGGCTGGAGTGGGACTGCGTTAGGGAGCTTCATCACTGTTACGCCAGGAACCCTTCCCTGAAACAGTAGCTCTTCTACGCCATGGGCCTGGCCCTCTCAAAGGCCATGGGGCTCTTTTGCCTGATGGTGGTCTAGCTCATCTTCTTCACGATGTGAAGGAGCTCTTTCCACCTCCCAGTGCTCTTTCTCCTGTGTCTGCCCTGTACGTTCCCTTTCCTGGAACTCCCCAGGCAGCCTGGGGAAAGTGGTGGGCTCAGGGTTTGACAGAAGGAAAACAAATAAATATTGTATTAATATGAAGAAGAAGAAAAAAAAAAAAAACAAAGTCCAAGGTGAACAGTGTGGAATGGCATGAAAGATCATTATAGACGTGAATACAGAAACACAACTGTTAGTAATTTACTACTTAAAACACTAACAGGATTGTTTAGAAAATTTCAGCGCCACAGATTATCCTGATAACATAATTTCAACGGGAAAAAAAAAGGTAATATGTAGTTTTTAAATCATGATGTCTTCTATCTAAACCACAGACTTGCACATGCATGCATACATATCTATAAAAAATTAACTGAAATAAGAGGATTCGTCTCTTGACAGATTTATTGGACAATTTTATGTCATCCACATGTATTTTTTATTCACATGTATTTCAGCATCCTTCAGGCGATAAAAATGTATTCTTTGTACATTCTCAGCTGACTGTATTCTTTGAATACTCTCAGCTGAGTATTCTTTGTACTCAGCTGAGTTTCTCAACAGGATTCTATACTAGGCTACCAAAAGAAAGCTGGTAAAAACATTAAAAAAAAAAACAAAAACCTGAACTCAATTCATAATAAAAATACCATACACAGAACTACAAATACAGTTGTATCCATTTAAATTTACATAGCAAGGCATTAACAGAAGCCAAAGACTTTCTTTGCTTTTTTTTCCATTAATAAAACAGTGATTTGAAATTAGAAGAGTCATTAGATTATGACAAAAAAATTATCCCAATAGTAAAGTAAAAAAACTTCTTGGAGAATTAAAAATCATCGCAAAAAAGAATGTGGAAAAAAAATATAGTTATTAAGCAAGACTATCTCAAGAAACATCATGATGGGAAGGAAACATTCAATACATTCCTTCTGAAATTACAGTGTCCAGGGTGCCTGTCTTTCTCCACCATACGGTGCGCATGGGCAGGGGCCACTAGCAGAAGGAACAGGAGGAAAAACCCAGGGCAAGAGACACAGAGTTTGTCAGAGAGTTGAAACAGGTAGTACTCACAAACCTAAGGACATGGAAAGGGGAAAAGTGAGAGGATGGAAAAAGACAGTCCTAAAGAGAGCAGGGGAGACTGTTATAGCAGACAAAACAAACTGAAGAAAAACAAGAGTGCAATGAGATAAATCGCATAATGATAAAACAGTCAACTTTCCAAAAAGCTCTAACAAGTGAAAATACATATCATCTAACATTAGATATCTCAGAAAAATGAAGCAAACATGAAGGGAAAGGAAGACAGAAACAGTGGCACGGGAACAGTACGAGATTTCAGCACCCAAGTGGCACAGGCATGCACAGATCACATGGCCCAACAAAAGCATAAAGCACATGCATCTCAAGGACACCGAAAACGTTCCCTATGAGAGACCACATGCTAGGCCAAAATTAACAACTTTAAGAGACGGATGCCATAAAAGAATCTTCCCAAACAACAACGAAATGAACACAAGAAAAAAAGAAAATTCCCCAAATGTGCACAAACAACTCCCTCTTACACCACAAATGGGTCTAGGAAAAAAATCACACAGAAATGTTTAAATACATGGATGAAAACAAAAAGACAACATGACAAAATTTATAGCACACAGAGAAGACTGTACTACAACGGAAGTCTGAACTGTTAAATGCTTACAGTAAAAAAGAGAAAAGACCTTAAAGCTGAACTCTATTTTTAGACCTCTAGGAAACAAAACGGAAAACAAACGAAACTCAAATTTAGCAGAAGGAAACAGGTAAATAAGAAAGATTAAAGCAGAGATAAAACAGAAAGCAGAAAAATATAAAAATCAACAACCAAGAGTTGATGTTTTGAAAAAACTGTATAGGAAAACCCACACCTAGACTCAGGAAAAGAGAAAAAAAGATTCAAATAACTAAAAACAGATAAGAAACAGGAGTGATTACAACTGAGGTCAAAGAAAGTTTCTAAAGATAAGGAAGTACCATGACCAATAACGCCTATACATGACAGAATATAGGAGGTACTGGCAAATCCTCAGAAACATACAAACTATTTTACTTTATAAGAAATTAAAAAATTGAGAAGTGTTGAAAGTGAAAGTGTTAGCCACGCAGACGTGTCTGACTCTTTGTGACCTCATGGACTATAGCCCACAAGGCTCCTCTGTCCATGGAATTTCTCCAGACAAGAATACTGGACTAGACAGCCATTCCCTTCTCCAGGGAATCTTCTGACCTAGGGATAGAACCTGGGTCTCCCGCACTGCAGGCAGATTCTTCATGATTTAAGTCACCAAGGATGCCCATTATAACTAGAGAGATTTAAAAAGTAGTCAGAAACCTCTAAGAAAAATACAGGACCAAATTCTACCAAACATTTACAGAAGAATTACCGCTAATCCTGCTAATTGTATGGAGCAAGCATGATTCTAATAGTTTGATGATTTCCCAAAGACACAAGAAAGGAAAACTAGAAACCAATACTCCTGACAAATACTGATGCAAAATTAAAATACTTGAAAACCAACTTCAACACATATTAAAAAGATTTGGAGAAACAGACACAGAGAACAGACGGAGCGGGGAAGGGAGGAAGGAGAGGGTGAGACGTATGGAGAGTAACATGGAAACTTACATTACGTAGAGCCCATGCGAATTTGCTGAATGACTCAGGGAACTCAAACATGGGCTCTCTAACAACCTACAGGGGTGGGATAGGGAGGCAGTTGGGAGGGAGGGGACTATGTATACCTATGGCTGATGCATGTTGATATTGGGCAGAAAACAACAACTTCTATCAAGCAATTATCCTTCAATTAAAACAAATAAAGAAAAAGATCTGACCCCATGACCAAGTGGATTTTATTCATATAAGGCAAGGAGAAGTCAACATACAAAATCAATTAATATGACACACTACATTAACAGATTAAAGGGGAAAAAAAAAAACAGGATCATCTCGATGCAGAAAACACATTCGACAACAATTTGACAAGCTTTCAAGATGGAACACTCAACAAACTACAAACAATAAATTATACCAACATCCACATAATAAATGCCATTATGAAAACAACACAGCAATGGGGAAAGAATGAAAGCTCTTCCTCTGAGGTCAAGAAGAAGGCAAGGACGCACACAGAGCACTGCGGTTCAACAAAGCACAGAAACCCTCAGAGCAATCAGATGAGAAAGGAAAGCAAAGGTCCCCACATTGAAGAAGAAGTAAATGGATCTGCTTTCGCACATGACAAAGTTTCATAGGTAAAAATCATAAAGATTACAAAAGAAACATGCTGTATCAAAAACGATTCTTTAATAACCCCACAAAGGATCAATCAACCAATTAACTCATTCTCAAAACTGCCACGACAATCTTTGCAGAAGCAGGATAAAACATGGTGAAAGTCACAGAACTATTCAAACAGCAAACAGCAAAACTCTTGGAGAAGATGGAGGTCTTCCTATTTCAACACCTATTACAAGGTAATCACGGTGATGTGGTCCTGCTATAAAAACAGATAAACCAATTAAACAGAACACAGTACTCAGAAATAATTCTTTGTGTCTATGTAAGGTATATTTACAAGGATGTCAAGATACACAAAAGGGCAAGGACAGTCTCAAGAACCACGATGCTGAGAAAACAGATATCCACCCGCAAAAGAAGGAAGGTGGACTCTTGCTTGCATTCAAGGTTAAAACATCTCTGTGTCAAAGGATTCAATCCACAGAGGGAAAGGACAACCTCTGAAGAATGAGGTGATGGAAATTTCCACCTGCCAAAGACTTAAATTCATTTCATAGTTTAAATTTGATGATAAACTAAAAAACACTTATCACTAATGTCTGTTTCTCAACTTTCCATTCTATTAGCAGTAAGGATTTAAAGAGATTGACTCATATTTTAGTTTGAACTGCCTTAAAAAAGTCAGCACAAACTGCCCCTAATTGATCTGATTCCCAGATTTTACCAGCTATTGTGCCGATTAATACCTGATTTCCACATGCAGTTTCCTTACCCTGGCTGACAGAGCCTCCTCACAAGGGCCCGGTCACCGGGTCATGGGGAGACGGGAGCTAAGTGGGGCCGACAGGCCCTGAGGGAAGGGCCCGGGTGAGGTGCGCGTACAGGAGTCAGACAGGACACTCCGGAGTCAGACACGATTAGCGAGTCCAGAGAAGGGCATTCCAGGAAGGACAGACCGTACCTGAGAAAGAGCCATGCCTCACTCCTTTTCCTTCCTCTTCCTTAACTTCAGAGCTTCGTCCAGCAACAGAAGTCTTCAGAGGTCTATCGTGAAAGTTGAAAACATGCTGTTTAACGCTTAGAGTCAACACATCCCCTTCCTGAGCCCCAACCGCACACACAGGGAAGCCCTCACCATGAGGAACAGACAGACAGTCCCCTGTGGCCACTGTCTCAGGAGGGACTCAGGACAGTCAATCCCCGCAGAGAGCGCAACGCGGGACTTTCCCACACTTTCCCTCGGATCACACTCCCCTCCTGCTGAGGCATCGTGTCCACGGCAGCAGGGGGCATCTCAGCTGACCAGGCACTCTCCTTCAGGTCACACAGCAGCCCTGATCCAGCCCCAGTCAGAACAGGGCATGCCCTTTTCAGCGCAGATCTCAGCCCTCGGGGCTGGGAGGACTCAGAGTCCTGATGCTCAGGGAGGGATCCAGACTGGAATCAACTGGGGCATCGTAAACATTCTCGAGCTGTGGACTAACACAAACTACCTGAAGGGGAATCTCTGGTCAGAGGGTACAAAACATGGGTATGCAAAACGCCTCATGAATGAAACGTGAAGCCTGGACTGGGCACCATTCAGGGGAGAAGAGCACCCCCCAACTCTTTCTTTCCCAGCCTTACTAAGGTGCAACTAACAAAAATGCTATAAAGGCACTGTGTACAAAGTGATCATGTGATACACTGAATAATTATTATAGTCCAGTAAGTTACACTTCCCCCTGTGAGTACACTGTGTTATTTCTCTCTGGGCGAATTATAAAGATATAGAAACAGTACTGGCAGCACGCAGTACCTCAGATCCCCGGAACTTACTTATCTTACAACGGGGAATCTCTACTCTTTGCCTACCAGTGCCCCATCTCCCCCCCAACCCAGCTCCTGGAAACAGCCTTATAACTCGATGGCTCTGTGGGATTCACAAGTCTAGTTTCCACACAGCGTCTGTCCTGCTTTGTGAGGCCTCTTTAACTTGGCATAATGTTCTCTAGGTCCATTCATTCTGGCATAAATGCAGGGTTCTTGATTTTTATATTTGTAGATAGACATAAATAGTTCATGAATATACAGTATGTAATAAACACTTCTCTCCCACACTTCTGCTACCTGTTCTTTTGTCCAGAGACATCTGGGCCGTGTCTAGGCCTTGGCTACTGCAAATCCAGTCACACTCATGGGACTCTGCACATCTCTCTGAGAAACTGGTGGCTCTTCCTTTGGGTATCTGTCAGAAAGGGGTTTGACAGACTGAAGAACTGTTCTATGTTAATTTGCTAAGGAGCTTCCATTTTCTTTTCCGACACAGCAGTACCACTAACCTTACCCCCAACAGTGCGGTTAGGAGTCCGGGTTTTCTGTGCTGTGCCTGCGTGTGTGCTGATTTGGGGAGGGACAGGAGTGGATAACACAGAACCCAGCCTGGCGGCGAGAGAGTTGCAGCTCCACCTTCCAGAGGACGAGCCTCCGGGCTGCAGATCACTGTGGCATCACTGCCCTCTGATTTTTCGGAGCCACCTTCCCCTACATCACAGGACTTTATGACTCCTCTCAGGTTGGGGCCAGAGATCCCTACCGAGCAGGACCACCTTTTAACAAGCATTCTGCAATCTTAACCTTCAGTTCAGTTCAGTTCAGTCGCTCAGTCGTGTCCGACTCTTTGCGACCCCATGAACCGCAGCACGCCAGGGCTCCCTGTCCATCACCAACTCCTGGAGTTCACTCAGACTCATGTCCATCGAGTCCGTGATGCCATCCAGCCATCTCATCCTCTGTCGTCCCCTTTAGTACTCCTAATTTCCCAGCAGGCCTCAAACAAACTTATAAACTTTCATGGTGTCCAACAGAGTGTCCACAGAGCCCACAAAGAGCCTTGAACCTTCTTATACAAACACGAAGCATTCCAAGCCCTGATAGGTCATGCATGAGGCAAAATACAAAAGAGCACACCCAAGCATCCACTAGACCCAAGACCCCATATTTTCATTTACAGTGAATGATCCAGGTCAAACACCGAAACCTCCAAAGACTATAAAAAAGAGGGATAATTCCAGCGATGTACACGGCCCAGTGAGACCTCCGCACCTTCCAAGGAAACACTCCAGATTCTCTTGGTATCTTCCCAAAGGCACAGGAACCTTTCTGCACCAGCAACCCCAAGTACACAATGATACCAAAGTGGATGCAAAAAATGACCTGAGATTTTCCCTGTTGCTCTACAGTGCCTGCCTACTAAAGGAGGCAACAAAAGCCAGGCAGTGCCGGGAGCCAGCACAGGAGAGCCCACCTGTGACAAGGTCATGCACAGAAGACCTGACGAGCAAGGCGCATCAGGATGCGAGGGGCTCCCTGGACCTGCTTGAGCATCTACCCCCAAACCAGAATCTGTCTATTTTGTGCCTTTCACCAACTCTCCTGACATTAACAGGGGGCTATCCCTGACCACCTTTCTCTGGAGAGAATCAACTTAGGGCTCTAGCTAATAAGTCTCCTGGACATGAGAGGAATATTTCAAATCAAACCCCCTCTGTTAACATTCTAGCTTGCTTGGCAGGCTTATCCAGACTCTTGCCGCTACCCATATGATCGTTCACAGCCTCCCAACTGTGAGAGGCATGGGAAGCCTAAAACATAGAGCCTTTCAAAGAGTTAAAAACTATTAGAGCACTGCTGGTGTAAGGTTTCATTACTGGGCCAATGCTTGTTGCTAAGTTCCCATATCTCCTATCCACTGTGCACCTGGGAATGCACTAGTTAACATAGCTGGAATGTAAGAAAACCAAGTGTAGCCTCGAATTTAACCACATCAGACCTCTGAGCTAACTGGTTCTTTCTTGAAACTCACTGCACCTTTGCTCCGTGAGAAATGTGTTTAACATTTTCTGAGGCTGACATAGATAGGGAAAAAAAAAAAAAAAACACTTTGAGGGGAAAGTAAGTTTTCTGGTTGAGCAGCCTTTATCAAAAGAGGGTCATAAAATGTCCACAGGCCTCCAAGGCCAGAAGGTAATGTACACAACATTGTTTATGAGAAAGGTTTACAGAAAAAATCCTGGTTTCGATAAGGACAAAACTGCTGGAATGTTTGGGCTGACTCTGTATGACCTTACAGCTTTCATTTCCCTCTTTGTACAAGTCAAGGTATAAAAGTCCCTTTTAAAAACAAAGTTACAGGGCCTCGCTCACCAAAGAAGCTTGGTCTCCCCGTGTTTTTCTTTATTTCTCTCTTACTCTCTTTTTCAGGCTGATCGCCGGCAAGGGAGTGGAGTGGACGCTGGGGGCAGTTGCTAGAACCAGCCCCTCAAGCTCAAGGCTGCCATCCTCCTGCACCCACAGGTTCTTGTGGGCTCAGCCCAGGCCACCGTTCTCACAGTGGAAAAGACTTCTCTTGGCTGATTTCCACGTCCTTCATTGCTGCTCACGTGTGGTCACGAGTTGTCAAATCAAACCTGTGCAGGCAGATGTCAGCCACAGCACTGGTGTTCCGGGGAACACGAGCTCAGGCAGTAGAACCTCAAACCACTCCATGCGGGCTCTCCAACAAACCCGCTTCCAGGTGCTCCAGCTTGAACGGAGACATTCTCTTCCAACAGATCCACTCTCTTCCAACAGATCCACACCCTCCTTGTCCCTGCAACTACACTCGGGATGGGCGCACGCTCCACTCACTGGGCTCACCTTGATGCCCCCAAGTACTGCCACAAGCCTCCTGCAGACCCCACCAGGCTCCCTCCGCTTTCTGCATGTATCTACGTCTCCTCCCTGATGACTGGACTAAGCAAGACTAAAGCGCACAGGGGTTTCCGGGCAAAGGGGATCACAAGAGGAGTGCCCACAAGCTACCACCCAAAGGACACTGCGCATGCAGAATGAAAATCAAGAGACTGGCCCTCCTGGGGACATTATGGAGTCCATGTACAAAGGCATTTGAGGTGAGGAAGTCTCAAAGCAAGCGTCTCCAGGTCTCACCTTCTCCTGTTTTCTCCACCCACACCTACTTGGAAGCTATCCTAGCTCTTGGGGTTGGCCGGGTGGAGCGTCTCCTTCCTGCCTCATTAGGTTTTGGATTTCTGTTCACCCTCAGCGCACTGAAATCACAGTCGCTGACACTGAGCACATGAACTCCTAGACGGCAAAGCTGCTGTCCACGATGGCGACTGGTCCCTGGATGGGCAGAGCTTAGATCTGGGGGCTGGAGCGGACTAAACGCGGGGACATCTTAGCCCACTGCTTGAGGACACCAATTCTGTAGGGCTTTTCAGGACTTCCTATATTTCTTGGCTCATCTTTTGAGTAATTAAGTAGTCACATGAGGTAAAGATCAATTACAGCTGGAATGTTCAGAACATGGGAAACATCTTCATCACCTGCCCTGTTCTCTTGGTCTTCCCTGAGGATTATTCAGCCCAACCCATAGTCCTGTCATCTAAAGACATTTCCAGTATCAGGTACTGCAGCCATGCTGGGAAGAAGAGGAATACTGTGAGCCCTAAAAAGAGGGGAACCAGGAAGGACTCAAAATAACCCACGAAGAAGGGCATTAATTTCTGCTGATGGCAGCTGATACACAGGCAATAAACCTGGGTAACATGAGAGAGACTGTTAGGAGGCGGTGGGGAGACCTCTCTGAGCCTAGACTTGAAGGGTGACAAAGGGCCTCAGCCAGGGTGACGTGAAGGGGAGAAAAGAAACACAATGTCAGACAGAAACGGTTTGGGTATTTGGAAACAGAGAAAAGGTAAATGAGACCAGGACAGGCTGAACCACGAGCAAAGGGTCAGCTCCCGGGATGAGGCTGGAGACACTGACAGGGCCCTGAGCTTGACAGAGGGCTGCGGAGCCGCAGCGAGGAGTCAAGCTTTTGTCCCAAGAACAAGTGAAAGCCAGCGGAAGTCTGAACGTCAGGATGTAAAAAAAAAACTCCCTTCAGATTTAGCCTTATTCATAGAAGTCATCTGAATCTGAGCCTGTGATCCTGCCTCCATCCTACAGTTTTCCTTTTCCATTCAAGGAGGACTGGGATCTATTTAAAATTCTAATTACCGCCAAACACTCCCTCCAAACCAGAACTGCCACACACAGACACACAGCCAATTTGGCTAATCATTTCAGGGGTCAGTGTGGCTCACGCTCAGAATTTCCGGTCTAGTCTCTCATCTGCATGTTACAAGTGGACTCCCTCAGGCCGAGAGAGAAGCCGTTTATGAGAAGGTCTGAGCTGAGTGAAAAGAACCGGGTATAACTGAGTAATGAAGTGAGAGGCTGAAGGGCAAGGTGGCCAAGTTTGTTCTTAATGCCCATCCCATTTAACACCGGGAACATCTGTCACGCATCTGAGCAAAAGAAACTTTTCTTTCAAGATTGGCTCAAACTGATACCAAGCAGGTAATTCTTTATTATTATAATGCAGTGAGAGGCTGAAGGGCAAGGTGGCCAAGTTTGTTCTTAATGCCCATCCCATTTAACACCGGGAACATCTGTCACGCATCTGAGCAAAAGAAACTTTTCTTTCAAGATTGGCTCAAACTGATACCAAGCAGGTAATTCTTTATTATAAGATTATTATAAGATTGCCCTGCAATCTTATAATAATAAGATAAAGTAAATATTTTAAAAACACAGAATTGCAAATATATATCCACCGGTACAAAAAACATTGTAAGGGGTCAGCTTAGAAATAGGATCTAAGCAATCTTTTTTATCATGAATAGAGAGGCTCTGTTGGAAGATTCCAGGTCAATCCAGCCCATCCTTCCTCATTTTCACAGAAAAGTCAAAAAGGGACCTGAGGGAAACATCTTCATATCACCTCACAGCTCATTTTTCACTGACCATAGAAATCTAATGGTTTGGAGAAAACAGACCATTAGACTAACCAGTTAAACTAGGTGGTTTGTTTTTTTTTTTTTTTTGAAAGGAAAGAATGAAGCATTTTACTTTGTTGGTTTCATCGTGTTAAATGTTCTTTTATTTTCCCATTTCTCAAAGAAATGCCTTTAATTTCACAAGATCTAACTAATGTCATACCTCCGTTATTCTCTGGTAAAGAGCTGAGACCAGAAATATCCATTTGTGTGTGCACACATAAACACATACACACAATTCATGTCTTTGGTAAAAACCACAGTTGAAAATATGTCTATATTATTACACGATGTCCCATACATAAAACCCTTCAAGATGTATGTCTGTTTAAATTCACAGAAACGGAGGGGATGTGATCTTTGCTTATTAACTTGTATTTTTTCAGTTTCCTCATTTTTAATTTTTAATTATTTTAATTGGAAGATAATTACTTTATAATATTGTGAAGGTTTTTGCCATACGTCAACATGAATTGGACATGTGTCCCCACCATCCTGAACCCCCTTCCACCTCCCTCCTCACCCAATCTCTCTGGATTGTCCCAGAGCGCTGGCTTTGGGTGCCCTGCTTTGTGCATTTAACTTGCACTGATCATTCTATTTTACACATGGTAATATACATGTTTCAACGCTATTCTCTCAAATCATCCCACCCTCACCTTCTCCCACTGAGTCCAAAAGTCTGTTCTTTACATCTGTGTCTCCCTTTGTTGCCCTGCCTGTAGGAACATTGGTACCACGTTTCTAAATTCCATATATATGCATTAATATACAGTATTTGTCTTTCTCTTTCTGACTTATTTCACTCTCTATAACAGGCTCTAGGTTCATCTACCTCATTAGAACTGATAAACGAGGTGACATTTTTGCTAAGTATGACACAAAATAGTCTAAGATGATTTGCTACTTACCAAAGAAAACTTCAAATGTACGAGATGAAGGGAAGGAAGCACTCAGGCAAGGAACAAATCTGAAAAAAAATTTGAAAAAAAAAAAAAAATTGTGAATTATTTTTAATCTAAAAATCTGGTGTCAAAGTTTAAAAAAACACTGAAAATAATCATATTTAGAAAGGGATGATAAGAGTAGAATACTGGAAACTAAAAAAGCTTATTTCTGAAGTTAAAGATGATTACAGAAACGGAATCAATTAAGACCTATTGCAAGCCACAAAAAGCACCATACATAGAGAAAGGAGAAAATGGGAATCCATTAAAAAAAAAAAAAAAAAGTGTTCGTTTAAAAATGCTACCCAATAGTGATACAGTGGATGAGAATCTGCCGGACGGTGCAGGGGACATGGGTTCTATCCCTGGTTCAGGAAGATCCCACAAGTACAAGCAACTAAGCCTGTGCACAACTGAGCCTGTGCTTTAGAACCTGGGAGCCACAACTCCTGAGCCCACGGCACAGCACAGCCCAAAAAATTCAGTAGGAAAAAAAAGCTACCACAGCGTGACAGAGTCAGTCATTTCTTGCCCCAGGTCCCTTCTTCCCTGACCTCTGTCTCATGATAGGACAAGGGAAGGGGGTCACTCACAAGTCAGTGAATCAAGCCGCTGCCCCAGGCTCAACAGGTTTGCAAATGAAAGTCATCTTCTGCCACAAGTAATAAAAAAAGACGCAAGCCTTATAGACAGGAGTTTTGAAATTCTCAGCCTCCTCTGTATAACTAAAAAAATCACCTGTATCCAAACAACTGGCCACAGCTGAATCGAGCTTACCCCTCTGTTCACCTAGCTGCCTATTTCATCCGGGTCTCAGTGTCTCTTTTCCTCCCCCTCTGCTCTCGGGCTGTGCCTGTCCTATTTCCTCCCTCACACGTGTCCTGTCCCAGGCTGCTGCCATTCGTTCCCCCTCGAAATGCTCTCTCTCTGCAACCTTCCTGAGTCTTTCAAAAATCCATACCTATGTCTGCCTCGTTCTTCCCCCATTTCCCCGCCCTCTCTGCGCTCCAGATCACTCCCCTCCTCTCGCTGTGACTCTCTCGTCCTCCCCACTCTCTGGCAGGCCATGTGGCTAGGCTTCCTTCCAGCCCTTTCTTCCTCTGCTCCTTACCCTTTGGCCTCTTTCTCTGCCAGCACCATAAAACCGGCCACCTCAGATTGAGACTTGAACCCTTGCAGCAGAAAATCCCATGGACGGAGGAGCCTGGTGGGCTGCAGTCCATGGGGTCGCTGAGTCAGACACGACTGAGCGACTTCACTTTCACTTTTCACTTTCTTGCACTGGAGAGGAAAATGGCAACCCAGTCCAGTGTTCTTGCCTGGAGAATCCCAGGGACGGGGGAGCCTGGTGGGCTGCCATCTACGGGGTCAGACAGAGTCAGACACGACTGAAGCGACTTAGCAGCAGCAGGACTCCAACCGGGTGAAAGCACAACTCGGGACTCTAACCCAAGAGGCCTGAACTCAAACCCGGCCAGAACCCAGTTAGCGACTCTCCACCTCCGATGTCCCTCATCGCCCTTCACCTCCGCGCTCCCATCATTGATACAGGGCAGTTCTCCCTATGCTGTTTTCCAATCCCTCGAGATCTGGCTTTCTAATTGAGTAATACTTCTCTATTTTCCTCACTTGGCTATTTTCATGACTTAACCTCTTTGACTTCTGCTGCTAAGTCGCTTCAGTCGTGTCCGACTCTCAGCGACCCCATAGACGGCAGCCCACCAGGCTCCCCCGTCCCTGGGATTTTCCAGGCAACATCACTGGAGTGGGCTGCCATTTCCTTCTCCAATGCAGGAAAGTGAAAAGTGAAAGGGAAGTCGCTCAGTTGTGTCCAACCCTCAGCAACCCCATGGACTGCAGCCCACCAGGCTCCCCGTCCCTGGGATTCTGCAAACATGAGAGAGACTGTTAGGAGGCGGTGGGGAGACCTCTCTGAGCCTAGACTTGAAGGGTGACAAAGGGCCTCAGCCACGGTGACGTGAAGGGGAGAAAAGAAACACAATGTCAGACAGAAACGGTTCTGGTATTTGGAGACAGAGAAAGGGTAAATGAGACCAGGACAGGCTGAACCACGAGCAAAGGGTCAGCTCCCAGGATGAGGCTGGAGACACTGACAGGGCCCTGAGCTTGACAGAGGGCTGCGGAGCCGCAGCGAGGAGTCAAGCTTTTGTCCCAAGAACAAATGAAAGCCAGTGCAAGTCTGAACGTCAGGATGTAAAAAAAAAAACTCCCTTCAGATGTAGCCTTATTCATAGAAGTCATCTGATTTCTGAGCCTGTGATCCTGCCTCCATCCTACAGTTTTCCTTTTCCATTCACAGAGGACCGGGATCTATTTAAAATTCTAATTACCGCCAAACACTACCTCCAAACCAGAACTGCCACACACAGACACACAGCCAATTTGGCTAATCATTTCAGGGGTCAGTGTGGCTCACGCTCAGAATTTCCGGTCTAGTCTCTCATCTGCACGTTACAAGTGGACTCCCTCAGGCCGAGAGAGAAGCCGTTTATGAGAAGGTCTGAGCTGAGTGAAAAGAACCGGGTATAACTGAGTAATGAAGTGAGAGGCTGAAGGGCAAGGGGGCCAAGTTTGTCCTTAATGCCCATCCCATTTAACACCAGGAACATCTGTCATGTACCTGAGCAAAGGAAACTTTTCTTTCAAGATTGGGTCAAACTAATACCAAGCAAGTAATTCTTTATTATAAGATTGCAGTAAAATATTTTAAAAACACAGAATTGCAAATATATATCCACTGGTACAAAAAACATTGTAAGGGGTCAGCTTAGAAATAGGATCTGAGCAATCTTTTTTATCATGAATAGAGAGGCTCTGTTGGAAGATTCCAGGTCAATCTAGGCCATCCTTCCTCATTTTCACAGAAAAGTCAAAAAGGGACCTGAGGGAAACATCTTCATATCACCTAACAGCTCATTTTTCACTGATCATAGAAAATGGAAAAAACAGACCATTAGACTAACCAGTTAAACTAGGTGGGTTTTTTTTTTCTTTTTTTGAAAGGAAAGAATGAAGCATTTTATTTTGTTGGTTTCATCGTGTTAAATGTTCTTTTTTTATTTTCCCATTTCTCAAAGAAATGCCTTTAATTTCACAAGATCTAACTAAAGTCATACCTCCGTTACTCTCTGGTAAAGAGCTGAGACCAGAAATATTCATTTGTGTGTGCACACATAAACACATACACACAATTCATGTCTTTGGTAAAACCACAGTTGAAAATATGTCTATTTTATTACACGATGTCCCATACATAAAACCCTCCAAGATGTATGTCTCTTTGAATTCAGAGAAAGGGAGGGGACGTGATGTTTGCTTATTAACTTGTATTTTTTCAGTTTCCTCATTTTTAATTATTTTAATTGGAAGATAATTATAATATTGTGAAGGTTTTTGCCATACGTCAACATGAATTGGACATGTGTCCCCCCCATCCTGAACCCCCTTCCACCTCCCTCCTCACCCGATCTCTCTGGATTGTCCCAGAGCGCTGGCTTTGGGTGCCCTGCTTTGTGCATCGAACTTGCACTGATCATTCTATCTTACACATAGTAATATACATGTTTCAATGCTATTCTCTCAAATCATACCACCCTCGCCTTCTCCCACCGAGTCCAAAAGTCTGTTCTTTACATCTGTGTCTCCCTTTGTTGCCCTGCATGTAGGATCACTGGTACCATCTTTCTAAATTCCATATATACGCATTAATATACAGTATTTGTCTTTCTCTTTCTGACTTATTTCACTCTCTATAACAGGCTCTAGGTTCATCTACCTCCTTAGAACTGATAAACAAGGTGACATTTTTGCTAAGTATGACACAAAATAGTCTAAGATGATTTACTACTTACCAAAGAAAACTTCAAATTACGAGATGAAGGGAAGGAAGCACTCAGGCAAGGAATGAAGCTGAAAAAAATTTGAAAAAAAAAATTGTGAATTATCTTTAATCTAAAATAGTCTGTTCTTTACATCTGTGTCTCCCTTTGTTGCCCTGCATGTAGGATCACTGGTACCATCTTTCTAAATTCCATATATACGCATTAATATACAGTATTTGTCTTTCTCTTTCTGACTTATTTCACTCTCTATAACAGGCTCTAGGTTCATCTACCTCCTTAGAACTGATAAACAAGGTGACATTTTTGCTAAGTATGACACAAAATAGTCTAAGATGATTTACTACTTACCAAAGAAAACTTCAAATTACGAGATGAAGGGAAGGAAGCACTCAGGCAAGGAATGAAGCTGAAAAAAATTTGAAAAAAAAAATTGTGAATTATCTTTAATCTAAAAATCTGATGTCAAAGTTTAAAAAAACACTGAGAATAATCATATTTAGAAAGGGATGATAAGAGTATAATACTGGAAACTAAAAAAGCTTATTTCTGAAGTTAAAGATGATTACAGAAACGGAATCAATTAAGACGTATTCCAAGCCACAAAAAGCACCATACATAAAGAAAGGAGAAAGTGTGAATCCATTATTAAAAAAAAAGTGTTCCTTTAAAAATGCTACCCAATAGTGATACAGTGGATGAGAATCTGCCTGACGGTGCAGGGGACATGGGTTCTATCCCTGGTTCAGGAAGATCCCACAAGTACAAGCAACTAGTCCTGTGCACAACTACTGAGCCTGTGCTTTAGAACCTGGGAGCCACAACTCCTGAGCCCACGGCACAGCACAGCCCAAAAAATTCATTAGGAAAAGAAAGCTACCACAGAGTGACAGAGTCAGTCATTTCTTGCCCCAGGTCCCTTCTTCCCTGACCTCTGTCTCATGATAGGACAAGGGAAGGGGGTCACTCACAACTCAGTGAATCAAGCCGCTGCCCCAGGCTCAACAGCGTTTGCAAATCAAAGTCATCTTCTGCCACAAGTAATAAAAAAAGACACAAGCCTTATAGACAGGAGTTTTGAAATTCTCAGCCTCCTCTGTATAACTAAAAAAATCACCTGTATCCAAACAACTGGCCACAGCTGAATCGAGCTTACCCCTCTGTTCACCTAGCTGCCTATTTCATCCGGGTCTCAGTGTCTCTTTTCCTCCCCCTCTGCTCTCGGGCTGTGCCTGTCCTATTTCCTCCCTCACACGTGTCCTGTCCCAGGCTGCTGCCATTCGTTCCCCCTCGAAATGCTCTCTCTCTGCAACCTTCCTGAGTCTTTCAAAAATCCATACCTATGTCTGCCTCGTTCTTCCCCCATTTCCCCGCCCTCTCTGCGCTCCAGATCACTCCCCTCCTCTCGCTGTGACTCTCTCGTCCTCCCCACTCTCTGGCAGGCCATGTGGCTAGGCTTCCTTCCAGCCCTTTCTTCCTCTGCTCCTTACCCTTTGGCCTCTTTCTCTGCCAGCACCATAAAACCGGCCACCTCAGATTGAGACTTGAACCCTTGCAGCAGAAAATCCCATGGACGGAGGAGCCTGGTGGGCTGCAGTCCATGGGGTCGCTGAGTCAGACACGACTGAGCGACTTCACTTTCACTTTTCACTTTCTTGCACTGGAGAGGAAAATGGCAACCCAGTCCAGTGTTCTTGCCTGGAGAATCCCAGGGACGGGGGAGCCTGGTGGGCTGCCATCTACGGGGTCAGACAGAGTCAGACACGACTGAAGCGACTTAGCAGCAGCAGGACTCCAACCGGGTGAAAGCACAACTCGGGACTCTAACCCAAGAGGCCTGAACTCAAACCCGGCCAAAACCCAGTTAGCGACTCTCCACCTCCGATGTCCCTCATCGCCCTTCACCTCCGCGCTCCCACCATTGATACAGGGCAGTTCTCCCTGTGCTGTTTTCCAATCCCTCGAGATCTGGCTTTCTAATTGAGTAATACTTCTCTGTTTTCCTCACTTGGCTATTTTCATGACTTAACCTCTTTGACTTCTGCTGCTAAGTCGCTTCAGTCGTGTCCGACTCTCAGCGACCCCATAGACGGCAGCCCACCAGGCTCCCCCGTCCCTGGGATTTTCCAGGCAACATCACTGGAGTGGGCTGCCATTTCCTTCTCCAATGCAGGAAAGTGAAAAGTGAAAGGGAAGTCGCTCAGTTGTGTCCAACCCTCAGCAACCCCATGGACTGCAGCCCACCAGGCTCCCCGTCCCTGGGATTCTGCAGGCAAGAACACTGGAGTGGGTTGCCATTTCCTTCTCCAATGCATGAAAGTCAAAAGTGAAAGTGAAGTCGCTCAGTTGTGTCCAACCCTCAGCGACCCCATGGACTGCAGCACAAGAACACTGGAGTGGGTTGCCATTTCCTTCTCCAATGCGTGAAAGGGAAAAGGGAAAGGGAAGTCGCTCAGTCGTGTCCAACCCTCAGTGACCCCATGGACTGCAGCCCCCCAGGCTCCCCGTCCTTGGGATTCTCCAGGCAGGAGCGCTGGAGTGGGGGGCCACTGCCTTGACTTGACTACCCCTTTGCAAAGCCCTCAGCCATTCTGTTTTCCCCTTGGTTCTCCCTGGTGCTTTTCTCCTCAGTTTCGGTTATTTCTCTCAGTCCTTCTGACTCTGCCTCTCCTGATCCTCCTGCCTCCTGAATTTACTGAGTGGGGGACAGATGGAGCCGCCCCGAGGGAAACGGCCTGGCCGAGGTCACCCACCGCGCGCGGGGCGAGGGGAGGGCTGGCAGGAAAGGGGCTGCAGGCGCGACCCCAGCTCGCGAGAGCGCGCTCGACTCGGCGCGGCCCGTCAGAAAGGGCTCCAGCAGGAAAACGTCGCCTGAGGCGCTGCCTGCGCGCGCCGAGGGCGGAACCGCCTCAGCGACGCCTGAAACCCAAACAACGGACACGCGGGCCGCAAGCGCCAGGGCTTTCAGCTCGCTGCCAATGCCCACGCCCTGAGGACGAGCGAGCGGGGCGGAGGCGGGCACTGGAGGGGGTGGCGCGCCCCGCAAACTTACTCTAGACGGACGCTCGGGCGCCGCTGGCGGACCTCGGCTCCGCGCGCGCCAACTTCCGGCTCCGCCTGAAGGAGCGAGCCGCGACTTCCGGCCAGGGGCGGGGCGAGCGTCCGCGGGGCGCGGAGTTCCCTTCCGGAAAAGGGGGTGGCGCGCCCCGCAAACTTACTCTAGACGGACGCTCGGGCGCCGCTGGCGGACCTCGGCTCCGCGCGCGCCAACTTCCGGCTCCGCCTGAAGGAGCGAGCCGCGACTTCCGGCCAGGGGCGGGGCGAGCGTCCGCGGGGCGCGGAGGGGGCGGGGCCTGTTACCTTGACAGCACTAAGTTCCCTTCCGTAACTCTGCTCAGGTAAAAGCTTCCAGTTCTGTCGGAAGCCAAGATTCCGGATTGGGAGCTCGTATACACCCATGGTGCATTCATCTCAATGTATGGCAAAACCAATACGGTATTGAAAAGTAAAGTAAAAATAAAATTAAAACAAAAAAGAATCAAAGGGTTTATTCTCAATAAAAAGGCTATTTTTCACAGCATGTTGTGCTCAGATCCTGCTAGTGACGCTGAAGCAATTTAGGGATCTGGGAACTTGGGCAGTTATGACCAACCTAGATAGCATATTCAAAAGCAGAGATATTACTTTGCCGAAGAAGGTCCGGCTACTTCCAGTAGTCATGTATGGAGGTGAGAGTTGGACTGTGAAGAAGGCTGAGTGCTGAAGAATTGATGCTTTAGAACTGGTGTTGCAGAAGACTCTGGAGAGTCCCTTGGACTGCAAGGTGATCCAACCAGTTCACCCTAAAGGAGATCAGTCCTGGGATTTCTTTGGAAGGCATGATACTTAAGCTGAAACTCCAGTACTTTGGCCACCTCATGCGAAGAGCTGACTCATTGGAAAAGACCGTGATGCTGGGAGGGACTGAGGGCAGAAGGAGAAGGGGACGACCGAGGATGAGATGGCTGGATGGCATCAGTGACTCGATGGATGTGACTCTGAGTGAACTCCGGGAGTTGGTGATGGACAGGGAGGCCTGGCGTGCTGCGATTCATGGGGTCGCAAAGAGTCGGACACGACTGAGCGAATGAACTGAACTGAAGAAACAAGACTGAGACTAGTCTCTATATTACAAATACAAAACTCTGCCTGGGTAGCAATGGGCTATTCCCTACTGACACCCTACAAAACAGCAAACTCAGCATAGTGCTGAGCTCAACAAACTCAGGGTCAGTACCTGGGTGTCTGAGATGGAAGAGTTAAGGGACGTGATCATTTGGGTCACTAACCGCAGCCTTAAAAAGAGCAAGGTACTTTAAATGATTATAAACTGCATTATTGTTTCTTTTATCCAACGTGTTTTAATTATTTCCCTTTCTAAACCCAACTCTTTAAACAGTGACATAAAGGGGGTTGTATAAGCAACTCTTACAATGACAAATATCATTGTGTACGTTTAAGCTACAGAGAAAAATTAACTGATACCTATACTGTGAAACGATTATCATAATAAGTTTACTAGCATCCATAATTTTGCATAGATAACCAAAAAGAGAAAGCAAAATAGGAGAAAAAAAAATTTTTTTTCTTTTGACGAGAATTGCATTATTCTTTAAAATACTGTATCCTATACTTTGGAGGAAGCACTTAGTCGCTCAGCTGTGTTGGATTCGTTGCGACTCCATGGACCATAGCCCGCCAGGCTCCTCTGTCCGTGGGACTCTCCAGGCAAGAATACTTGAGTGGGTTGCCATGCCCTCCTCCAGGGGATCGTCCCAACCCAGGGATCAAACCCAGGTCTTGTTCATTGCAGGCGAATTCTTTACTGTCTGAGCCACCGGGGAAGCCCAACTGCTAAGTATCTTTCCCCAAAACTTGTTTAGGAAGTTACACTAAATAATATCCATAGTGTAATTTCAAGTTGATTATATGTTCAGTGTGAACATAATTAGAATTTTTCACTATTTGCAAGTTCTAATATATTTTAGGTCTTTATTTTCTAGAGCTAGGACAAATTTCAACAGCATATTAAAAAGGTGAGACATTACTTTGCCCACAAAGGTCTGTACACTAAATCTATGGTTTTTCCAGTAGTCATGTATGGATATGAGAGCTGGACCATAAAGAAGGCTGAGGGGTAAAGAACTGATGCTTTTGAACTGTGGTGTGGGACAAGAATCTTGAGAGTCCCTTGGACTGCAAGGAGATCAAACCAGTCAATCCTAATGGAGATCAATCCTGGAAGGGTTGATGTTGAAGCTGAAGTGCCAATACTTTGGTCACCTGATGTGAAGAGCCAAGTCTTAGAAAAGACCCTGATGCTGGGAAAGATTGAAAGTGGGAGAAGGGGATGACAGAGAATGAGATGGTTGAATGGCATCATCAACTCAATGGACATGAGTTTGAGCAAGCTCTGCGAGATGGTGAAGGACAGGGAAGCCTGGCAGTCCATGGGGTTGCAAAGAGTCAGACGTGTCTGTGCAATTGAACAACAACAACGTTCTCTCAAATGTGGGTAACAAAGTCTGAAAATACAGTCTTCTGAAGATTTGGGATTTATGGATGAACGGCATACCCCCATCAAATCATGGGATCTAATCAACATTTTCAAAATATTCAACAATGGCAGATTACATGTTATTTTCAAAAACACATGTCAAAATATATCAGTCTTAGCAATATCTTCTTAGATGCGCTTCTAGTAGCCAACTCCCACACTTAGGTTTGTTTCAGAGCAGGCCGACTGATTCAAAATCTTGTAGGCATTCATTATTCACTTCAGTTCAATCACTCACTCGTGTCCGACTCTTTGTGACCCGCTGAATCGCCAAATGCCAGGCCTCCCTGTCCATCACCAACTCCCAGAGTTCACTGAGACTCAAGTCCATTGAGTCAGTGATGCCATCCAGGCATCTCATCTTCTGTCAGCCCCTTCTCCTCCTGTCCTCAGTCCCTCCCAGCATCAGAGTCTTTTCCAATGAGTCAACTCTTCAAATGAGATGGCCACAATACGGGAGTTTCAGCTTTAGCATCAGTTCTTCCAATGAACAACCAGGGCTGATCTTCTTTAGAATGGACTGGTTGGATCTCCTTGCAGTCCAAGGGACTCTTCAAGACTCATCTCCAACACCACAGTTCAAAAGCATCAATTCTTCGGCACTTAGCTTTCTTCACAGTCCAACTATCACATCCATACATGACCACTGGAAAAACCATAGCCTTGACTGGATGGAACTTTGTTGGCAAAGTAATGTCTTTGCCTTTTAATATGCTATCTAGTTTGGTCATAACTTTCCTTCTAAGGAGAAAGCGTCTTTTAATTTCATGGCTGCAGTCACCATCAACAGTGATTTTGGAGCCCCCGAAAATAGTCGGACACTGTTTCCACTGTTTCCCCATCTATTTCCCATGAGGTGATGGGATCAGATGCCATGATCTTCATTTTCTGAATGTTGAGCTTTAAGCCAACTTTCTCACTCTCCTCTTTCACTTTCATCAAGAGGCTTTTTAGCTCCTCTTCACTTTCTGCCATAAGGGTGGTGTCATCTGCATATCTGAGGTTATTGATATTGCTCCCGGCAATCTTGATTCTAGCCTGTGCTTCTTCCAGCCCAGCGTGTCTCACGATGTACTCTGCATATAAGTTAAATAAGCAGGGTGACAATATACAGCCTTGATGTACTCCTTTTCCTATTTGGAACCAATATATTGTTCCATGTCCAGATCTAACTGTTGCTTCTTGACCTGCATATAGGTTTCTCGAGACGCAGATCAGGTGCTCTGTTATTCCCATCTCTTTCAGAATTTTCCACAGTTTATTTTGATCCACATAGTCAAAGGCCTTGGCATAGCCAATAAAGCAGAAATAGATGTTTTTTGGGAACTCTCTTGCTTTTGCCATGATCCAGTGAATGTTGGCAATTTGATCTCTGATTCTCTGCCTTTTCTAAAACCAGCTTGAACATCTGGAAGTTCACGGTTCACGTTATTGCTGAAGCCTGGCTTGGAGAATTTTGAGCATCACTTTACTAGCGTGTGAGATGAGTGCAATTGTGCGATAGTTTGAGTATTCTTTGGCATTGCCTTTCTTTGGGATTGGAATGAAAACTGACCTTTTCCAGTCCTGTGGCCACTGCTGAGTTTTCCAAATTTGCTGGCATAGCATGATTAGAAGCTCCCATCACCATGACTTGGCACATGGGATCCATATTCAGTCCATCCCGAAGACTCATAAACTGAGCTTTCATCATGGCTAGGCTTCATGGTCAGAAACTGAACATTCTGATGATCAGACTGCTCAAGTCCTAATGCCTGAACTCAGCATAAAGGTTTTCCCACACTCATTGCATTTGGGAGGTGTTGCTCCAGTATGTTCCCGAACTTGTGATCTTTGGGTAAAAGCCTTGCCACACACTTTACATCTGTGTGCTTTCTCTTCAAGATAAATATTATGCCATCTAGTGATAAGTGAACAATAACATGAAGCTTCGCCATATTTAGTTCAGTTCAGTTCAGTCGCTCAGTTGTGTCCGACTCTTTGCGACCCCATGAATCGCAGCACACCAGGCCTCTCGGTCCATCACCAACCCCGGGAGTTCACTCAGACTCACGTCCATCGAGTCCGTGATGCCATCCAGCCATCTCATCCTCTGTCGTCCCCTTCTCCTCTTGCCCCCAATCCCTCCCAGCATCAGAGTCTTTTCCAATGAGTCAACTCTTCGCATGAGGTGGCCAAAGGACTGGAGTTTCAGCTTTAGCATCATTCCTTCCAAAGAAATCCCAGGGCTGATCTCCTTCAGAATGGACTGGTTGGATCTCCTTGCAGTCCAAGGGACTCTCAAGAGTCTTCTCCAACACCACACTTCAAAAGCATCAGTTCTTCGGCGCTCAGCCTTCTTCACAGTCCAAATCTCACATCCATACATGACCACAGGAAAAACCATAGCCTTGTCTAGACGGAACTTTTTTGGCAAAGTAATGTCTCTGCTTTTGAATATGCTGTCTAGGTTGGTCATAACCTTTCTTCCAAGGAGAAAGCGTCTTTTAATTTCATGGCTACAGTCACCATCTGCAGTGATTTTGGAGCCCCCCAAAATAAAGTCTGACACTGTTTCCACTGTTTCTCCATCTATTTCCTGTGAAGTGATGGGACCGGATGCCATGATCTTCATTTTTTGAATGTTGAGCTTTAAGCCAACTTTTTTACTCTTCTCTTTCATTTTCGTTAAGAGGCTTTTTAGCTCCTCTTCACTTTCTGCCTTAAGGGTGGTGTCATCTGCATATCTGAGGTGATTGATATTTCTGCCGGCAATCTTGAATCCAGCTTGTGTTTCCTCCAGTCCAGCGGTTCTCATGATGTACTCTGCGTATAAGTTAAATAAGCAGGGTGACAGTATACAGCCTTGACGGACTCCTTTTCCTATTTGGAACCAGTCTGTTGTTCCATGTCTAAGTCTAACTGTTGCATATAGGGTTCTCAAGAGGCAGGTCAGGCTGTCTCTTATACACATCTATCTAATCAACNATAAGCAGGGTGACAGTATACAGCCTTGACGGACTCCTTTTCCTATTTGGAACCAGTCTGTTGTTCCATGTCTAAGTCTAACTGTTGCATATAGGGTTCTCAAGAGGCAGGTCAGGTGGTCTGGTATTCCCATCTGTCTCAGAGTTTTCCACAGTTTATTGTGATCCACACAGTCAAAGGCTTTGGCATAGTCAATAAATCAGAAGTAGATGTTTTTCAGGAACTCTCTTGCTTTTTCCATGATCCAGCGGATGTTGGCAATTTGATCTCTGGTTCCTCTGCCTTTTCTGAAACCAGCTTGAACATCTGTAAGTTCACGGTTCACGTATTGCTGAAGCCTGGCTTGGAGAATTTTGAGCATTACTTTACTAGCATGTGGGGATTTCTTTGGAAGGAATGATGCTAAAGCTGAAACTCCAGTACTTTGGCCACCTCATGTGAAGAGTTGACTCATTGGAAAAGACTCTGATGCTGGGAGGGATTGGGGGCAGGAGGAGAAGGGGACGACCGAGGATGAGATGGGTGGATGGCTGAGTGAACTCCGGGAGTTGGTGATGGACAGGGAGGCCTGGTGTGCTGCGATTCATGGGGTCGCAGAGTTGGACGCGACTGAACTAAACTGAACTGAAGCAATATTTAGGAAGGAGCTATAATATAGCAAAATAAATTACACTGTGCAGTTCAATTTGTAGCTTCCTTATCTGTCTTATAAAAATGTTTTCCAGGGTACTTTCCTGGAGGTCTACTGGTTACGACTAAGTGCTGCCACATAGAGGGCGTGGGGTCAATTCCTGGTCAGGGAACTAAGATTCCACACGTTATATGCCTTTGTGGGTCAAAAAGAAAGTTTTCCAAGTGATCATATGACAGTTTTCTTTTGGGGGGAGGCTATATTTTTGACCCAGTTTCTGTATCAAATTAGTGAAGGCTTTCAAAAGTGTGTGGAACCAAAAGATATCAATATGTGTGTTACATCTATTTGTTAGAAATAACACTGCTTCTCCAATAAAGAGTATCACTTTGCTCTGTTCCTAAATAGATACCAGGCCATCAGACACGAAGGCTCAGAGGCATTTTTTCTGTTCCCATGTGTGTTCACACTTTTCCAAGCTTAGCACAAGGAAGCCTATTCTTTTCAAAATCGGGAGACCGCTGGCATTAATGCATTTTGCTTGCTCTTTTTTAGTCACTAAGTCATGTCCAGCTCTTCACAATGGCATGGATTGCAGTTCACCAGGCTTCCCTGTTCTTTACCATCTCCCAGAGTGTGCCCAAAAACAGTTTCTTGCAGCTCTGAATTCACAGTCTCGTGTCCCTGATGCTTAAGAAGCTAAGAGGCAGAAGATGGACACATGGGTGGATTCTTCCTTAGCACGTGGGTGGTGCTAAGCCTGGAAAAGCGTGAAGACACTTAGGAACGGAACATTGCTATCCTGACACACTTGGAGAATATCACTGTCTTTAAAATCTGTTACCACGTTAAAAAATGAGAGCTTTTCTTGAAAAAAAAAAAACACGTAACAGAAAACGATGCCTGTGCCCCGAGCTTCATAGCGGCACTATTTACAATAGCCGGGACATGGAAGCAACCTCAATGTCCGTCAGCGGAGGAATGGATGGAAAGGATGTCCACCAACGGAGGAACGGATGAACAGGATGTGGGTCAGCAGAGGAATGGATAAATAGGAGACATGTACACACAATGGAATATTATTCAGCCACAAAAGGAATGAAATAATGCCCTTTGCAGCAACACACGTGCACTGAAAGATACTAAGATACCACTTAGATATTTAGATTGGCCACTTAGAGGAGATACTTAGATTATCCACTTAGATACTTAGATTATCATTGGTTCACTGGTGGCTCAGACGGAAGAGTGTCTGCCGACAATGTGGAAGATCCAGGTTTGATCCCTGGGTTGGGAAGATCCTCTGGAGAAGGCAATGGCACCCCACTCCAGTACTCTCGCCTGGAAAATCCCATGGACGGAGGAGCCTGGTGGGCTACAGTCTATGGGGTCGCAAAGAGTTGGACATGACTGAGCGACTTCACTTTCATGTATCATACTAAGATTCTATTTATATATGGACTCTAATTTTTCCTTCAAAAAAAGAAAACATTTTTACTTTTAAAAAAGAAATAAGTGAACCCATTTACAAAGCAGAAACAGACTTACAGATATTGAAAACAAACTTATACTTACTAAACGGGAAATTAAAAATTTGGAGTATGGGATTAACACAAACACACTATTATGAACAAAACAGGTAAACAACAAGGCTTATTGTATGACAGAGGTAACTCTACTCAATATCCTCTGATAACTTCCGATGAAAGAATCTGAAAAGGAATGAATATATGTATAACTGAATCTCATTGAATTCTGCTGTACACCAGAAACTAACACTACATTGTAACTCAGCTATCAGTTGAGTTCAGTTCAGTTCAGTTCAGCCGCTCAGTCGTGTCTGACTCTTTGCGACCCCATGAATCGCAGCACGCCAGGCCTCCCTGTCCATCACCAACCCCCGGAGTTCACTCAGACTCACGTCCATCGAGTCAGTGATGCCATCCAGCCATCTCATCCTCGGTCGTCCCCTTCTCCTCCTGCCCCCAATCCCTCCCAGCATCAGAGTCTTTTCCAATGAGTCAACTCTTTGCATGAGGTGGCCAAAGGACTGGAGTTTCAGCTTTAGCATCATTCCTTCCAAAGAAATCCCAGGGCTGATCTCCTTCAGAATGGACTGGTTGGGTCTCCTTGCAGTCCAAGGGACTCTCAAGGGTCTTCTCCAACACCACAGTTCAAGACCATCAATTCTTCGGTGCTCAGCCTTCTTCACAGTCCAACTCTCACATACAAACTCAGCTATACACACATAAAATAAAAAATGAAAAATAACAAGCAATATGACAACAAGTGATAACCTTTCCCTACACAGGGTTATTGGCATGAATGATGAGGCCTTTCTGTGTTTGAAAATCTATCAATTTCAATATAATCTATTCAACCAATGCAAGCAGAAAGCCACGGGATTATATCAAGAGACATGCAAAATGCTCTTGAAACTAGTTAGGCAGCTCAAAGCAGAAAGGTAACAGGAAGATAATACAAAACAAACAAACAACAAATAAACTCATTAAAAAAAAGCATCTTCTAAAATCAATACCAGCATCAGATTTAAAAACCACACAGATGTACCTTCTCTTTCCATTATGCCAAACGATTGTTGAAAAAGATTTCTTGAAAACGCAATGAGCGGAGTAAATGAAACTGTGTTATCAGTATTGGAAAAGAACAAACAGAATGTGACTAGCTCATAGCAAGAATGTGTACCTAAGAGGGTGTATTAAAATCCTATTAAGAGGAAAAAGGCAATTTGCTTACAATGCAGAAGAGGAAATAAATTTAAAAAATTTTTTTTAGCTGTTGCCCTATACTAGCAATAAAAGCCTAGAAAGAAATATGGACAGATTCTATTCAAAATCCAATAAGTATATAAAATATTTGCAGTGCATTTAATAAAGAAAGGTACTGTGAAGGAACAGATCAAATCTCATTTACAGGAAACAGAACAAAATTTGGGCCAATGAAAGCACATGCTATCTTTTCATATGCTTAAATTTCATCTTAGGTAAACACCAATACAGATTAAAAGGCTTAAAAAGTAAACCATCTAATGGGAGATGGAGGTTCAATCCCTGGGTCGGGAAGATCCCCTGGAGAAAAGAATGGCAACCCACTCCAGTATTCTTGCCTGAATAATCCCATGGACAGAGGAGCCTCATGGGCTACAGTCCAAGGTGTTGCAAAGAGTCGGACACGACTGAGCAACTGAGCAAGCCCCCAAATTAATACAGAAATCAGCTGCACTTCAAGTCAGATTCCTAACAAGGTGTTTTGCGTTTTGTATTGTCAAGAGTGGTCTTTGACATCCTCATAAGGAAGGCGTGTTTCCAATGACAGTTGAGAAATGAAATTTAAGCATCGATACCCAGGGTATATGTTCCTGTGTATCACACACAACGTAAACCCACTGTAGTCCAAAGCATGCCTTTGCTGACAAAGGTCCCTCTGGTCAAGGCTATGGTTTTTCCAGTGGTCATGTATGGATGTCAGAACTGGACCATAAAGAAAGCTGAGTGCAGAAGAATTGATGCTCTGGAACTGTGGTGTTGGAGAAGACTCTTGAGAGTCCCTTGGACTGCAAGGAGATCCAACCAGTCCATCCTAAAGGGGATCAGTCCTGGGTGTTCATTGGAAGGACTGTTATTAAAGCTGAAACTCCAATGCTTTGGCCACCTGATGCGAAGAGCTGACTCATTGGAAAAGACCCTGATGCTGGGAAAGATTGAGGGCAGGAGGAGAAGGGGATGACAGGATGAGATGGTTGGATGGCATCACTGACTCGATGGACGAGAGTTTGAGCAAGCTCCGAGAGATGGTGTTGGACAGGGAAGCCTGGCGTGCCGCAGTCCATGGGGTCGCAAAGAGCTAACTGTGATTTAGCAACAACGCAATGCTTAGGTTACAGTTCTTGGGAGAAGCTGGCAATAGAAAGTGACCCAGGCTGCCACACTGCAGAAACCCACCTCTTTTTTTTTTTTCCACACCCTGGGTCTGGGGACTGGTTTGCATTATAATTCCTGATTATGACTCCCCTCCCAACAATGTGCATTAACCGGATTTTTTGGGGGGTGCCATCTCATGGTTTATGTGATCTTAGTTCTCCAACCAGAGGTCAAACTGCGTTGGGGGCTGTGGAAGCACAGACTCTTGAGCAGTGGCCAGCCAGGCAAGCCCTACGCTAACTTTCTAGCATGCTCGCTACCATCGTTTTCCCCTGAGTTACCCTCTAACAGAGTATTTTCTCCGAATAATACACCTATAAGTAATAAAGGTCCATTTTAACTCATTAAATCATGGCATACGGTAGATAAGGCACTGTCAATCAGAAGTGTGGGATCTGAAGTTTGTCACGATATGTTTGGTAGTCACCTCTGTGGTTTGGACTTCCCTGCTGGCACCGATGGAAAAGTGTCTGCCTATAATGCAGGAAATCCAGGTGCCATCCCTGGGTCTGGAAGATCTCCTGGAGAAGGAACTTGCAGCCCACTCCAGTATTCTTGCCTGGAGAATCCCATGGGCAGAGGAGCCTGGGGGGTTCTAGTCCATGGGGTTGCAAAGAGTCAGACACCAGTGAGCGACTTCACTTTCCCTTTTCTGTGGTTTGGGTAGGGAGTGAGTGGGCAGAGAGAGAAAGAGACAGAGAAAAGAAGGAGACAAAGAAACAGAGAGAGGAGAGAGAGGCAGAGAGAGAGAGGGGGAACGAGAGCCAGCCTTCTGGGGCTTCCTGTAAGGACGCGAGTTCTGGGGATCAAGCCCCCACGTCTCTGACCCTCTCACTTCCCAGATAAACACCCTAGGGTCTCCCCCGGGGGACTCTGCCCTCCCAGGCGGGGGGCCCGGGTTCAGCGCCTGATCAGGCAGCCAGACCCCAAACGCCACCACGAGGACTGTGCGGTCAACAGCTAAAGACTCCGCGTGCCTCAACTGCAAAGTCGACGATCCGTGAACAGTAAGAAACACTTGGCACAGCCAAATAAAATAAACGTTATGGAAGAAAACAACACTGGGGTTCAGGGCTTCCACCTAAGAATCCGGGGCGGGGGGTGTGTGTGTATACAGTCCATGGCAGCAAACCACGTTCAAGACACGATGACCAATTTTCCTTACGCAGAGACACCAGTAAGCCTTTCCCACGGATGTATGAGCAAAGGGTACCCACCACGGTCGGTGCAAATGTCCAAGATGGACAACGAATAGCCCATATGATGGAAATATAGAGTTATGCTGTTGGTGTAAATTGTGTTATTATTTTTTGTTTTACTGTTACTGGTCCTCTAA
Organism: Cephalophus harveyi; assembly: GCA_006410635.1. Classification (NCBI taxonomy): domain Eukaryota; kingdom Metazoa; phylum Chordata; class Mammalia; order Artiodactyla; family Bovidae; genus Cephalophus; species Cephalophus harveyi. The sequence continues at coordinate 209,015 of SJYT01002343.1, read as the reverse complement.
ATCCAGATGTGATTATAGTCAGAAGTAGAGCTTAATATTTCAAAAAAAAAAAGTCAGTATAAACACGGAGGGCTTCCCTGGTGGTTGAGCAGTAAAGAATCCACCTTTCAATGCACGAGACATGAGTTCGATCCTTGGGATGGGAAGATCCCCTGGAGGAGGGCATGGCAACCCACTCCAATGTTCTGGCCTGGAGAATCCCATGGACAGAGGAGCCTGGCGGGCTACAGTCCGTGGGGTCGCAAAGAGTCAGACACGACTTAGTGACTTAGCAGGAAGGACAGCAACCTGTCTAGTCAGGAAACTAAATGTCTCCTCATTTCGAGGTGTCAGGTTTGAGAGGTTCCTTTAGACGTCACTTACCGCATCAGCAATGTATCACTAACTACCTATGAGTTAAATGAAAAAAAAAAGCTTGATTAAAAATGTAATTACTGGGATGGATGAAAGGCTATTTGCAGCTGAATGAGCACTTCGAGATGCAAAAAAGAATCTACTTCTTTTTAAAAGAAAGCAGAGCCTTTCATCCCGAGCGGTGATGAAGTGGGCTGTTCAAGAGAAAAATAAAAGAACTCCAGATTAAGAGCAAGAGCAGCCTGATCTGGTTTCTTGAGATACTCCAGCCTCAAATCGAACATAGCCAACGCCATTTGGCGATAAAACTTTGTTTTTCTTTCCTTAGACGTCTACTATTTGACAACATCAAGAGGATCTGTCTCCCAGATCTAAGTGTTCACCAGCGAAATCTCTTTGAACACGGCAAGACAAATCGCCATCTATTTAATGCCTTCGCATCAAGTCATTTTTTTCTTTTTTGTGTGTGCCCTAAATTCTAACTGCCGGAGGGACAAAGACAATTCCAGCACTGGTTTCTTACCGGTGGTTTTTTTCCAGGGTGTGGTTAACCGGAATTGTGGCTGGTCAGGTTTATGGACCAGTGAATAATATCCGACTGCTGATGCAACCTGCTCATTAGAGGGGAAAGGACAGCAAGGGTTTCCTGCATTTGTGTTGTTTGATCTCACCACTTCTGACGGACAGCGGTTGACATTCAAAGACAGCATTGCTGTGTCTCCAGGATCCACTTCTCTGCACGTTTCTACATGGACACCATAGAGCTTCTGGAGTTCTAATCCACCTGGCAATGCAGGAGACGGGGGTTCAATCCCTGGGATGGGAAGATCCCCTGGAGGAGGAAATGGCCACCCACCCCAGTCTTCTTGCCTGGAGAATCCCGTGAACAGAGGGAGCCTGGTGGGCTACAGACCATGGAGTCGCAGAGAGCTGGACATGGCTAAAGCAACTGACCACACACAGATGTCAAACTTGCCTGGGAGGCTTCCCCTGGCGCCCCAGGGGTTAAGTATCTGCCCGCCACCGCAGGGGACAAGGTTCAATCGCTGGTCGGGGAAGATTCCACCTGCAACTAGACGAAAGTTCTTGCAAAGCAACCAAGACCCAGCGTAGCCACAAGTTAATTAAAAACATGAAAACGTGCCAGCGTTCTCAGAATCCACACCCACCTCATTTCCTCAATCATGACAGCTACCTAGACTGCAGTCTGCCTCCTCAATCTTCCTGGCACCCCGATGCTGGGAAAGATTGAGGGCAGGAGGAGAAGGGGACGGCCGAGGATGAGATGCCAGGGTGGCATCTCCGACGCGGTGGACATGAGATAGAGCGAGCTGTGGGAGATGGTGATGGACAGGGAGGCCTGGTGTGCTGCAGTCCATGCCAAGAGTTTGACACGACTGAGCGATTCAACAAACACCTCTTCTTCAAGGATATATCCGCCGTTGGGTCCTGACCATCATCTCGGGGCTGAGAGACGCTCTTTTGCTTCTAACACTTCCTGAATTGAGGGGCCAGTGCCAACAGATCAAGCTCTACCTCCAGCTTTCCTGCTTCTTAAGGGCAGGGCTCTTAAATCAGTTTAAAATCGGCTGAGCGGGTGAATTCTCTGGTGGTGCACTCGGTTAACCCTCTGTGCTTCCAGCCGCCAAGGCCGGGGGTTCCATCCCTGGTTGGGGAGCGAAGATTCTGCAGGCTGGCAGGGTACAGCCCCCAAAACAATTAAAAACAAAACAATGAAGTGAGAGGGTCCCTTCTTCAAAGACCACTACGCCAAACAGATAAAAAGGACTCTGAGCGGGGTCTGCTGGGCGGACCTCTGTTCTCATTCACATCATCATCATCTAGGTCATCCACCACCCATGATAATTTGTTGCCATCTATGGTATGACATGGGCCGCCCTTGTGGCTCAGCTGGTAAAGAATCTGCCTGCGATGCAGGAGACCTGGGTTCGATCCCTGGGTGGGAAGATCCCCTAGAGAAGGGAAAGGCTACCCACTCCAGGATTCTGGCCTGGAGAATTCCATGGACTTCATAGTCCATGGGGTCGCAAAGAGTCAGACACGACTGAGCGACTTTCATTCACTCACTCGTGGTGTGACAGAGTTTGTCATAGACCGACACTGAGGCTTAGAAATAATAAGAGGTCGTTACATAGTCTAGCGGCCATGTTAAAACATATTAAAAATGAACATGTGGGACTAACTTTAAAGTATGTTATTTAACTGACCATATAGTGTTCCAGGGCTTCCCAAACACATAAAAGTGTTAATGAAATACTCTGTTTCATTTTCTTAGTATCTCAGAATAGGATTCTCTAAAATAACATCAGAAAAAAACTTGTGTAAAACGTTATTTCTGCATCACTGGTAAAAATATGCTTATCATTGCATACATGCAGATTAAGTAGCTCCAGCCCGTCTTGACTCTATGTGACCCCATGGACTGCAGCCCTCCGGGGTCCTCTGTCCATGGGATTTTCCAGGTATGAACACTGGAGTGGGTTGCCATGCACTTCTTTAGTGGGTCTTCCCAACCCAGGGACTGACCCCGTGACTCTCGCATTGCAGGCAGATTCTTCACCATTAGCCACCAGGGAAGTAATGATAATGTTTATCATTGTTGCTGCTGCTGCTGCTAAGTCGCTTCAGTCGTGTCTGACTCCGTGCGACCCCATAGACGGCAGCCCACCAGGCTCCCCCGTCCCTGGGACTCTCCAGGCAAGAACACTGGAGTGGGTTGCCACTTCCTTCTCTAATGCATGACAGTGAAAAGGGAAAGCTGCTCAGTCGTGTCCGATTGTTCGTGACCCTATGGACTGCAGCCCACCAGGCTCCGCTGTCCATGGGATTTTCCAGGCAAGAGTACAGAGTTTTAAATATTACATTATAAAACTAATTTTAAAGGACCTTTGCTTCTTAGGCAATCGATCAAATATTCAGGAGAGACTAAAAACCTAGGAAGAGGAAGTAACATTTTTTTTATCACACTGATGGATCTTTCTTTAAAAAGAAAATATAAAAAGAAAACAGAAATATAAAATATAAAAAGAAAAAGAAATTGTTAAATTTTTCACTTAACAATTAAGTTGTGATGTAGTTTTCCTACAAGGATTTGAAGAAATAAGGTATACAGAATATTGTGAATTTTAACTTCTGAGTATCAGAGGAGAGTTCATTGTGGAGCTTCCTACAAATGCAGATAAATAAAATGAAAGTCAAAGCATCCATGAATACATCACTGAACAAGCAACTGCTGTTAAATCATCTGTGTTTCTTTGTAGGCTTCTTTCAGTGGATATACGAATTTTTAAAGTATTTTAAAAAAAAAAAAAAACAAATACGAGGCTTCCCTGGTGGCCCAGTGGATAACGTACCAGCTAATGCAGGAGACACTGGTTCAGTCCCTGGTCCAGGAAGATTCGACATGCAGGGGAGCGACTAACCTCATGGGCCACAACTTCCGAAGTCCACGTGCCATTAAAGCCTGTGCTTCACAACAAAAGAGGCATTGAGTCCCAAGTAATGGCAGCAGTTTCTATCCTGCCCCCGTGTTCATTGACTCAGCATGGAAAACACACCAAGCTAAGTCTATGATAATAATGCATTTAATGCATTTCATGTAAACTTTTTCTGCAATCCTTTTTTTCAGAGGATTAATGCCTGGCTGAGTGAGTACAGTGGAGGGGGAGATGGCAACCCACTCCATTATCTTGTCTGAAGAATTCCATGGACAGAGGAGCCTGGTGGGCTACAGTCCATGGAGTCGCAAAGAATCAAGAGTGAAGAATCAAGGTGTTAGTCAACACCTAGTGAGTGCAGGAATTGTCAGTCGGGCAATGTATTTGCTAACTAACCAATTTTAGCAAATTAAAAGTCAATCCTACAGGAAATCAACCTGAATATTTATTGGAAGGACTGATGTTGAAGCGCCAATATTTTGGCCAGCTGAGACAAAGAGTCAAACCATTGGAAAAGAGCCTGAGGCTGGGAAAAATTGAAGGCTGGAGAAAAAGTGAGGGACAGACGATAAGATGGTTGGATGGCATCACCAACTCAATGGACATTGAGTTTGGGTGAACTCCGGGAGTTGGTGATGGACAGGGAGGCCTGGCGTGCTGCAGTCCATGGGGTTGCAAAGAGTCAGACATGACTGAGCAACTGAACTGAACTGATATATTTATATACACACACACACACAACTAAGTCATTTTGTTATACAGAAAAATCCTGGTATGACCTCAAAAATGTATGTGAAACGGAATACAAATACAACGTGAGAGATTCTCAACATACTGTTGACCAAAGATTCTTAGCACATTATTAGCACATCTTTTGGTACCCAAACATTATTGACTGAATGCAGATCAACACATTCTTGGAGAGTGAGACAATTAACATCACGGTGAGAAGGTGTTAAGAGTTTAAAACTGATCAAGTTTAAAAGTGATACCATATGTAATGTTGTTAACATCCACATTGTGCTCCACTTGAGTTCTGTACCGACCTTGTGCATATTATAAACATGAAATTGCTAAAAAAAATGAGGCATTGTGAAACTTTGAAGAATTTTTTTTGTGAACTTTCTCGTGCTTTCTCTGCCTGTCTGAGCAACAAATACAGTGTTGTCTCAGAAGAAAACAGCTCTTCGGAACATAGTTCTGATTCAGATGATGCAAATGTTAGTCCAACAAAAAGACAGAAACCGGTAGCAACGGGTTCTGATATGGAACGTGAACAAGAAACAGAGGTTGATGGAGAAGGCTTTACAGGTGTGCCAGCTATAATTACTGAATGTGATAACAAGTGTTACTGAAATAACAATTAATTTATGGCCAGCCAAAATAAAAAATTGCCTGCCACAGGCTTTAGTTTCTGCCTAAACACCCTAGTCGATAATGAGTTGACAGACATAAAGGCTGTGTAAAAAGTAACAAATGTGACTGGATTCCTTTGAGGAAATATGCATTTAAATAATGTGATTTTATGATATCAGAAAATTGAGCTTCATTTTCATAAAGTGTGATAACAAAACTACTGCCAGGCAGGAAAGTGAAGTGAAAGTCACTCAGTTGTGTCCGACTCTTTGCAACCCCGTGGACTATACAATCCGTGGAATTCTCCAGGCCAGGATACTGGAGTGGGTAGCCTTTCCCTTCTCTAGGGAATCTTCCCAACCCAGGGATCAAACCCAGGTCTCCCGCATCGCAGCTGGATTCTTTACCAGCTGAGCCACCAGGGAAGCCCAAGAATCCTGGAGTGGGTAGCCTGTCCCTTCTTTAGCGGATCTTCCCGACCCAAGAATTGAATTGGGGTCTCCGGCATGGCTGGTGGATTCTTTACCAACTCAGCTACCAGGGCAGACCCCAGGCAGGAAGGGGTCTTTTCCTTTTTAGAGATGGAGTACTAATGTATGCCTGGAATGAGATGCTACGCTGTATTTGCTTGACTTGGTTACGATGATGTTTCTGTAATACACCATACCACACATCCACATGTTTATACATGAATACTCTGTCTCTAGCCCGGAAGTGGTTCTCCCTCCAGTGGGCAATTTTTATTCTCTGTAGACATTTTTCTATGGGGCAGGGGCCCCATTCTACAGGTTTCCAGTTGCCAGAGGCCGCCAAGCATGCTGACCCCTCTACGATGTCCAGAACAGCCCCACAGAACAGATTCACCCTTTATCTCCCCAGCCATCCAGCTATCCATCAATCACCGGTCATCTTACATCACCTGTCTCTCTATGGCAGTAGTTTGCAACCAGGCAAAATGTTCCTTCCCTAGACGCACTGAGTGATGCCTACGGACATTTTTATAGTCACAGCTGGGAGGATCTATCGGCACCTGGTGGACAGATACCAGGAACGCCGATCCACACCCCTCAGCCCACGTGACACCCACACAGCCCCACATATGACAGCAAAGACTTTGGCACTCTACTTATCTCTCTGTCTGGCCATCTATGTATATACCTACAGAGCTAGGGCTCTGTCTCCAGTATCTATTATAATTCCAGCATCATTTATCTGTTATCTATCACCTGGTAGCTCAGATGGTAACGAGTCTGCCTGCATTACAGGAGACACATGTTCAATCTCCGGGTCAGGAAGATCCCCTGGAGAAGGGAACGGCTACCCACTCCAGTATTCTTCCTGGAGACTTCCATGGACTGAGTATCCTGGCCGGCTACAGTCCACGGGGCTGCAGAAACTCGGACACGACTCGGTGACTAACGCTTTTACTACCATCTATGTATCTGTTTATCTGTCTATGATCTAATAATCAATCCACATACACATGTGTGTATGTAGAAGCAATTATGGGGGAATGTGAACTTACTCGGAAACTATATGATGCCTATTCAATGCAGTATTCCTTTGAGATTTATCCAACTTTTAAAATTTAAGCAATTAACAAGGCAATACTTGGCTCCAGAAAAAATAAAAATAAAAAAAACACTTATAAAGTAATTTGGGTGGCCACTGAGAGAGGAATGGAATAAGATGTAATGACACACACACACACACACGCGCGCGCGTAAAGAATGGAATATTGCTCAACCATAAAAAAGGATGAAATAATACCATTTGCAGCAACCTGGACAGATCGAGAGATGGTTACACTAAGTGATGGCAGAAAGGGAAAGACAAATATCATAGGGCGATGTGGAATCTAAAACACAACATAAATGAACTTATGCACAAAACAGAAGCAGACTCACAGACGGGGACAACAGACTTGTGCTTGCCAAGGGTGGGCGCGGGGGTGTTGAGGACGCATGGACTGGGAGTTTGCGATTAGCAGGCTGCCAGCTATGACATACAGGATGCGCAAAACATCAAGGTCCCACAGTAGAGCACGGGGAACTATATTCCATACCCTGTGATTCAAGCATCAAAGAAAAGAACATGAAAAATCAATGTGTCTATGTGTATAACTGAATCACTTTGTGGTATAGCAGAAATTAACACAACGTTGAAAAAATCAACACTAACTTGTAAAAAAAGAAACCCTTATAAAAAATATATGCCATGACAACAGAGTGTAAATTCTGGTAGCAGGAATAAGTGTCTGCTATCTCAGGAAAATCAGATTATTTGGGATAGCTGGCATGCTGAGCAAATAGGAAGCACCCCTGAAGCTCTCTGGATCTGGGGCAAACACCATTAAATAATCATGGAATAAAATAGCTGCCACTTTGGTTTCCGCAAGTCAGGATATAGAACAAAGGTCCTGTAACAACTCCATACATATTTCAATCAAAGTGTGCCAGAAATAGGACCAAAGGAATGCTATCAGGCTTCACCTTGAAGAGACCTGCAGCAACATGGAGCAGGAAAACAAATAACTGGTATTGATTGGACTTTGGAAAAGCAATCTCTGCCTATTTTTTTTTTGAGCACAGCTGAACCCAGTTGAAGATATCCAATAGTTTCAGGAGACAGAAGAATACAGGAAAGATTTTTCAGAATAAAATAGCTGCCACCTTGGCTTCTGCAAGTCAGGATATAGAACAAAGGTCCTGTAAGAACTCCATACATATTTCAATCAAAGTGTGCCAGAAATAGGACCATAGGAATGCTATCAGGCTTCATCTTGAACAGACCTGCAGCAACATGGAGCAGGAAAAGAAATAACTGGTACTGATTGGACTTTGGAAAAGCAATCTCTGCTTTTTTTTTTTTGAGCACAGCTGAACCCAGTTGAAGATATCCAATAGTTTCAGGAGACAGAAGAATACAGGAAAGATTTTTCTTACAAAAATAAAAAAAAATTACAAAAGATCTAAATGTATTCAGAACCATAACGTAAAGCATAGATGAAAGCCTGTTTCTACTAGTATAGAAAAGAAACCCTAATTTAGAACAATTCTGTACGTTATATTGCTGAGTTGATAATTGGATGCCCTTAAGAAAAGGGTCCTGAAACAAGGGAGAGAGGTGCCTCAAGCTCCCAAGATTAGGGCCGTTCCCCGGTGGTCCAGTGGTTAAGAATCTCCCTTCCAGTGCAGAGGGGGTAGGTTTGATCCCTGGGTGGGCAACAAAGACCCCACATGATGCAGAGCACCTAAGACCCCATGCCAGGACTCCTGAACCTGTGCTTTGGACCCCCATGCCACAACCAGAGAGGAACCCGTGCACCCCAAGGAAGACCCAGCACAGTCACATAAATAAATCAAATCAAACAAATTAACAATTGGAGACGGAAATGGCAACCCACTCCAGTATTCTTGCCTAGAATCCTGTGGACGCAGGAGCCTGGTGGGCTGCTGTCCAAAGGGTCGCACAGAGTTGGACACGACTGAAGCGACTTAGTATATCATAGCAAGTGAAACTGGAGATATTTCCAACATATGACTCTAAACCAGCGATTGAACTTCCCTACATTCTGTTTATTTGGGTTTTCGAGGACTCTGGGTCAACTCTGATTGGGTAGCAATGTTTCCTGGCTTATATGGCTAATGTACTTATGCCATTTGGGAGTAAAAAACTGAACTGTGTGACTTTTTATTAAAAAATGGACAGAAGCGAAAAATCATGATTGAAATAAGGAGTCTACCCTAGTTGCTCAGCAGTAAAGGATCAGCCTGCAGTGCAGGAGACCCAGGTTCAATCCCGGGGTTGGGAAGATCCCCTGGAGAAGGGCATGGCAACCCTCTCCAGTATTTTTGCCTAGAGAATCCCATGGACAGAGGAGCCTGGCGGGCTACAGTCCACAGGGTCGCAAAGAGCCAGACGCTGAAGCGACGTAGCACACACACACAATGAGGAATCTCAAACATCTGCTCATAGGTATACAGCTGTCACACCAAGAAACGTACATTACCAGCACTCAAAAAAAAAAAAAAAAAAATTTAATGCTAGCTAGTTGCAAAGAGTCGGACACGACTGAGTGACTTCACTTTTACTTTTCACGTTCATGTATTGGAGAAGGAAATGGCAACCCACTCCAGTGTTCTTGCCTGGGGAAGCTCAGGGATCGGGGAGCCTGGTGGGCTGCCGTCTATGGGGTCGTACAGAGTCAGACACAACTGATGCAACTTAGCAGCAGCAGCAGCAGCAGGTGAAAAATTAGTGGATTTTACATATTTTTATATTTCTCTGAAAACATTTAAAGAAACATTTTCCTCCATGTCTCGCTTTGCTTACAAGCAGTAGATTTTAACCCATTTTAATTTCAATTGGTTTCAGTTCAAAATACCTTTAAAATTTCCCTAAGGACATTCTCTTTTGATCAAAATGAATTCTGAAGTGCGTTAGCTCCTAAATACATGGAGAGTTTCTTCAAATGCAGTGTTCATCAACTTCTCATTTAATCCCACCGTGATCTATAATTAGGATGAAATGTAAGAAAATATTTGATTCAAGCACACAAACAAAAAAGCCCAGCAGAAACAAAGAATGGTATTTAAAACTTAAAGAGCCAAAAAATTAAAAAAATAAAAAATAAAACTTAAAGAGAGATTAGGAGGGAAATATAGAGAACATATATCCCAATTTTTGAAAAACGCCTGGCAAACTTTCAGGTGATAGTCTTAGCAAGACTATGAAAAACCTTGAGCTTGATAACAGTGTTAACAAATTATAATGCAGCAGTTTGCGGATGATCTCCAGAAAGTGATGAGAAGCGTATTTTACAGCTTGTTATCAAGCTGCTGGAAAATCCTTAGGGTTGCAAAGAAAAGGCATTTTTCCCTGCTTTTCCCCCATTTCACACGACTATGCATGGCTTGCATCAATCCATAAAAGGCATGATCACTCCATAAAGTTTTAGCTTGCTTGGAGCAATATTTTACCTTCTTGAGAAAGCTGAAATGACCAGCCAAATTACAATGAAAATCAAACCAACAAAGGGTAAAAACCTGCCTCGCATTTCTCAAAGGCAGGAGGGTAAAGTGGTCGTTTCACCGCTCGTTAAATCTGGTTCATAGATGCGTGACATGAAGGAAAAAGGAGTTTAGTAGCATCTGGCGAGAACAGAGCGTAGCCGGGGCATTGCATGCCATTCCAGTTACACATTTCAAGATGACCATGGAGAAACCAGCTAGTCAAAGCTATGATTCTTCCAGGAGTCATGTATGGATGTGAGAGTTGGACTATAAAGAAAGCTGAGAGCCAAAGAATTGATGCTTTTGAACTGTGGTGTTGCAGAAGACTCTTCAGAGTCCCTTGGACTGCAAGGAGATCCAACCAGTCCATCCTAAAGGAGTCCAGTCCTGAATATTCATGGAGGGAGTGATGCTGAAGCTCCAATCCTTTGGCCACCTGATATGAAGATCTGACTCATTGGAAAAGACCCTGATGTGGGCAAAGATTGAAGGCAGGAGGAGAAGGGGATGACAGAGGATGAGATGGTTGGATGGCATCAGCAACTCGATGGACATGAGTTTGAGCAAACTCCAGGAGTTGGTGAAGGACAGGGAAGCCTGGAGTGCTACAGTTTATGCAAAGAGTCAAACATCACTTGGTGCCTGAACAACCACAAGGAGTAACTGTTGCAAGTCCATCCAAAAGCCACCGAAGGTGTTGAAACGACTGATCACTGTGTTGACAGAAACTGAGAGAAGTTCCATCTAAGGACAGACTGCGTGGTTGTGAAAACTGTCCTTGAGGAGAGGGAAGAGTTTGGGGAGGCTGATTCCTGGAGTCCGTTTCTAAGGCAGATCCCCGTAGCATCCATTTCCCTCCAGGTGTGATCATGAGAAATAAGTCCAGAATACAGACTGAAGCCAATCAGAAAGACTGAAACAAATATCGTCTATGAACACAGGTATCTGGAATCTAGAAAAACGGTACAGATGAGCCGATTTGCAGGGCAGAAGTAGAGACGAAGGCATAGAGAACGAAGTTGTGGATCCAGTGGGAGAAGCAGAGGGTAGGATGGATTAAGAGTGTAGCACTGACCTTTGTGTACCACTGGGTGTAAAACGTGGCTTTGAGATGCTATTTCCTTCTGCGGCTGGACAGTTCTCCTTTGACCGTGATTCAGTTCGTTTTTTGGACTTTGGCGTGAAAACCTTGTACAGGAAAGACACAAACCTACCGTGACAACTTCAGCGCCACACGCTCTGAGTCTGTGGAAGGTTTTTGCATCCTCGCCCCCGCCTGCTCGGTTTTGAAGGCAGCAACAGGGCACTTGAAATTAAACCCAGTGTTAGAGACAGTGTCTGTGGGCAACAGTCCCTGAAAGGCAGCAAGGTTATCCATTTGGGGTCCAAGGCGTTGTAAATATCAGCAGTCTCTTAGAGTGATGGTGAGTGAGTGTCCAACTCTTTGCAACCCCATGGACTGTAGCCCGCCAGGCTAATCTGTCCATGGGATTCTCCAGGCAACAATACTGGAGTGGGTTGCCATGCCCTCCTCCAGCGGATCTTCCCAGGGATCGAACCCAGGTCTTCCACACTTTAGGTGGATTCTTTAACGTCTGAGCCACCCGGGAAGACCCTTAGAGACTGGGACACTCAAATAAATGAAGCTGTGCTGCGGAGTCAATTGTGATGTCAGCTTCAATGAGCCCTTTTATTTCTTCCTGTATGTAATAATGTGTGTGTCACTAAATCTATGAGGTTCCAGGTGAAACTGGCCAAATACCTCATTTACTTTGACGCAGATTCTTATTGCTTTACTCTACATGTACCATGGAGCAGAAAACGGCAACCCACTCCAGGGTGTTTTGCCCGGAAAATATCGTGGACAGAGGAGCCTGGTGGGCTACAATCCAAAAGGTTGCAAAGAGCTGGACACGATTGAGCAAGTGAGGAGCAAACGTGTACCTATATTCAAAACTTCAGGACATTTTGTCAATTATGGAAACTTTGGGGTCATGACGTTTAATGAATGGAAAACTGTTCCCGGGTGAAAACAGCCTGAAATCTGGGTTGGGACTCATGGCGCATGTAATATTATGGCATGACTCACTATGATACAGGCAGTGTGCACGTGTTAGTTAGGCAGGGGTTCCATTCCTGGGTTGGGAAGATCCCCTGGAGAAGGGAATGGTGACCCACTGCAGAATTTTTGCCTGGAGAATCCCATGGACAGAAGAGGCTGATGGGCTGCGGTTCAAAGGGTCACAAAGAGTTGGTCACGACTGAAGTGACTTAGCACGTACACACAAACACACACGTTCATGGTACTAATTGTGTTCCAGTTTGTAGATGACAGACTTGAATCTCACAGCGTAACATTTTCATCTAGCTAGTAAGTGATATCTCAGTCCAGTTCTTACCAAGAATTCTGTGCTCTGACAAGAATTACATACTGAATTACGTATTAAATGACAGGCTTAATGATACATTTTAAAAATTCATTATGCTGGCAATGAAATGATGCTTTTGAACTGTGGTGTTGGAGAAGACTCTTGAAGAGTCCCTTGGGCGGCAAGGAGATCCAACCAGTCCATCCCACGGAAAATCAGTCCTGAATATTCATTGGCAGGACTGCTGTTGAAGCTGAAACTCCAATGCTTTTGCTACCTGATGTGAAGAGCTGATTCATTTGAAAAAACCCTGATGCTGGAAAAGATTGAAGGCAGGAGGAGAAGGGGACGACAGAGGATGAGATGGTTGCATGGCATCACCAGTCCAACGGACATGAGTGCGAGTAAACTCTGGGAGTTGCTGATGGGCAGGGAGGCCTGGCATGCTGCAGTCCATGGGGTTGCAAAGAGTCAGACACGACAGAGCAACTGAACTGAACTGACTGAACACTAACTATGGATCTGTGGCCATTAGAACATCTCTGTGGAAACTATACTTTCAATAAACTGGTACTCTTAGACAACGTGATTTAAGAAGCTAATCCAGGCCTCCCCTGGTGGGGTAAAGAATCTTCCTGCAAATCCTGCAACTAGAGAGTAGCTCCCATGTAGCAAAAAAGACCCAGTGTTAAGAAAAGCTAATCCAATCAATCCTCATAATTGAAAAAAAAAAAAGATGCAAATCTCCGTCTACTGTCTATGGAAGGGAATTCCACTGTCTTGCCAAGTTAAGACACCAACAACTCAAAAACTTCAGCAAAGGAAAATATTGGAATTGAGTCTGTGACTATTTGCCCTCCAGCAGACACGGCTGGCCATGGGCTGTGCAGAAGTCTTAAGGTTCTACCTGAGCCGTTATCAGCCACAAAGCAATTCTTGGCCAATGTTCTGGAGTCCAGTTTTCTGACAAAGTTCAGAAATAACCAGTCATTTCCCCCTTTGTATTCACTTTATCTTCAGTGCCAGTTTACTATGTAGGGCTCACCGGTAGCTCAGAGGGTAAAGAATCTGCCAGCAATGCTGGAGACCGTGATTTGATCCCTGGGGTCAGGAAGATCCCCTGGAGAAGGAAATGGCAACCCACTCCAGTGTTCTTGCCTGGGAAATCCCAAGGACACAGGAGCCTGTTGGGCTACGGTCCATGTGGTCTCAAGAGTTGGACACGACTTGGAGACTATACCACCACCTCCAGCACCAGAACTCTTGCCTGAGAAATCTCATGGACAGAGGAGCCTGGTGGGCTACAGTCCATAGGGTCCCAAGAGCCCAACACAGCTGAGCAACTTTCACTCCAAGCACCGTCATAGATAGTGGGTGGGAAACGCAACCTTTACAGGGAGCCTAAAATCAACCTCTTATAAAAGGAAAGGGAAGAAACGGGAACATCGCACGGTCATGATCTTTACTACTGCGTCTTAAAGGGCATGGCCATCTAATCCCAAGCACCGTGCAAGGCAGGGTTTAAGGGCGGCGTCGTATAGAAGAATGTCAAAGGGGAATGATATTCCAAAACACAAGCTGAGTCTTCCAAAAATCAGGTCAACACTCCTGGATCACATTTCTTCTGAGAACCATGTTTTTCTTTTCTCTCTGTCTCACTTGCTTTCTCTGCCTGCTTCCTTGCATCTCTCAAAGACTCTCTTTCTCTCTCGATCTTTCCTCAATAGAGCACGTGGCGCTCTTTCCTAAACAGAGCACTTAGCGACATTCTCTGTGATGGTTGGCCTCATTCTTTACAGATTCTGCTCAAAACACCTGCCCATCAGTCACCAAAAGGGGGCTTGGCACTTCTGTGGTGGTTCAGCGGCTAAGACTATACATTTCCAGTACAGGGGGCCCAGGTTCGCTCCCTTGTCAGAGAACTAGATCCTACACCCTGCAACATGCTGCAACAAAGATCCAGCTCAGCCAAATAAATATAAAACAAGAAAAGAAACTGAGGGTGCTGGGCAAGCCAGTCCTTTCCTCCACGGATGTAATCCAAGCTGCATGAGACGGAGTCAACACAGTCTGCCCTGAGACATCTAACATAGCTATCCCTTCATCCTCCAATGCAGCAGCTTTGGGGTGTTCTTATAAACTGATTAGGGTTTCTGGGTCAGGAAGAGCCCCTGGAGGAGAAAATGGCAAGCCACTCCAGTATCCTTGCTTGGAGAATCCCAGGGACAGAGGAGCCTGGCGGGATACAGTCCCTGGGCTCCCAAAGAGGTGGACACGACTGAAATGACTTAGCATGCACAGAGGCAAACAGGACTTCACAGTTCACACTCTGGCATTTAGCGGGCTTCTGCTGGGCCACCATGCAAGTTCCTTAACACCCAAGAGTCTTCCTTTTCACGTTGTATTGGAGGAAGCGAAGCCCACACACTCTCCGCATGTCCTCCATCTTTACCTACTGTCCCCTTTGTGACTCAGGACCCACGTTATGTTTATAGTCACCATTGCTCCTGAGGCTCCTCTTGGCCGTAACAAGCTCTCAGAGCATCCTTTGTTTTTGGAGATCTTGAGACTGAAGAAGGACCTGACAAATATTTTGTAGAATGTCTGTTCCTACTTGGATGTGTTTGAGGGTATTCTCACAACTAGATTGGGTTATAGCTTTTTTTTTTTTTTTTTTGGAAGGAAGACTTCAAAGGCACCACATTCTATCAGGGGAATATATGACCGGGGTCTTATACTGGGGATACTGACAGACTGTGTGGCTGAGGTCCTAGCTCTTAAGTTACTTGCTAACTGCTTTCCTTGTTTTAACCACTGGAAGAGACTCACTCGCCACAGCCTGTGAGTAAGGAGTTAGAAATTCTATACCACATCCTCAAGTGGGGAGTCATTACATAAATTACTGGGAGCTCTTTTGTGCCTCTGTGTTTGAGCTTCACTAATCATATGATGAGATGAGATGGTCGGATGGCATCACCGACTCGATGGACATGAGTTTGAGCAAGCTCTGGGAGTTGGTGATGGACAGGGAGGCCTGGCCTGCTGCAGTCCACGGGGTCGTAAAGAGTCGGACACGACTAAACGATTGAACAGCAATCATATATTTATGTCTTAAACGTGGGTAACACCTACTGCCATATGTCAACTCAGAAAAAATTATTCAGTACACGCCTGCATTCCTTATTCCATTCACATTGTCTGATCTCTGTGGAAGAGATAAGATGTTTAAAACCAGAGATCTAGAGACTTCCGTGGAGATTCGAGGGTTAAGACTTTGCCTTTCAGTAGACAGGGGTTTGGGGTCAGTCCCTGGTTGGAGAACCTAAGATCCCACATGGCTGGAGGCCAGAAAACCAGGACATAAGACAGGAGCAACGTTGTAACAGATTCAATAAAAACTTTAAAAATGGCTCACATCAAAAGAAAAAAAATCTTAAAAAAATGTGTCTGCTCACTTGCTCAGTCATGTCAAACTCTTTGCAGTTCCATGGACCATAGCCCACCAGGGTCCTCTGTCCACGGGATTCTCCAGGCAAGAATACTGGAGTGGGTTGCCATGCCCTCCTCCAGGGGATCTTCCCTAGCCAGGGATCAAACATATGTCTCCTGTGTCTCCTGCATTGACAGGTGGGTTCTTTACCACCAGCACCACCAGGGAAGCCCAGATACACACTAGAAATTCTGAAGACACGGTAACAACGGCACCAAGCATCCTGAAACCATACGAGATTAGAGGGGAGGGGAGATGTGATTCTCGGCTAGATGGTAAAGATATGTGAGATCCAGTGACTAGAGGGACCATCCCATCAGTGTCCCAAATGATCTTGTCTTTCACAAAGTCTCAGTTATCTTTCCACTCTTCTGATGCTGTTGCTTTCTGTAGGCAGCATGGTTAGGGTCATCAGATCACACACACACACACACACACACACAAATCATCATAAAAATCAGTAAACTTTGCGACTGTACACAGTAGGGACCTGACCTACAAGGTCAGAAATGCTACCTGTCAATAATCAGAAAGAATCCTACTAATATAGTGGGAAATCTAGACTGTGTGGCAATCTTGCACTTTTTTTTTTGGAGGGGTGGTAATCATATACACATCTTTGAGTCAGGAAATCAATCCTGAATATTCAGCATCAGGAAGAACTGATGCTGAAGCTCCAGTCCTTTGGCCACATGATGCAAAGACCCGACTCATTGGAAAAGACCCTGATGCTGGGAAAGATTGAGGGTGGGAGGAGAAGGGGATGACAGAGGATGAGATGGTTGGATGGCATCACCGACTCAATGGACATGAATTTGAGCAAACTCCAGTAGTTGGTGACGGACAGGGAGGCCTGGCTTGCTGCAGTCCATGGGGTTACAGAGTTGGACATGACTGAGTGACTCAAATGACACACATCTTTTATTGCCATTAATAACATGACTGGACATCCCTGGTGGGTCCAGTGATTGAGAATTTGCCTGCCAATGCGGGGACACAGGTTCAGTCCCTGGTCTGGGAAGATCACACAGGCTGAGAAGCAACTATGTCCGTGAACCACAATTACTAAAGCTTTCCTCTACATCCTGGGAGCTACTACAAGAGAAGCCTCGGCACTGAGAAGCCTACACGTCCCAGCTAGAGAAGAGCCCCTGCCCGCTGGAACTAGGGAAAGTCCACACGCAGCAATGAAGACCCACAGGAACCAAAAACAAATTTTTTTTAATAAATCAATTTTTAAAATAACCTTGCTATACAGAAAAGGATCAGTGCTCTTCTAAGCAAATGAGGAACCTGCTTTCTCCTATGAAACACTGCTGCCTGAAAGAACAATGCCAATAATTAGACATTTTTAAAATAGCTTCATGGCAGTCATTTATATAATAAATGACTTCCCAGGCTGTTGAAAAAATTACATTAAGCAGTTCATTAAGCTAAAATGCCAAGGAATTTTGCAAATATTTAGTTTGTGCATTGTATCTGCCAAACACCGGGTTAACACCTCAGAGACACACGCACACACACAAAAAAAGCAATAATCTATCCTAGGGGAGTTCCCTGGAGACAGTGGTTAAAACTCCATGCTCCCAGTGCAGGTGACTGGGGTTCAATCTGTGATCAAGGAACTAGATCCCGCGTGCTGCAAGTAAGACCCAGCACAGTCAAATAAATAAATAAAAATAAATATTAATTTAAAACAAAATAATCTATCCTCTTTTATTCTAAGATGGCTTCTGATGTTCTCCAAATTTTTGTCATCAATGAGAATTAACGCTCAAGTTTTGCCCAACAGAGCTTATGAAGTCAATCCTCAAATCGAGTTTACCACATCATTTGGAGGGAGCTGAAATTGAAGGGAAGTTTAATTGCCTGTTTTCCAAAGAATACATTGCTCTTGGGGCAGGATCACTCTCACTTAGGTGGGAAGGAAAACAGAATGGAATGTAATCTCTGAAGGACTTCCCTGGGGACTCAGAGGGTAAAGAATCTGCCTGCAATGCAGGAGACCTAGGTTCGATCCCTGGGTCAAGAGGAGGGCATGGGAACCACTCCAGGATTCTTGCCTGGAAAATCCCACGGACAGAGGAGCCTGGCATGCTGCAGTCCATGGGGTCGCAAAGAGTCGGACACGACTGAGTGACTGAACTGAACGGATGGCTGATTCATGATGTTGGACAGCATAAAGCAACACCACATTGTAAATCAATTATGCTCCCATTAAAAATAAAAAAAAAATTTTTTAATTTAACTTTAAAGACACTGGCATGGACTTCCCTGCTCGTCCACTGGGTAAGAATCTGCCTGCCAATGCAGGCAACAATCACTTTGATCCCTCGTTCAGGAAGATTCCACGGGCCGTGGCACAACTAAGGCCGTGTGTCATGCCTACTGAGTCTGTGCTCTGGAGCCCGTAGTTTGCGACAAGCGAGGCTACCACAGCGAGAAGCCAGGCCACCACAGTTAGAGAGTAGCCCCCGTTTGCTGGAACTAGAAAAACGAAAACAAAATCACCTGCGCAGCAATGAAGACCCAACGCAGCCAAAATTAATATAAATTACTTTAAAAAGAAGCAATGGCATGTACATTAGCACCCAAACTATGAAATACTTAAGGATGGATCTAGAAAAATAAGTGCAACGAGATGTGTACGAGGAAAACTACAAAATCAGACAGGAAGAAAACCAAGGAGCTAAATACTAAATACATGGACAGATGCCCCACGTGCGTGGGTAGACCATCTCAATACTGCCAAGATGTCAGTTCTTTCTACTTTGATCTGCAGATCCAAAGCAATCCCAGGGAAAATTTCAACAAGTCCTATTTTATGGACATCAATTTTGTTGTTGTCACTAAGTCATGTCCAAGTCTTTGCGATCCCATAGACTACAGCCCGCCAGGCTTCCCCGACCTTCACTATCTCTTGGAGTTTTCTCAAACTCATCCACCTTGGTGGTTGGATGGTCGGTGATGCCATCCAACCATCTCATCCTCTGTCGCCCCCTTCTCCTCCTGCCTTCAATCTTTCCCAGCATCAGGGTCTTTTCCAGTGAGTCAGTTCTTCACATCAGGTGGCCAAAGGATTGGAGCTTCAGCTTCAGCGTCAGTCTTTCCAATGGACACCCAGGACTGATTTCCTTTAGGATGGACTGGTTGGATCTCCTTGCAGTCCAAGGGACTCCCAAGAGTCTTCTCCAACACCACAGTTCAAAAGCATTGTTGATGATGCTACAGTTTATATCACTGAGAAATAAAATTTATCCACATCTCACCAGACTTTCTCCCAGATAATTCCAAATCCAGAATCAGATTTTACTTTTTTCTTTCTTTCTTTTCCTTCCTTCCCCGGCCCCCTTCCCCTCTAAAGAAGCAACATTTTGTTTCTTTTTGGGGGGACAAAACTTTCTTCCCCTAAATATATCCATGGATTTCTCTGATACGTAATTCCAGAGTCTGCCTCTCAGAACTCGAATACTCACAGACAACTCCTGTCTGTCTTGTAATAACACTTAAGCATCTACAAATCTCTACACCAGGGGTTGGCAAACTATTTCTATAAAGGATCAGGTATTAACAGTACATCTTTTAAGGTTCACAGGTAAGGCTGTCTGTGTCAATTTTTTGAAAGTTTTTAGCACTTTTTTGAGGTCAAACTTACATACCATACGATTCACCCATTCTCAGGTACGGTTCAGTGCTTTTTAAAAGTTCATCTATATCACTGTCTGGTCTCCACTGTTTAAATCCAGCTGACTTCCCTGGTGGCTCAGACGGTAAAGAGTCTGCCTACAATGCCGGAGACCCGGGTTCAATCCCTGGGTCGGGAAGATCTCCTGGAGAAGGAAATGGTAACCCACTCCAGTACTCTTGCCTGGAGAATCCCATGGACTGAGAAGCCTGGTAGGCTACAGGCCATGGTGTCGCAAAGAGTCGGACACAACTGAGCGACTTCACTTTCACTTCTCACTTAGAACATTTACATCCTTTAAAAAGTCCTCTTGTGCCCATAATCAGGCAATTGTCCTTCCAACTCAGGCAACTGCTATGCTCTAGGGGGAAAAAAAATGCCTTTGCCTACATGTCAAATGAATGGAATCATAGTTTTTTTTTTTTTTTTGCCTAGCATACTGTTTTTATGGTTCATTCAGCTGTAACATGTCCCTGTGACTTGCTCCTTTCTTTGTGGAATAGGATTCATTTAGATGGATATACCACAGTGCATTCATGTAGTGATGGACATTTGGGATTTTTTCCAGGTTCTAGCTGTCAGGAAGAATGCTTTGAACATTGGTCAAAAAGTATAAATGGGCAGTTAGGAGATGAAAAAGTTCCGGGGAACTGATGCCCAGTGCTAGGGTGAGTGTAACCAACACTGTATTGTATTACTTGAAAGCTACTACAAAGTTGCTGTTGTTCAACTGCCAGGCTTCCCTGTCCTTCACCATCTCCCGGGCCTATCTTTAAAAAAATGTTCCAGAGAGATGATATGGGGTGGGAGGTGGGAGGGGGATTCAGGATTGGGAGCTAATATACACCCATGGTGGATTCATGTCAATGTAAGGCAAAACCAATAGGGTATTGTAAAGGAAAATAAAGTAAAAATAAAATTAAAAATAAATAAATAAATAAATGGAGGTGGTGGAGGGCTTAGGGAATGCTATGATACAAATCGTCTTGCCACATATAAATGTATCAAATCATTAAACTGTGCAACTTAACTGTACACAATGTGGCATGTTGGACAAATCACAAAAGCTAACTCTCATGTGTCAATGCAGACATCCATGGACAACGCATACATGAATGAGTGTGGCTCTGTTCCAATAAAACTTTATTTGCAAAAGCGAGACAGGGGCCATATTTGTCCAAAGGGCCATTTAACTGTCTCGCCCCTAGCTGTTAGCCACATTCTTGAATGCCTGGAAATAGGGGGCCGTACAGCCATGCCATATGCATTTATCTGTGAATGCCTCTCTCTTCACATAACCTTGAATCCTGTTAGGGCAAGATAGTGTTTTGTTGGATAATTTTCTAATGCCTTGCTAGTTCCTAACACAACAGGCACGGAATAAATAGCCGTTAAATATATGCTTGAGTTTGCTCAGTTGTGTCCGACTCTTTGCGACCCCATGGACTGTAGCCCGGCAGGCTCCTCTGTCCATGGGGATCCTTCGGGCAAGAATACTGGAGTGGGTTGCCATTCCCTTCTCCAGGGGATCTTCCCCACCCAGGGATCGAACCCAGGTCTCCCTCTTTACAGGGAGGTTCTTTACTGCCTGAGCCACCAGGGAAGCCCCAATAAGTGAATAAGTCATACTCATTAAGCCCAAGAAATAGAACTATGCCCAATTATCAGAATTTGATTCAACACTCACGAGCAGTACTCTGACGATAAAACAATCAACAACGCAATAGATTCTTTTCTTTCACAAGGATTTGGAGTCATTCAACATCCCACTCCAGTACTCTTGCCTGGAAACTCCCATGGACGGAGGAGCCTGGTAGGCTGCAGTCCATAGGGGTCGCTGAGTCAGACACGACTGAGCAACTTCACTTTCACTTTTCACTTTCATGCATTGGAGAAGGAAATGGCAATCCACTCCAGTGTTCTTGCCTGCAGAATCCCAGGGATGGCGGAGCCCAATGGGCTGCCGTCTGTGGGGTCGCACAGAGTCGGACACGACTGAAGCGACTTAGCAGCAGTAGCAGCAATATGATTCAGGTGGTGAATTATCTCTCTCTCTCCAATCTAAAGGTTTTCTTCTTTTTGGTCAGTGGCTAAGTCATGTCAGGCTCTTTGCAACCCCACGGATTGTGGCGGGCAAACTCTTAAATTTTCCACAGTTACTCTAAGGCATTCTGGAAAATCATTTGCATGTTCAGAACATCGTCAGAAAAGAAATACTGTTAAAACTATCTTGATGTTTACAAGGAATAGATAATAGGAATGCCACTGGGTTTAAATGACATTTTCCCAGGAACTTACGAGATGATGAACGCAATGAATTTAAGCATTAACTGTCATTATTAACATTCTGTTCATCTCTACTATGGTTAATTTAGGGATGCTTTACAGGGACATATTCCCAAGCCAAAACAATTTCTTTTTAAGAATATATTCCAAATGCCAGATGCATAATTCTTTTTTGGAAATATACTCCTGACAAAGCAATGGAATGCTCTTGCCATTCTGAATAGCTTTTGAAACCCCAGCTCAGACCTTAAAAGGACTGACTCATGGCTCAGATAAACGCAATAAAACTGAATTGAATTAACAAAATGATACCCAGAAGGGAAAATAAGGCTGCCTGTGAATAAGTATATGTTACACAGTGGGTGATTCTTGGTCAAGAAGTGTAATTTATACTCTGTATCAACTTGCTTTTATGGCGTTTTTTAAAGTTCAAGGTTACAGGCAGATTCCTACGTAAGCAGCCCAAATCCTCCATCCATTCTAATCCATGCTATCGTGCTAATAATTCATGGCAATATTCGGAATGAAGGTCTTTATTTTGAGGCATAAATGGGTTGACGACATAATTTAGCAGTCATTCGGGGACAGGTCTGTGGGTGGAAGGAATGCATAATAATTGTATGGAACACTTATCATAATTTAGGGTCTGCAAGAATGAAAGTTTACTGTTAAGTAAAACCAACCTGTCCTCACGTTAGAAAGCTATGAATATAATAAACTGGTATTACGTAAAATAACACGTGGATGCTTAGCTGTGTCTCTTTGTCAACTCATGGACTGTAGCTCACCAAGCTCCTGTGTCCATGGGATTTTTCAGGCAAGAGTGCTGGAGTGGGTTGCCACTTCCTTCTCCAGGGGAATCTTCCCAACCCAGGGATCAGACCCGGGTTGTGTCAATTGCATCGCAGGCGATTTATTTACCTGCTGAGCTACTGGGGAAGCTCACATACAATAATGCCTCCAGAATAGTGCCGCAAAGTTTAGACAAAATAAACAAAAACAAAAAGGGCGTTTGGGGAAGAATGGATACGTGTATAAGGATGGTCGAGTCCCTTCAGTGATCTGCTGAAACCATCGCAACGTTGCCAATCAGCTGTTGTTTAGTCTCTTGGTTGTGTCTGAGTCTTTGCGACCCCATGGACTGGAGCCCACCAGGCTACCGCGCCCATGGGGTTCTCCCGGCTAGGAGACTACAGTGGTTTGCCATTTCCTCCTCCAGAAATTAAACCTGCACCTCCAGCGTTGCACCACTGAGAGAGCTGGGCTTCTCACTACTCGGCTATACCCCAACACAGAATAAAAAATTAAAAAGAAAATAAGACATCTGTGAAGGGGTGTCTATCAACTGTTCAGAGATAATGAAACAATGTGTTTACAAATTGAGTCAACAGACCAAAAAAAAAAAAGAAAATTGCTGATCAGCTTCAAAGTGCCAGGAGAATTGCCAGTCCCACTGCTGGGCATATATCCCGAGAAAAACATGAGCGGAAAGAATGCAGGCACCCCGGAGTTCACTGCAGCACTGTTTACAAACAACACCCTAGATATGGAAGCAGCCTCAACGTCCATCAGCTGAGGAATGGATAAAGATGCGGTTCAGTTCAGTTCAGTTGCTCAGTCGTGTCCGACTCTTTGCAACCCCATGGGCTGCAGCACGCCAGGCCTCCCTGTCCATCACCAGCTCCCCGAGATTACTTAGACTCATGTCCATCGAGTCGGTGATGCCATCCAACCATGTCATCCTCTGTCGTCCTTTTCTCCTCCCGCCTTCAATCTTTCCCAGCATCAGGGTCTTTTCCAATGAGTCAGCTCTTCTAGTCAGTTAACCAGAGTACTGGAGTTTCAGCTTGAGCATCAGTCCTTCCAATGAATATTCAAGACTGATCTCCTTTAGGATGGACTGGTTGGAACTCCTTGCAGTCCAAGGGACTCTCAAGAGTCCTCTCCAACACCACACAGTTCAAAAGCGCCAATTCTACGTGTATACAATGGAATATCACTCAGTCACAAAA
This sequence comes from Cephalophus harveyi, assembly GCA_006410635.1. Classification (NCBI taxonomy): domain Eukaryota; kingdom Metazoa; phylum Chordata; class Mammalia; order Artiodactyla; family Bovidae; genus Cephalophus; species Cephalophus harveyi. The sequence goes on along the minus strand of SJYT01002343.1, from coordinate 184,990 downwards.
ATGAAATAATGTCATTTGAAGCTGCACAGATGGACCCAGAGATGGTCATACCAAGTGACGTCAGACAGAAAGACAAATGTCATGATACCACTTATATGTGGAATGTAAGTGATACGCATGGAGTCATTTACCAAACAGAAATAAGAGTTAGAGAGATAGAAACAAATGTCTGGTTACCAGGGGGATAGGGGTGTGGAGGGGAGGGGTAAATTGGGAGACTGGGGTTAGCATACACATACTGCTTGAGTTGTGCCCGCCTCTTTGCGACCCCATGGACTGCAGCACCCCAGGCTCCCCTGTCCATCACCAACCCCTGGAGCTTGCTCAAACTCATGTCCATCACGTCGGTGATGCCATCCAACCGTCTCATCCTGTGTCGCCCCCTTCTCCTCCTGCCCTCAATCTTCCCAACATCAGGGTCTTTTCCAATAACCTCAAATCTACACATTTCCTTCTTAATTTACAAGCATTATTTGGGACTAGTATATATGGGCAACTAACTTGATGTCGGATATGGGGTTAGAAGTTAATATCCAACACAATGCAGGCAAATAAGAACCTGGATCATTGAGCTGACATTTTTCTTCCAGGCTGGCAGTTCTTATCAGAGCTACTTAATTGGAATTTCTAACCTAATTATGGGAGAAGGCAATGGCACCCCACTCCAGTACTCCTGCCTGGAAAATCCCATGGACGGAGGAGCCTGGTGGGCTGCAGTCCATGGGATCACGAAGAGTCGGATGTGACTGAGCGACCTCACTTTCCCTTTTCACTTTCTTGCATCGGAGACGGAAATGGCAACCCACTCCAGTGTTCTTGCCTGGAGAATCCCAGGGACGGGGGAGCCTGGTGGGCTGCCATCTATGGGGTTGCACAGAGTCAGACACGATTGAAGCAACTTAGCAGCAGCAGCAGCAGCAACCTAATTATTATTGTTGTTCAGTCAGTCAGTCATGTCCGACTCTTTGCGACCCCATGGGCTGCAGCCCAACAGGCTCCCCTGCGCGTGGGATTTCCCAGGCAAGGATACAGGAGGGGGTAGCCACTCCCTCTCTATTGCCGCTACTATAATACATAAGACAGTCAACTAGTAAGGACCTCCTGTCCAGCACAGGGAACTCCACTATATACTCGGTAATGACCCATATGGGAAATCTATCTGGAAAAGAGGGAATAAGCGTATATAGATAAATAAAACTGATTCACTTTGCTGTATACCTGAAACTTACACAATGTTGTAAATCAACTATCCTCCAATAAATATTAACAAAATAAAAATAAAGAAGAGACGTGCCTTTTGGAAGGAGGAAAATTCCAGCATCAGACCTACCAGAGGTACGCTGTCTCGCGCTATGAGGACACTGTTTATTTGAATGACACGCAGAGAAAATGCCGTGTGCAAACGTGGGTTTCAAGTGCACTGGTGAGCTGAAGTGCGCTCCAGGCAAGGATAACGGTGATAATCTTCCAAGACCAACATAATCCGCCCCCTGCCGTCTTTTCCTCTTGAATGGCCGGATTAATCATTTTCCGAAGAAAAGCCACAGAGAAGATATTTCTTCAATGAATCCTGAGTTCAAAAATTAAAAAAAAAAATCACAAAGAAAACTGTTGATAAATTGTAAATGGCACGGGGCTTCCTGTGATAAGTGTGGAATTTTCTTTCTTTGCGTGTCAGATGATTCCTTTGGCGAGGCACCATGATGCAGCCTGTACCAGGTATAGAAATGTACACGGATTTCTACACAGTAGTCTGTCAGAATGGGGAATGCTGTCCAGTTTCACAGGATTTCTAGTTTCCGCTAAGAAGGTTCTGGAAAGAGCTCACGGGCAGTGACCTCAATCAATATGATCTCAACAGGCGGCCTGGCCATCAGTCACCTACATCTGATGAAAGCAGTCAGCCAGAGGATGATGATCAGAGATTAGGAAGCTATAAAGAAATGAAACGCCCGAGTCACTCTGGAGGGGAGGATTAATTGCCCAAGACAATGAAACCTCATAGTTGATCTAGACTTCATTTACGTTACTCAGTCAGACTTGAGGGCTCCTATATAAGAAGAGAAGGTAAAACACCCTTGCCTTTTTTTTTATTGTCTCATATCTTTCTATTATTATGCTACCTGAGTAAATGTTCTTACCAAGCGGCAGGCTTCATGTTATTTCTACCATGTACAGTATTTTATGCTTCTGTTAATATATCATCACTTCACAACGTCTTGCGTGATAGTGCAATGTGTTACCTCAATTTAAAAGGCAGTATACGTGCAGCGCAGATGAGTCAATATCAAAAAACAACTCTGCTAAAAATTGGGGCTTCCCTCAGAGCGCACTTGGTAAAGAATCTGCCTGCAATGCAGGAGACCCCGGCTTGAGTCCTGGGTCGGGAAGATCCACTGGAGAAGGGATAGGCTACCCGCTCCAGGATTCCCGGGCTTCCCTGGTGGTGGGAAAGACCTACATAGACGTTTCTCCAAAGAAGACACACGGATGGACAAGAGGTCCATGAAAAGATGCTTCGCATCACTAGTTATGAGAGCAACGCAAATCAAAACAACAATGAGGTTATCAACGCCCACAGGTTCAGAATGGCCATCATCAAAAAATCTACAAGCAATAAATGCTGGAGAGGGTGCGGAGAAAAGGGAGCCCTCCTGCACTGTTGGTGGGAAAGTGAACGGAGGCAGCCCCTCCGGAGCACAGCACGGAGGTTCCTTTAAAAACCAAGCTAGCATATGACTCAGCAATCCCCTCCTGGACATATATGCAGACAATAATATAAACCAGAACGAAACAGGCACCCCAGTGTTCATAGCAGGACTATTCACAATAGCCAGGGCATGCAAACACGCTGTCTACTGAGCAATGCATGCCCAAAGAAGATATGCTACATATACACAGTGGATAGGACTCAGCCATAAACAAGGCTGAAATAATGCCATCTGCAACAGCATGGACTTCGAGACTGTCACACTGAGTGAAGTCAGTCACCCGGAGATAGACAGGTCTACAGTATCACCTATACGGGAATGGCACTCCGCTCCAGTACTCTGGCCCGGAAAACCCCGCAGCGGAGGAGCCTGGTGGGCTGCAGTCCACGGGGTCGCTAAGAGTCGGACACGACTGAGCGCCTGAATGGAACCGATTATAATACTCGAATCTGGAACGTCCCTCGTGGTCCAAGGGCTGAGACCCTGAGCGCCCAATACATGGGACCTGCGTTCCATTCCTGCTCAGGGAAATAGATCCCAGATGATGCAATTAGGAGTGTGCATGTCACAACAGAATCAAACAAATAAATGCCCAAATAGCAGCGTCTGAATTGTGTCTACAGTTATCACTGGATCCAAGTTAACTCCTTAGATTTTGTAAATGGCACCAAGGTTAAGTAAAGGGTATAGTTCAAGAAAGCTGAGGGAAAGCAAACTCCCATCACCCCGTTTCCTATCAAAAATCCACACAATCAAAAAAAAAAAAAACAAAAACACAAAACCCAATTTAAAAAGTCTCTTTAGAAACCAGAGTGACCTACGCTTGCTGTAATTTCTGAGATCTGTTTACCTTTGCAAAGATCCATGTTTTCTATCTTGGCACCAATACCAGGCTGATAATTTAAGTTAAACCATGGTTGAGGACTGGGAATTCAAGTCTATTTAAACACTTTGTCTTTTGTACACCGCAAATATCCTGACACCCGCTGGCTAACTGGTTTTCTCGCCAGCTTGAACAGCACACACGTTACTAACATTGTGATCTAAACAAAAAAACAAAACAAATGAAAATTAAAAAAAAATAATAATAACTGAAGCACCACAACAGAAGGTTTCAAATCAGAGGGGTGGAAATCAAGAAACTCTAAACTCCCATTCCATCAAGGAAAGCCTAATCATCTCACCATGCAAAGTGGATCTGAACAGGGAATACGAACCATTTGTTTTCATGAAGAGTAATGAAGCTCTTTAAATTCAGATTTATGGAATCGTGTGGAAAATGAGTCCTTGCCTTCACCTCATGTGATGGCAATCACCATTTTTCACGGTAAAAAAAAAAAAAAAAAGGTTGTGATCTGTCTTAATTCAACACGGAGATGGCGGAAAAGTATTCAGTCTCTGGATACTTCAAACAATGTGAATGGCCCCTTCCTGTTTTACGGAAATCAGTAGAGCTTGGATGAGATGAGAAAAGGAAATAGGATGAAATTGCACCAGACACACTTTTGACCTTGGGATGCCGAGGGTCCTCAACATTTCCAGCGTTCATCCGTTATCATAAACACTAGTCACCGTTCCATATTTTCATCCAAAGNCTCTGGATACTTCAAACAATGTGAATGGCCCCTTCCTGTTATTCACGTTTTACGGAAATCAGTAGAGCTTGGATGAGATGAGAAAAGGAAATAGGATGAAATTGCACCAGACACACTTTTGACCTTGGGATGCCGAGGGTCCTCAACATTTCCAGCGTTCATCCGTTATCATAAACACTAGTCACCGTTCCATATTTTCATCCAAAGATAAAAGGCCAGCATTTTTCCCTTTCACACTGAATGCGTTACTAGTTTTTTTTGTGTGTGTGTGCTTTTACAATTTCACTCCTGTGCATGACTGTAATTTTTACTTCTCAGGAGACAAAGAATGAGTTGATTGCATACTCAGCTTTTTTTTTCTCTACATCTGAGACTCAGTCAAGGAATATGTATATTCAGTTCAGTTCAGTCGCTCAGTCGCATCCGACTCTCTGCGACCCCATGAATCGCAGCACACCAGGCCTCCCTGTTCATCACCATCTCTCGGAGTTCTCACAGACTCACGTCCATCGAGTCGGTGATGCCATCCAGCCATCTCATCCTCGGTCGTCCCCTTCTCCTCCGGCTCCCAATCCCTCCCAGCATCAGAGTCTTTTCCAATGAGTCAACTCTTCGCATGAGGTGGCCACAGTACTGGAGTTTCAGCTTTAGCATCATTCCTTCCAAAGAAATCCCAGGGCTGATCTCCTTCAGAATGGACTGGTTGGATCTCCTTGCAGTCCAAGGGACTCTCAAGAGTCGTCTCCAACACCACAGTTCAAAAGCATATTAAAGTATCCAATAAGGTAAATAAAGTATCCAATAATGTCACAAACCCTGGAAGACCTTTGGCAACAATTTCTGCTCCTGAGCAACACTGGAGAAGTAAGCAGTCTGTTGTTTGAGAACTGTATCCTGACCAGGATAAAGAGAACCTCAGAAGGTGAGTATGGTTTTTCCAGTGGTCATGTGAGGATGTGAGAGTTGGACTATAAAGAAAGCTGAATGCTGAAGAATTGATGCTTTTGAACTGTGGTGTTGGAGAAGACTCTTGAGAGTCCCTTGGACTGCAAGGAGATCCAACCAGTCCATCCTGAATGGAGATCAGTCCTGAATAATTGGAAGGACTGATGGTGAAGCTGAAACTCTAATCCCTTGGCCACGTGATGCCAAGAACTGACTCACTGGAACAGACCCTGCTGCTGGGAAAGATTGAAGGCAGGAGGAGAAGGGGATGCCAGAAGATGAGGTGGTTGGATGGCATCACCGACTCGATGGATGTGAGTTTGAGCAAGCTCTGGAAGTTGGTGATAGACAGAGACACCTGGCGTGCTGCAGTCCATGGGGTCGCAAAGAGTCGGACACAACTGAGCAATGTAACAACAGTCAGGTAGAATTTAAGGCATATTCACAGAAAGTAGCAACCCCAATAAATTGAACATCAGTAACAGAATTTGTCAAGCCTCTAACATTGTACAGGTATGATTGAAAGGAATGTGTTCATTATAACGGGAGGTATTATGCCTTAGTGAATTTAATGCTATAAAATGTAAGGAGAAATTGAAGATTCTAAGCTCTCACAGAATGATGAGACAATCTGAGAGGTGGTGAATTCACCTTTCTCCTGCTTGCTTATCTATCTAGATTCTGACTTTGCTATTTTCTACTCCTATTTATGAGAGGACACTGTGGGTCTTACGGAGAAGGCAATGGCACCCCACTCCAGTACTCCTGCCTGGAAAATCCCAGGGACAGAGGAGCCTGGTGGGCTGCAGTCCATGGAGTTGCTGAGAGTCGGATACGACTGAGCGACTTCACTTTCACTTTTCCCTTTCATGCACTGGAGAAAGAGATGGCAACCCACTCCAGTGTTCTTGCCTGGAGAATCCCAGGGACGGGGGGAGCCTCGTGGTCTGCCGTCTACGGGGTCGCACAGAGTCGGACACGACTGAAGCGACTTAGCAGCAGCAGTGGGTCCTAGCTCAGGCATGAGATATTTGAAGGCCATACAAAACTGAGGGCTTCCCACGTGGCTCAGTGATAAAGAATCCGCCTGCCAATGCAGGAGATACGGGTTTGATCCCTGGGTTGAGAAGATCCCTTGGAGAAGCAACCCACTCCAGCATTCTTGCTTAGAGAATCCCATGGACAGAGGAGCCTGGCGGGCTACAGTACATGGGGCCACAAAAGTCAGACACAACTGAGCGACTTTCATTTTTCATTGTAAGAACCACCTGGAGAGTCGTAAATTAATGATAGAATTGCCCCTTTTCTGATGTGGCCAAATTCCTGAAAGGAAAACGTTAGTCTCTCAGTCGTGTCTGGCTCTTTGGGACCCCATGGACTGCAGCCCACCCGGGTCCTTTGTCCATAGAATTCTCCAGACGAGAATACTGGAGTGGGTTGTCATTGCCTTCTCCAGGGAGCCAAATTCTTAGGCATTTCTAAATCTCCTCTCTTTGTCAGATGGTTTCGTTCGAGCTCCTTTTTCTTGTCCTGGGAGATCAGGTTATACTAGAAGCAGCACTATTCACTGTTATCTCAAGGCCACTAAAATTTCCTGTGGAATTAAAGGGAACACAGTTTCCGTGGAAGATAACATTTTGCTGTGCAGTTTAGGAGACAACGTTCTCTGCTGCTACACATCGGGAATATTTACATATTTTTAATCAAATGGCTTGTTTCTTTCTACAAATTTAGATTTTTCTTTGAGCAAAACTTCATAAAATAAAGTCTATTTTACGCAAAAATGGACTTTTGATTGTGCAAACTCTCAATCTCTATGGAAGCTAAATTTTTTAAAGATACTTTTATTTTTTTTGGCTGCGCCACAAGGCATGTGGGAATCTTCAGGTCTCTAACAGAGATGGAACCTGAGCCCTTCAGAAGTGCAAATATTAGTTACTCAGTCGTGTCCAACTCTTTGCGACCCCATGGACTGTAGCCCACCAGGCTCCTCCGTCCATGTGATTCTCCAGGCAAGAGTACTGGAGTGGGGTGCCGTTCCCTTCTCCAGGGGATCTTTCCAACCCAGGGATTGAACCCAAGTCTCCAGCACTGAAGGCAGATAAGATTCTTTACTGTCTGAGCCACGGTGGAACCCCTTGGAATCACTGTTGCTCGATCTGTGTGTGATTGACGTATCCTAGGAAACTGGAACACGGAGCCTTAACAACTGGGCCACCTGCAAAGCCCCTAACATACTTCTAAGATGGTTTCTTTATCTTGAGTTCATGGCTACCACACTCGCTGTCCCTGCTAAACTCCAGCAAAGAAATCTATCTTCTTATAAACCTGAATAGTTTTTGCTGGAGGCAGCTGCAAGAATTCACGGAGAATCAAACACAACAAGATGGACTACTTAAGACGAAGACGCAATGAATTACCGAAGGGCAGCAACCACTGGTTCCTTGAACTGAACCCTCATCACCGAATCTTCCCCCCTTTGTAATTGACAGGAAGTTTCATTATCTGAAAACACTCTCTGGAAGGTGGGCTGTACTGTATCATCAATTAAAGAGACTGATGCAAAGCTGAACCAGCCTATAACCTGCTGATGGCTAAAAACCTGTTTTTCATATAAAACGGTTGTGTGCAAACTAAATTTAATTTCCCTAGATCAGCACAGGATGGATTGGTGTCTTTTCATGGGCACAGACATCCTGATGACCTCCACCGTCTTTTGAGTCAGAGCTTCAGCCTTTTATTTCTCCATCACTTCCTTTCTCAGCAGCCAGATTTCACAGGAAAAGAGAGTTAATGTTCCCTGAATTAAAAAATGAGACTCTGAAAGCATCCATCACAGTTTTGGTGTGGGCTGGGATGAGCGATAACATGAATGAGCTAAGCCGCCGGTCATTTCCGACAGCGCTCCGTGGGTCAGGGTGTAACTGTTTTCGTTTAGTCGCTCACTCTTGTCGACTCTTTGCGACCCCACGGACTGTAGCCCACCAGGCCCCTCTGTCCACTGGAATTCTCCAGGCAAGAATACTGGAGTGGGTTGCCATGCCCTCCTCCAGGGGATCCTCCCGACCCAGGGATCAAACCCTGCTCTCCTGCAACGGCAGGTGGGTTCTTTATGACTAAGGCACCAGGGAAGCCCAGCGTTATTGACACAAATTAAATGCAGAAGAACATTCTAGTGGAAGACAGGTTAAGGTCGCCCTCTCCTTTCAACTGAGAGCCGAAGAACTGATGCTTTTGAACTGTGGTGCTGGAGAAGACTCTTGAGAGCCCCTTGGACTGCAAGGAGACCCAACCAGTCCATTCTAAAGGAGGTCAGTCCTGAATATTCATTGGAAGGACTGATGCTGATGCTGAAACTCCAGTCCTTTGGCCACCTCATGTGAACAGCTGACCTATTGGAAAAGACCCTGATGCTGAGAAAGACTGAAGGTGGGAGAAGGGGACGACAGAGGATGAGATGGTGGGATGGCAGCACTGATTCAATGGACATGAGTTTGAGCAAGCTCCGGGAGTTGGTGATGGACAGGGAAGCCTGGCACGCTGCAGTCCATGGGGTCACAGAGTTGAACATGACTTAGTGATCGAACAACACAAGTTCTTTCAACAATGGATTTGTGTCATCAGTGGGAGGGACACATTCATTCCCATCTTTCCAAGTTCCTTTCTTCATTCTGCTTTGTTAAATGCTTGCACATTTGAGACCATCCCCCAAGACACTTGGCAGGATTTCTGTTCTTCTCCCTCCCAAAATAATAAAGTTGCTTTGAAACATTCTTTTCAGGAGATTTGGTCAAATGCTTTTGTTTCATTTGTTTGTTTTTTTGGTGATTCAGCTTCTCTGCTGTAGCCCTGAAACAAAGTCTCAGCTTCTGATTTCACTTGTCAAATTTTCTTCCCACCCCAGGATGAGAAGCAAGACATTAATGAGGGAAAAATATACATATAAATAATGCCAAAGATGCAGTCACGGTTTCCAGGGTAGCAAGCAACTACAGTATCTAATGTTACGAGAAGTCCAGAGAATGTCCTGACCAAGGGCTCCTGGGTTTATCAGGGGACAGTGTTACAGGTGAAGGCCAGGGGTCCCTGTAAATGCAGAGAGATGTTTCCAGCATCGCTTTTCTCTTTTTTAATTTATTATTTTTTTTAATTGAAGGATAATGGGTTAACAGAATTTTGCTGTTTTCTGTCTAGTACTTTAGCCACCTCATGCGAAGAGTTGACTCATTGGAAAAGACTCTGATGCTGGGAGGGATTGGGGGCAGGAGGAGAAGGGGACGACAGAGGATGAGATGGCTGGATGGCATCACTGACTCGATGGATGTGAGTCTGAGTGAACTCCGAGAGATGGTAACGAACAGGGAGGCCTGGCGTGCTGCGATTCATGGGGTCGCAAAGAGTTGGACACGACTGAGCGACTGAACTGAACTGAACTGAACTGTCAAACCTCAACAAGAATCAGCCATAGGTATACATATGTCCCCTCCCTTTTGAACCTCCGTCCCCATCCCACCCCTCCAGGTTGATACAGAGACCCTGTTTGAGTTCCCTGAGACACAGAGCAAATTCCTGTTGGCTCTCTATGTTACACATGGTGATGTAAGTTTCCAGGTTGCTCTTTCCATAACATCTCACCCTCTCCTCCCCTCTCCCCAGGTCCATAAGTCTATTCTCCTACCAAGCATAGCTTTTTTTTTAAAATTATTTTAATATTTTTTGTAATGGGGTGAGGGAGAGAAAAGAGAAAGACAAACACCATATCACTCATGTGCAGAATCTAAAATATGACGCAAAGGAACTTATTTACAAAATACAAAGACCAAGACATAGAAAACAGGATTAATGGTCAGCAGAGGATAAAGGGCAGGGCAGGGGTAAATTAGGAGCTTCAATTCATAAATATAAATCTACTATATATAATAGTAATTTATATAATAATGTAATACTATAGAATAATAATGTAATATCAAATATAATAATATATAATCAACAAGGAGTTACTCTGTAACATAGGAAACTCTACTCAGAATCTTGTAAAACCTATAAAGGATGAGAATTTTAAAAAAGAATATATTTGTGTATATCCACATATGCGTGTATATAGCAGAATCACTTTGCTGTACACTGGAAACATGTTGTAAACCAACTGTAATTTTTTTTTTAAAAAAGATACATGTACTTCAATGTTCATAGCAGTGCCGTTTACAGTAGGCAAGGCAGAGAATATATGTATTAATATACCTATGGCTCATTCATGTGGATAGCAAAAGGAAGGAGACATATATAATAGTATACTTAAGGCTGATTCCTGTTGGTGTATGGCAAAAACTAACACAGGATCCTAAAGCAATTATCCTCCAATTAAAAATATTTTAAAAATGTAAAGTTTTTTTTTTTTCTAGGTGGACCATTTTTAAAGTCTTCAGTAAATCGTTTATAACACTGCTGATGTTTTCTCTTTTGGTTTATGGGCGCACGTCATGTGGCATCTTAGCTCCCCAACCAGGGATTGAACCTCAACGTCTGAACTGGAAAATGACAGTCACTCAGTCACATCCAACTTGCTGCGACCCCATGGACTGTTCAGTGCATAGAATTCTCGAGCCCCCCTGCACCCGGGGATCAAACCCAGGTCTCCCACATTGCAGGCGTATTCTTCTCTACCAGCTGAGCTACGAAGGAAGCCTTCTGAACTGGAAGGTGAACGCATAACCACTGGCCCACCACGGAGACCCCTGAGCATGGCTTTTAAAATCTGCTCTGCCTGTTACTCTGGATAATAACCATTGTCCTGCATGGAGCCCTATGCTAGGCTCACCAAAACGTCTAGAATGGGATCTTCTAGAATGGGAGGAAACCACTTCCTGTTTATCTAGCTGTCCTCCTCAACTTCCTGTCCAAGCTGGCTGCTCTGCTGCGAAAAGAACCTCAGAAAAGTCACCTCTTTAAAGTATGGTCGTTTGCTGACTGGTCAAGTGAAATCTAAGGGGAGGACCCCACTGTTGAACTGACAGCAGATGAAAAGGGTCAACTGGTCTACAGGAAGCTCTTCTACAATCTGGCAGTTGACCTGGTGGGTCACACTAGGGTTTGACCTTCAGTTTCTCCTCATGTTACAGGAGGGTTGGGACTAACAGGAGCCTGAGGCTGGGAGAAGAAACCAAGAGGTGTCTTTCTTCCTCTTTGCTGCCCCAGCGTGGATGCTGGTTCTGGTGGGTCCGGCTTCCTCAGTCATGTTTAACATGCAACTCAGATACACCAGGAGAGCCAGCCAAGAGTTTCCTTGAGCCCCTCCTTCGGGTCTGTCCTTGTCCTGGGGATGGCACCATTTTCCTGTGGATGGTGGCCCACACCTTCGTGATCTCCAGTCAGCGCTTTCAGCTATGAAGCATCTGTCTGATCAATCCTTTTTAAAAAAAATCAAATCCCTGTACTGAGATCCCTGATGGCTCAGCAAGTAAGACAGCAGCTTACTAACGCAGGAGACCTTGGTGTGATCCCAGGGTGGGGAAGATCCCCTGGAGAAGGCAATGGCAACCCATGCCAGTATTCTTTCCTGGAGAATCCCGTGGACAG
>SJYT01002343.1:138150-164667 GCA_006410635.1 Cephalophus harveyi | reverse complement strand
AGGAGAAGGGGACGACCGAGGATGAGATGGCTGGATGGTATCACGGACTCGATGGACATGAGTCTGAGTGAACTCCGGGAGATGGTGATGGACAGGGAGGCCTGGCATGCTGCGATTCATGGGGTCGCAGAGAGTCGGACACGACTGAGTGACTGAACTGAACTGAGAATATATATATGAACTCTAGAAAGACGTTATTGATGAACCTATTTGCAGGGCAGCAGTGGAGATACAGACTTAGAGATCAGACTTGTGGACACGGCAGGAGGAGGAGAGGGTTGGACGCGTGGAGAAAGTTGTGTGTAAACATATACACCAACATCTGCAAAATAGACAGCCGGGGGGAATTTGCTGTGTGACAGAGGAAACTCAACCCTGGGCTCCATGACCACTTAGAGGGCTGGGCTGGAGTGGGAGGTGGGAGGGGGGTTCAAGAGAAGAGGGGAACATCTATATATATACCTACGGCTGATTCATGTGAAAGGATGGCAGACACCAGACACATTAATGTCAAGCCATTATCCTCCAATTACAACAGAACTGAATTAATTAAAAAGATGGTGAAACAAGGCAGGCATGTGAAAGAGGTCTCTACAGAAAAAAAAAAAAAACCATATTTGCTCCAATATTTTGAAAATTTTAAATAGTCTTCATTACATTTACCCAAACACACACCTCTCTAATTTCATCATTTCTGTTTATAATGGTACCACCCCCATCTTCTAGAGAAGATATCAGGAACCCACTCCAGGATTCGTGCCTGGAAAATTCCACAGATAGAGGAGCCCGGTGGAGGCTATATTCCACAGGGTCGCAAATAGTCGGCCACGACAGGCACCCCATGTTGGTCAAAGCCTTCAAAATGATGTAATGGTCTTTTCTATTTCTGCATTTTTCTAACATCCGTTTAATAATCAACCGCTTACCCAAATGTAACACATGCTTTCTTATCATCTTTTATAAAATTCTTATGATCTCGCCTAGTTTTTTTTCTAATAGTAACTGTGTATTTAGACTCCTGTCTTATAATCACTGCTGCTCCTTGAAATTAAAATACAGGGAGGACTGCCCTGCGTTTGCCCAAAGTGCCAAGAGAATCTCACCTATTTAAGAATTTTTCCACCCAGAGCAAGAGGTTCAGACTTAAACTAGCCTGTGGCGTTTGCATGGCCCAGCTCCAAAATGCTAACTCAAAGCAATTTCTTCCTCTCCAGTGTCTTTTAAACATTCAACCAAAGGGAAAATTTATTAGGACAGGAATAAAAAAAAAACACACAGATTTGTAAGAAGCTGTGACTTCATAACCACATCCTCTTGTGTTCTAAGAATCTCACTGGCTGAAAAATATGGGAAAAGATCACAGGGGACTGGAAAATTAAGAAAACACAGCACACAGCTCTACACCATAAAATACATCACAATGGCATAAAAGGGCAGTTCAGACAACCCTAAAAGGAAATTTTCCCCATGGATTTTCAGTAAAAAGGTCCAAATTGGGTTCTCTGTCTTTTGTGCTTTTGTATGTTTCTTTCTGGAGTAAACATGCCTCTTTTTTTTTTTTTTTTTTTTTTTTTAAGCTTATAAATGGTTCCCTGGGATGGGGAGATCCCCTGGAGGAGGAAATGGCAACCCACTCCAGTATTCTTACTGGCTTCTCTGCTGGCTCAGCCAGTAAAGAATCTGTCTTCAATGCAGAAGACCCGAGTTCAATCCCTGTGTCAGGAAGATGCCCTGGAGAAGGGAAGGGCAACCAACCCTCTCCAGTATTCTTGCCTGGGGAATCCCGTGGACAGGGGAGCCTGGCTGTCTACAGTCCATGGGGTTGCAAAGAGCTGGACATGACTGAGTGACTGAGCAGACAGATAAATCGCCATATATATATAAATAGAGTAAGTATACTAGCATATATATATTTAAATGCAAAACCAATCACAGATTCTAAGATGAAATAAAGGAAAAACGGGGCTTGCACGTTTTTCTCATTCCACACCTTATTGCATTTAAACACTTGCTTCTCCAGAATGAGTTACTGAATCTCAAATAAACTGTCTCAAGGTGCAGCGATTGAGCCTCGGGTCAGAGGTACCCCTCCTCCACCAGCGTTTATTCATTTTCCATTTTCAGTCTAGGAGTTCTTGTTCCAGCTGCTATTAACTTGGAGATGGCTGCAGCACATGAAATGTAATTTGGCCACAAGTTAGTATGAAACAAGCCGCTCCTTTCAACACCGAGAACCAGCTGTTAATCCAAGGGGTTGATGAACTCCTGCTAATGCTATTGATGCCTTCTCAGGAGTGTCCGAAACAAGAGTTTATTTTAAATCCAATTCCCCCACCATCGGAGAGGTAGACTTGGGGAGAAACCAACTCAGCTTGTAAAAGAAATTTAAAATAATAATAATAATAACATCTGAGCACTCCAGCCAGAGGGGAGAAAAAGAGGTGAGAGAGAAGAGAATTAGCAAGCAGCAACCCCCAGGAGATAGAAAGAGAGGTGTGTGTGTGCTCAGGCGTGTCCGGCTCTCTGCGACCCCATGGACTGTAGCCCACCAGGCTCCTCTGTCCATGGGATTCCCCAGGCAAGAATCCTGGAGTGGGTTGCCACTTTCTTCTCCAGGGGATCTTCCCACCCAGGGATGGAACCTAGGTCTCTTGCATTGGCAGGCAGGTTCTCTACCAGCTGAGCCATCTACTTGTATTTATAAAGAAGGGTCTGTTGGCCCACTTGCAACCTGTGTGCGGAATTGGGGGTGGGGTCGTCACCGGCAACCAGTTCAAATCGGTTCTGAGATTTTCTATCTGAAACATCAGCAGCCCCCAAGGGTTAAGGTCTCAGCCCTTCCAGCGTCTCCCCGGCCCCCACCACCATTCAGACGCCAACACAATGTTCAAGCTGTTACCTGGGCTTTTTCAAGCACCTGTCTAAAGGTGACACCCCCCAAGCCCGCCCCAGCAGAGTTCAGAACTCACTGAACCTTTCACTCGGTAGCTGACCCATCTGCGCCACAAAGAAGAAAACTCACCGGGTTAGGAGAAAGGATGCTCAGGGAAGGTCTAAGAGCGCCTCTGTGCCCCTTCCAAGGCGCCCTGGGACCCCAGACCCGGAAGCTCCCCGCTTCCCTTGCCTTTCCGGCTTGAAAGAGGCTTTTCTGCCCTGCTGTGATCAATGCAGTCATTAACCAATGGGGGTGGATGTGGCCTCTCCCCTCCCTGGAGGCCCAAGGGGTGGGGTTGCAAGTCCCAAGTCTCCGGCCACCTGGGTGGTTGCCCTGGCAACCAACCCCCATCCCCCAGGTGATGTTGGATGAATCCTGAAGGCACCTCATTAAGGTAACAAAAGACCCCTTAAGAGTCAAGCGCAGAAAATTCTAAGGGACGTTGTTAGGAAGCAGAAACTAGGATGAAGAACAAATGTGTAGTCCGTGTTCTAAATCACAGAGTCACAGTACTTTTGCCCTGGATCCTCCTCTTCCAAAGCTCATAAGGTCGCATTCAGACAAAAGGTATTTATTAAAACTAAAAACAAAAAGCCTGGGCCTCCCTGATGGCTCAGTGGTCAAGAATCTGCCTGTGAACCCGCCCTTATGGCAGAAAGCAAAGAGGAACCAAAGAGCCTCTTGATGGAGAGGAGAGTGAAAAAAGTCACTTTAAAACTCAACATTCAAAAACTAAAGACCATGGCATTGGGTCCCATCCGTTCATGGCAAATAGACGGGGAAGCAATGGAAACAGTGACAGACTTTATTTTGGGGGGCTGCAAAATCACTGCAGATGGTGGCTGCAGCCATGAAATTAAAAGACGCTTGCTCCTTGGTAGAAAAAGCTATGACCAACCTAGACAGCATATTAAAAAGCAGAGACATTACTTTGCCGACACTTTGACTAGTCTATCTAGTCAAAGCTACGGTTTTTCCAGTAGTTATGCATGGATGTGAGAGGTGGACCATAAAGAAAGCTGAGCACCAAAGAACTGATGCTTTTGAACTGTAAAAGGATTTCCAGTAAAAGCCTCCTTAGCTTTCCTATATCTAGTTTCTGCAACCAGTGTGTGAACATCGTTTAACTGTGTTTGCATGGGGTCCTGTCTGGAAGCGGGCATGGCAACCCACTCCAGTATTCTTGCCTGGAGA
Source organism: Cephalophus harveyi (assembly GCA_006410635.1). Taxonomy (NCBI): domain Eukaryota; kingdom Metazoa; phylum Chordata; class Mammalia; order Artiodactyla; family Bovidae; genus Cephalophus; species Cephalophus harveyi. The sequence continues at coordinate 160,538 of SJYT01002343.1, read as the reverse complement.
ATCCCAGGGACACAGGAGCCTGGCGGGCTGCAGTCCATGGGGTCACACAGAGTTGGACATGATTGAAGCTGCTAAGCATGCATGCACACACGGGGTCCTGTAAGTATCTTTTCTTACCGAGTTTAGCTTTTCATCATATTTTGTGTTTTAAAACTGTTGCCTGCCGTTTCAGTAAACAAAGACTGTCTCACGCCATGGGCATAAACCCAGGATATTCTGGCCATCAAGCCATCAGCCTCTGCAGACACCCCTGACTGTGCACCCCAGGGGATTCAGGAAAGGACAACAACAGGATTTTGCTTGCTTGCGCTCAGTCTGTGATTCCACGGACTGCAGCCCCCCAGGCTCCTCAGCCCATGGAAATTTCCAGGCAACAATACTGGAGTGAGTTGCCATTTCCTCCTCCAGGGGATCTTTCCAACCCAGGGATTTACTCCGCATCTCTTATGTCTCCTGAACATTGGCAGGCAGAGAGGTTATCTTATAAAGCCAAAAACCATTTTGAAAGCACATTAATAATAAATTGTAACTGATCTTTGACATAGTGTTACAATATGTGGATACACATCAGGTTAAATGTTTCATTAGCAAAAGTGCTAAAACAGATGAAAAGTTTAGGGCAAGGGAGAATCAAGGGACCACAGGAAGATTTGCACCAGACTGCAAGCCCCTGTTTGCTCCAGGCAGTAGTTGAAAATTGCAAAGTACAGAATGAACCTTCTGTGTTACCCTTCACAACACAGTCCCTGTGTTGGTAAAGAGGTATACATGCCTGAGCGACTTTCACTATTCTTTCCACTATCAGAACACAGAGATCTGCAAGATCACGAAAACTGACTCCTCTGCTTCCCTGGTGAGGGAAGCGCTTCCCTGTGTTTAACAGTTAAAACTGACTTCTCAGCCTATAAAGAATTCACCTGCAGTGCGGGAGACCTGGGCTCGATCCATGGTTTGGGAAGATCTCCTGGAGAAGGGAACGGCTACCCACTCCAGTACTCTTGCCTGGAGAATCCCACGGACAGAGGAGCCTGGCGGGCTGCAGTCCATGGGGTCGCAAAGAGTCAGACACGACCGAGCAACTCAGCACACGAGTGCACCCTGTCAGATCCAAGTCAACATTATCCTAGTTTTTTTCTTTATCTGTGGACTCTCTCTTTCTCCCTCTCTTGCTACCTTTTTCATTAATCAAATGACAATGTATGTCTGCATCTTTTTCTCAACGCACCATTATTTCTTTTTACAACCATATCACAGTTCTGAAATATGGCAATAATTCCCAGCGGTACAACTTCTCCACATTTTTTTTTAATTCTCGAGATTGTCTTATCAATTTTTCATCCTTCCATTATATAGTTTATCATCCACATCAATTTCTACAGAAACCCTGTTGTAACGTTTATTTTGTTTTTGTTGAATCTAGAGATAAATTTAAGGCAATTGGACATCTTGATACGACACACATTTTAATATGTACAGTAAAACTCAGGAAGACCAATATATCTTTAATACACGTAACAAATCATTCCATGCCTTAACATTTTTGTTTGTTTTTATAACTTTAGGAATGACAGGTTTATTACTTTAGATTTCATGTGTTAAAATCATGCATGCATGGTTTTTACAATTAACTGAAATTTTAGCTGTGTGAACTAGCATAGAACATTTATTCATCTCTGCAAAAGTTTTTATTCTCAAATCATAGTATACCATTTGTCATATCTGTCTCTTTCCTTGAGTTTTAGTAAAACATTCATTTTGAACTTGCAGTGGTTGATAAAAAACGCTGTTCCATTCACTTTTGGAAAAAACCTTAAGGACGGACGGAATACATCCCCTTTGATACCTGCATTTGAGCTACATATTTCCCTGTCGCGTAACTGAGCCTTCAGAGTAAAATTGACAAAACAGATAACAGATTAGTGGAATCTACCAATGGCACAAGATTGCAAACGGAATAAATTGTTCTTGACGAAGAGGCAGAGTACAGATGCAAACGTCTACCAGGGTGATGAACGCAGAGTCTGCTGCACAGAGGGAAGTACGTCAGGAGAAAAACAAATATGTGTAGAAATGCATATACATGGAATCTAGAAAAATGATCCTGGTGAACCCAGTGGCAGGGCAGGAACAGAGACACAGATGTGTGGACACAGCAGGGAAGGCAGAGGGTGGGATGAATTTAGAGAGCAGCTCTCACATAAACACACATCCATGGGTAAAACAGCGAGCGGAAGCTGCTGTATAACCCAGGGGGCTCAGCTCAGGGCTCTGTGCTGACCTAGAGGGTGGGATGCGGGGAGGGAGGTTCTAGAGGGAGGGGACATGTGTATACATCAGGTGGCTCAGATGGTAAAGAATCCGCCTGCAACGTGGGAGACCTGGGTTCCATCCCTAGCTCGGGAAGATGCACTGGAGAAGGGAAAGGCTACCCACTCCTGTATTCTGGCCTGGAGAATTCCATGGACTGTATATAGTCCATGGGGTCGCAAAGAGTCAGGTACTGCTGAGCGACTCTCACTTTATAGCTTATCCTAGTAGTCATGTATGGATGTGAGAACTGGACTCTCAAGAAAGCTGAGTGCACAAGAATGGATGCTTTTGAACTGTGGCGTTGGAGAAGACTCTTGAGAGTCCCTTGGACTGCCAGGAGATCCAACCAGACCATCCTAAAGGAGATCAGTCCTGAATATTTATTGGAAGGACTGATGCTGAAGCTGAAACTCCAATCCTTTGGCCACCTGATGCAAAGAGCTGACTCCTTGGAAAAGACCCTGATGCTGGGAAAGATTGAAGGCGGGAGGAGAAGGGGACGACAGAGGATGAGACAGTTGAATGGCATCACTTACTCAATGGACATGAGTTTGAGAAAACTCCGGGAGTTGGTGATGGACAGGGAGGCCTGGCGTGCTGCAGTCCATGGGGTCGCACAGTCAGACACGACTGAGCGACTGAACTGAACTGAGAGGTCTAGAACAAATGACACTGGATGTTATTGTTTAAAGTTAAGGGCTTCTTCCCTGGTGCTTCAGATGGTGAAGAATCTGCCTGCAAATGCTCAGTTTTATGTTGGAATTATATAGCAACAAAAGCTGATGCAGTCTTACAAGCCCAAAGCAGAATCGGAAGGTATCATGAGAAGCCAGGTGGACACCGGAACCTAAATCTATGCCGGGCTTCCGTCGAGGAAAAGTTCAGCTTTCTGAAAATTAGCTGCTTCTGCTGCGTTTCTCAGACTTGCCTCGGGTTAATTTGGAACGAGAAATGTATTCATTATTATGAACTTCTAACCAAAGACTCCAGTACTCTTGCCTGGAAAATCCCATGGACGGAGGAGCCTGGTGGGCTACAGTCCATGGGGTTGTGCAGAGTCGGACACGACTGAGTGACTTCGCTTTCCCTTTTCCCTTTCATGCATTGGAGAGGGAAATGGCACCCCACTCCAGTGTTCTTGCCTGGAGAATCCCATGGATAGAGGAGCCTGGTGGGCTGCAGTCCATGGGGTCGCTAAGAGTCGGACACAACTGAGCGACTTCACTTTCCCTTTTCCCTTTCATGCATTGGAGAGGGAAATGGCACCCCACTCCAGTGTTCTTGCCTGGAGAATCCCATGGATAGAGGAGCCTGGTGGGCTGCAGTCCATGGGGTCGCTAAGAGTCGGACACAACTGAGCGACTTCACTTTCACTTTTCTAGAGGGAGGGGACATGTGTATACATCAGGTGGCTCAGATGGTAAAGAATCCGCCTGCAACGTGGGAGACCTGGGTTCCATCCCTAGGTCGGGAAGATGCACTGGAGAAGGGAAAGGCTACCCACTCCTGTATTCTGGCCTGGAGAATTCCATGGACTGTATATAGTCCATGGGGTCGCAAAGAGTCAGGTACTGCTGAGCGACTCTCACTTTATAGCTTATCCTAGTAGTCATGTATGGATGTGAGAACTGGACTCTCAAGAAAGCTGAGTGCACAAGAATGGATGCTTTTGAACTGTGGCGTTGGAGAAGACTCTTGAGAGTCCCTTGGACTGCCAGGAGATCCAACCAGACCATCCTAAAGGAGATCAGTCCTGAATATTTATTGGAAGGACTGATGCTGAAGCTGAAACTCCAATCCTTTGGCCACCTGATGCAAAGAGCTGACTCCTTGGAAAAGACCCTGATGCTGGGAAAGATTGAAGGCGGGAGGAGAAGGGGACGACAGAGGATGAGACAGTTGAATGGCATCACTTACTCAATGGACATGAGTTTGANCTGAAACTCCAATCCTTTGGCCACCTGATGCAAAGAGCTGACTCCTTGGAAAAGACCCTGATGCTGGGAAAGATTGAAGGAGGGAGGAGAAGGGGACGACAGAGGATGAGACAGTTGAATGGCATCACTTACTCAATGGACATGAGTTTGAGAAAACTCCGGGAGTTGGTGATGGACAGGGAGGCCTGGCGTGCTGCAGTCCATGGGGTCGCACAGTCAGACACGACTGAGCGACTGAACTGAACTGAGAGGTCTAGAACAAATGACACTGGATGTTATTGTTTAAAGTTAAGGGCTTCTTCCCTGGTGCTTCAGATGGTGAAGAATCTGCCTGCAAATGCTCAGTTTTATGTTGGAATTATATAGCAACAAAAGCTGATGCAGTCTTACAAGCCCAAAGCAGAATCGGAAGGTATCATGAGAAGCCAGGTGGACACCGGAACCTAAATCTATGCCGGGCTTCCGTCGAGGAAAAGTTCAGCTTTCTGAAAATTAGCTGCTTCTGCTGCGTTTCTCAGACTTGCCTCGGGTTAATTTGGAACGAGAAATGTATTCATTATTATGAACTTCTAACCAAAGACTCCAGTACTCTTGCCTGGAAAATCCCATGGACGGAGGAGCCTGGTGGGCTACAGTCCATGGGGTTGTGCAGAGTCGGACACGACTGAGTGACTTCACTTTCCCTTTTCCCTTTCATGCATTGGAGAGGGAAATGGCACCCCACTCCAGTGTTCTTGCCTGGAGAATCCCATGGATAGAGGAGCCTGGTGGGCTGCAGTCCATGGGGTCGCTAAGAGTCGGACACAACTGAGCGACTTCACTTTCCCTTTTCCCTTTCATGCATTGGAGAGGGAAATGGCACCCCACTCCAGTGTTCTTGCCTGGAGAATCCCAGGGACGGGGAGCCTGGTGGGCTGCGGTCTCTGGGGTCGCACAGAGTCGGACATGACTGAACAGCAACCATAGACTGGCCGTTCGCTGACATGTTCACTAAATTATTAATCCATGTTTCTTCCCTTCAAATAATCGAAGGCATTGCAGCAAGAATTTCTAACAGACGTGGAGAATTTCGGGGTTAAAGAAAAATGTCTTGCCTCTTTCAAAAGACTCCCAATGTTAGTTTCTTCTGCACATTGAGTTAAAAAGTCCACCTTTCAGGTAATACCATCAATAACATGGAGAAAATGTATGAGCGATGCATTTTTGCGAAGTTTTTGAACCACAAGAGACCCTCCAATTTGGCGTGTAAGTAAATGTCATTGTATTTAATGTCATTTTGTATACTCTTTCCCTCCTGACTGATTTACCATCACTGCAAATTTAGTTAGCTAATTTGTTTGGAGTCCACATACACTCATGTAAATGTGAGCTGTTTTGTAATTAAGCAAATAATTTTAACTTAAAATACTAAGGCCTGAAGCTTCTTATCGACTTGATAAATGTTGGACTAATGGTTGATTGCCATGAACTTTTTATGGTTATTTTTCAGTAAATGCAGCATCTGGCACTTTATACCACGTGGTAAGTTTTCTTCTCTTTTATGCTTTTTTTCCTGTAATATTTCTAACAAAATATTATGTCCTCTGTGCTTTGCTTTTTACTCTCAAAACAGCTATACTCTGTACTTTTTCTTTTTTTCTCTCTCCTCACTCCCCTGGGCTGGGAACGTTAGTCTCTGATAAATCTGTCATTTAATTTTCCTCCTATAAACTTTATTACCCCAGGGTCGATTAGGTAACTTCATAGAGAAGTCTAAGTGCCAGCTTGTAAATAGTTTAGAGCCCGTTAAAGTAAGTTGATGTCGAAATGTTCTTGTTCCCAGGCTGGAATTTCACTATGGAAAATAGTTTGATTTTCTATAATGTGTTTATTTTCCCTACTTTGATCTTTATCATGTTTTTATATTACGGGAGCAATATACGTTCACCGCAGAAAAATAAAACTTTTATTTTTCTTCTCATATTTTCACATGTACAATCTAAGTGAAATATAATTAAGGTAATATAGGGTAAACATATAATCCGAATTTGCACACTTTATACTCCTGTGCTATCTATGCCTGTAAGTAAATATGCAGACTGTTATTCGTTAATATAATCTTACATAAATATACCTCAGTTCATTAAACTGAGGCTTCATTTCAGGAGATCTTATGTTACCCCTGCCTTGAATATTAAAGTTACACTGAGATACTGTACTTGCTATCTGAAGTGGTGGACACGCTTACTATTTCCATGAAAGAATTTTCTTTGACTTGTTTTATACGGAGAATTGCCGGTTAACAATGCTGAGATAGTTTCAGGTGGACAGCAAAGAGACTCAGCCAGACATATACATGTATCCATTCTCCCCCAAACTCCCCTCCCACCCAGGCTGCCACGTTGACATTAAGCAGAGTTCCTTGTCCTTCAAAGAATTCTTGAAAAGTACACTAAAAAAAACAAAAAACAAATCACCGAGGAAAACATCGACACATTTAACTATACTAAAATTCTTTATTCAGCAACAAAATTAGCAACATTCTTAAACAGAAGATATCATGAAAGAAAGGAAAATACAGGCTTACACATGAGGTGATATTTGAAAACAGGCTTAAAAATGACAAAATAAACACTTGACTTTTGTAACACAGAAATATGGTAAAGGTTAAATTAGAATGAACACACTACAGAAATATACAAAATCTTTTCCAGCATCTTATTTTGGAATGATTACTAGAACACCTTGATATCAGCTTACCTGCTACATATACAAAGGTTTAGAAGATTAAAATATTTAAGAAAGGTGTAATAGTATTTATAGCATTACTTTTAACTTTTCTCATGCTGACTTTTATAACTGTAAGTAATAAATTTAAAATATTATGGTCAACTCAAGTATTTTACCCATTACCCAACCTTCAAGTTTTTTAACTACTGCTTTGAATAAATAATTTTAGATGCCTATCATTTCCATCCTAAAGGAAACCAGTCCTGGGTGTTCATTGGAAGGACTGTTGTTGAAGCTGAAGCTCCAATGCTTTGGCCACCTGATGCGAAGAGCTGACTCATTTGAAAAGACCCTGATGCTGGGAAAGATTGAAGGCGGGAGGAGAAGGGGGCGACAGAGGATGAGATGGCTGGATGGCATCACTGACTCAATGCACATGAGTTTGAGTCAACTCTGGGAATTGGTGATGGACAGGGAAGCCTGGCGTGCAGCAATCCATGGGGTCGCAAAGAGTTGAACACGACTGAGCAACTGAACTGAACTGAACTGATCATTTCATTATATTCTATAAATACATGTCAGTCCCCCCCTCCTTCTTTTTTTTTTTTGGATGTGTCTTGTAGCAAGGGGGATCTTATTTCCTCAACCAGGAATCGAACCCAGACACTTAGCAGTGAAATCTGAGTCCTACTAACAGAACCTCCAGGGAATTTCTTGTTTCTTTTCCTTTTTTCTTTTTTTTGAGGATTTTATGGACGGGTGCTCTTAATTTAAGATTGAATCACTGCTTGAAACTCTCTGAACACAAAATAAAATTTAAATGTCTTGCTTATCAGTGGAAATATGTTATCGTTTGAAAGTTTTTTTTTTTTTTTCTTCCATTTAGCCTCCTCCTCGCTGTTCTTTTTTGTAAGTGACTGGCAAGCAACCCTTGGCTTGCCACTTTCATCTGTGCATGCAAGCATGCTACGTCACTTCAGTCCTGTCTGATTCTTTGCGATGCTATGGACCAGAGCGCACCAGGCTCCTCTGTCCATGGGGATTCTCCAGGCAAGAACACTGGAATGGGTGCCATGCCCTCCTCCAGGGGGTCTGCCTGACCCACACATCGAACCCGCGTCTCCTGTGTCTCTGGCATTGGCGGGCGGATTCTGTACTGCTGAGCCATATAACGGTTATACCTTGAATAGAGCAACTGCTTCTTAAGTACTTTCTAACGTTGGATTCTGTGCGCTGTGATTTGCAAATGATCAAATTGTCCACAAGGGCTTATACTTGCGTTAACGCCTCTGTCTCACTCACCAGTCCGTCTCTCCTTTCTGTTATAAAATTATACTTTTTAACATGGATCGACCTAGAGACAGTCATAGTGAGTGAAATAAGTCACACAGAGAAGGATAAATATTACAAGATATCACTTACAGGTGGAATCTCAAATATGACACAAATCAACCTATTTACGAAACACAGACTCAGACACAGCGGAACAAATCTGTGGTTACCAACAGTGAAAGGGGGGAAAATGGATAAAATAGGAGTGTGGGGTTAGCAGATATAAACCGCTATATATAAAATAGATGATCAACAAAGTGGTACTATATAGCCCCGGGAACACTGCTTAATATTTTTAATAACCTATATGGCAAAAGAATCTGAAATAGAATATACAAAATTTATATAATTAAATATATATAGATGGTGGTGGTGGTTTGATCACTCGGCCGCGTCCCGCCAGGTTCCTCCGTCCATGGGATTCTCCAGGCAAGAATACGGGAGTGGGTTGCTATTTCCTTCTCCAGGGGATCCTCCCAACCCAGGGAGCAAACCCAGGACTCTTACGTCTCCTGCCCAACTATACTTCAATTTAAAAATTAATTTATTAAGAAAATTATAATCTGTATCCAGAACTGTATCCTGCTAGCTGCCACACGTGGCATATTTGGAAATCTGCTCAGGGAAGCTTGAAAAAGTGAAAGTGTTAGTCGCTCGGTCGTGTCCGATTTATTGCAACCCCATCGACTGTATAGTCCACCAGGCACCTCTGTCCATGGGATTCTCCAGGCAAGAATACGGGAGTGGGTTGCATTTCTTTCTTCAGGGCATCTTCCCGACCCAGGGATAGAACCCAGGTGGCCCACATTGCAGGCAAATTTCCCACCATCTGAGCCACCAGGAAATCTCATTTGCACCAGTTCCCAGATACGATATCTATATTTGCATGCATTTGCCCATACTCACTACACATCTTGGATAAGTCGGACAGTAACTGCAGTCAGTGAGGTAATCAGTGAAGTCAGTGAAATACTGCAAAAGTCATTTACATTCATTTCTGGGCATGAGAAAACCAGAAGGATGGAACCAGCGCGTTACGGGTTCATCTAGAAAAGACCAAAGCTGAAGAAACTCTTAGATTTCCCTCTTGCTCAATTTTCCATTCTGTGGTGGTTGGAGATAGATCCAACGCTTTATTAAAAGGTTATGTAGAGTTCAAGTGGTCTGTTTGTTATTATGACTGCCTTACTACAGACGTAGAATCACTAATATTGTGAATTCCCTATACGCAATGGATGCTTATAAATGAAGGGTGTGTGTTTTTGTTTAGTATTTTTCCTCTTTTTTTCAGACCCGGTTAGCTTCCCACTTCACTCACAGTCTTCTTAAATGCTTCTTAAGTTTTTGCAGCAGCTGTGCAAATGGGGAATTTGCATGGGGAATACCTATGCAAATACCATCATCCATAAATGTGTTTAATGCCAATGAATTTCCAGACATGTTCTCTGCCTTGAATAAAGAAACGCTGTCACAGCTTGGCTCTAGCATTCCGATGCTTGTCCCTCTTTCCTAGCTGTCTTGGTTTACTCCTTTTTTTGCTGCTCATAAATGGTCTGTTGTCACTTGCTGGGTTGTGTCCGACTCTGTGACCCCATGGACTGCAGCACACCAGGCCTCCCTGTCCTGCACCACCTCCCGGAGTTCACTCAAGCTCAAGTCCATCACGTCAGTGATGCCACGCAAGCGTCTCATCCGCTGCCGTCCCCTTCTCTCCCTTTACAGAATCCAGTAGTTACACTGCCAGCCTGGTCTATGGCGGCCCTGTGCGATGCGGGTAATTAAGACCACTATGTCATATGTTATAGGATACAATCGCATCGCGCTACACTTTTCTCGTTGGTTAAGGACATCCTGTGGCCAGGCTGACAGCCTTTCCAGACACAGAGAGAGATGGACAGTGAATCAGAGAGACAGACAGAGACAGAGACAGAGAGACACACACAGAGACAGAGAGACACAGAGACAGACAGAGAGACAGAGACAGTCAGAGAGACAGAGACAGAGACCGACAGAGACAGAGACAGAGATAAACAGAGACAGAGAGAGACACAGGGAGAGACAGAGAGATAAGAGACACAGAGAGAAAGACACAGAGAGAGATAGAGACATAGAGAGGGACAGAAAGACACAGAGAGAGACAGAGAGACACAGAGACAGAGAGATACACACAGAGACACAGATAGACAGAGACAGTCAGAGAGACAGAGAGAGGGACAGAGAGACAAGAGAGACATACAGAGAGAAAGACAGAGACACAGAGAGGGACAGAGAGATACAGACACAGACAGAGAGACACAGAGACAGTCAGAGAGACAGAGACAGAGAGAGACACAAGGAGAGACAGAGAGACACACACAGAGACAGAGAGACACAGAGACAGAGAGACAGAGACAGAGAGAGACAGAGACAGAGAGAGACACAGAGAGAGACAGAGATATAAGAGAGACATACAGAGAGAAAGACACAGAGAGAGATAGAGACATAGAAAGGGACAGAAAGACATAGAGAGAGACAGAGAGACACAGAGACAGAGAGACACAGACAGAGACAGTCAGAGAGACAGAGACAGAGACAGACAGAGACAGAGAGAGACACAGAGAGAGACAGAGAGACACACACAGAGACACAGATAGACAGAGACAGTCAGAGAGACAGAGAGAGGGACAAAGAGACAAGAGAGACATACAGAGAGAAAGACAGAGACACAGAGAGGGACAGAGAGACACAGAGAGAGACAGAGAGACATGCAGAGAGAAAGACAGAGAGAGGGATAAAGACACAGAGAGGGACAGAGAGACGCATCTAGACAGGAGGGGAGGAATCGCGGCGATTCAGGCGGTGCACGCCATCGTCTGCTGATCTCCTCTTCCACCTGGGGATTAAGGGCCAATGAATACAGAGGAGACTCATTCCCGTCTGTAGGGACGTTTGGGCATCGTCCATCACTGAACGCACATCTCTGGGTGTTCCTCTCACGAGGTAATCCCCCTGAACAAATCTCTGTGGGAAAACAGTAAGGGCTATAAAAAAGGGGGGGACAGGAATCACAGCGATCCACGCTTTATAAGACTTTAAAGCAAATAAAGCAGCGAGATGGTCTATGCTTAAATCTCTGGGATTTCAGAGGTCTGAATATACATGAACAATGGACAGTATTTAGCACAGAGTTTAGTGATTAATTTTCATGGCACTGGAATTAGAATGCTGCATTTCTGCTCAGATTTTCTGCAGCCATGTGAATGCATCCTGTTACTATTTCCACTGCCTAAAGAATTCTTGGATGGCCCTGGGCACTCAGAGGTAAAGAATTTCCCTACCAATGCAGGAGATGAGGCTTTGATCCCTGGGTTGGGACGATCCCCTGGAGGAGGGCATGGCACCCCACTCCAGTACTCTTGCCTGGAAAATCCCATGGGCGGAGGAGCCTGGTGGGCTACAGTCCATGGGGTCACAAAGAGTCCGACATGACTGAGCAATTAAACAACAACAACAAAAGAATTCTTATCAATAAAGAAACTGAAATCGGATTTTGAAGTCCTACAGTTACATTGTTCTATTCTTTGTACAATTTTTACTTTAAAAATGTATTATACGTCCAAGACATGGCCTCCGAGTTGGCTCCTCCAAAAAAGTAGATTTTAACAAGGGAAAACAAATATCCCTTTCACTTTATTTGAAGTCATCCTTTATTTTTACCTATTTTTCGTACAGAAATGCTAGTTTAAACCATATTGTGTTTGCAAATGCTTTCTCATTTCCCTACATGATATCATGTTTCAATATACAAAGGGTATCCCATTCAGAAGCAGTCCAGATAAAACAAATAAAGTGACAAAGTTATATATAAGATAGACAAAAAGTAAATTATCTAGAATCACAATCACTTTAATTAAGCTTCACCTCCATTAACCTCTTTAGTGCATCAAAAACAGAAGGTTAGTTTATATTCAACTTTGTATAAAAGAGATCAAAGGGCAGGCAGAGGTGCCCACTAACACTTCATTGCTTTAAACATACTTGGAATTATTTGGAAGAGGTGTGGGTGCTAAGTGTGTGCTAAGTCACGTCAGTCGTGTCCGACTCTGCAACCGCATGGACGGTAGCCCGCCAGGCTCCTCTGTCCATGGGATTCTCCAGGCAAGAACTCCATGTAAAACAGCACTGAACTGTGCTTCCTCTCAGCTTACAAGGCTCTGGATAATTATGCTAAGAAATATGAGAGCTAAACCATTAGCAGGTTCCAAATAAGCTGGTTAAATCATGCTGATCGAATAGACTGGAAGAGATCCCAGTTGGTACTACTTCTAGGTCCATTTTAGTTTGAGATGATTTCTCAGAACAGTGTATTGTCAAACTCGGGTTACACTGTACATAAATATAAATTTTCTGGTGAGCCCAGAAAATGGATTTCTGACTGCATTCCTCAAGGACCATCAGCTAGGCTGTGTTCACGTGCTGGGCTATGCTTAGTCGCTCAGTCGTGTCTGACTCTTTGCAACCCCATGGACTGGAGCCCGCCAGGCTCCTCTGTCAACTGGGATTCTCCAGGCAAGAATACTGGAGTGGGTTGACATGCCCTCCTAGGTTTCATACATATATAAATATATATATATATTTTTCCCCCCAAGGATAATGGTTTTCTGCTGCTCAGAGATGCTTAGGTTATTATTCACTTTTTACAGTTAACAGTGTGTAACAAATTGGTTTCTCTTCCTCAGAAAGCCTAATTTCATTTAGAAAACAGCAAGACAAATACGATTATTCATAAAGGAGGGAAAAATGAAATCGTCTCAATGATATCTATCCTTTTTATAGCCTTTTTTCTTTCTTAGTTTTTTAAATTTATTTTTGGCAGATTAGTTGCTAAGTCGTGTCCAACTCCTGCGAGACTTCATGGACTGTAGCCCACCAGGCTCCTCTGTCCACGGGATTCTCCAGGCAAGAATACTGGAGTGGCTTGCCACTTTCTTCTCCAGGGGATCTTCCCACCCAGGGATGGAACCTAGGTCTCCTGCATTGCAGGCAGATTCTCTACGGACTGAGTTGGAGGATAATTGCTTTCCAGTGTCTAGTTAGTTTGAGCCAAAGTGGATCAGCCATAAATATACATATAATATCCTGTTTTTAAAATATACACTACTTAACAGGGTATCTCTGTAAAGTCTTTCTTCAATTTGTTACAATATTGCTTCTGTTTTATGTTTTGGTTTTAAGAGAGTCAATTTCTGGGCAGGTTGATAAGAAGTCTGGGGTCCCTAAGGAGGCGAGTGAGTGAGTGAAACTTGCTCAGTCGTGTCTGACTCTTTGCAACCCCGTGGGCTGTAGCCCGCCAGGCTCCTCTGTCCATGGGATTCTCCAGGCAAGAATACTGGAGTGGGTTGCCATTTCCTTCTCCAGCGGATCTTCCCAACCCAGGGACCGATCCCAGGTCTCCCGCATTGCAGGCAGAAGCTTTAACCTCTGGGCCACCAGGGAAGATCAAGGAGGAGACAGGGGCCTGGAATTCTCAGAGAGGAGGAAAGGACACATGTCATTTTTTTTCCCTCTATAGTCCTTAGTCTTAGTCCCATAAAAGGTTTTTTGATTTAAGCCTGATGGTTACGCAACAAACAACTCAGTTTTAAACTCTGTACTAAGGATTATATAACCACAGTGTATCCTGCTTGAGGACAGTTTCTCCTTCCTGAAAACCTTCTGACTAATCCTGATATCTCAGAATGTGTATTACCGGAGTGCGTCTGGTTGAGATCTTTCTATTGCTAAATTCTAATCCTGTCATCTTAAAGTGTAAACCTCAGGAGTCGGTCTGGTAAAATCTTTACAAACTTGAGACATTCTTTTGATTTATTGTGGTAACTAATTTGAAAAGTACATAACGCCCTTGCTAACCCTAGCAAGGCGGGGCAACTCTCCATCCCCCTTCTGATGTCCTTGTCATGTCCCTTTTTATACTTTAAGAAAACTCTACTACACAGAGGCTCTTGAGTGATCAAGCCGGGTCCCTGGTCCCAAAGCTGAATCTTCTTCTTCAGAGATCACGGATCTGACATCGTTCACCGTAAGCCATCAGTTGTTGGCTAAAAGGCATGTGGTATCTTAGCTCCCTGACCAGGGATTGGACTCACACCCCCTGCAATGGAAGGCAAAGTCTTAACCACTGGACCACCAGGGGCGTCCTCCCTGACATCTGTCCTCGGTACCTTACACACTCCACGATACCACATTGGAATGGTAGCTGGAGGAATTCCTCTACGGTATGCATCCCCAGGATTACCCTTAGGATGTAGGGAAGTCCTAGCAGCTACGTAGCGTCGTTTTCAAACTCAGTCTGGACTATGGCAAGAAGCACTTGTGTACCTTTTTGGAAAGACCAGATTCGTCCTCGTTTTGGAAGGGCCAACCTTTCTGGAACCTATGCCACATCAGGACTTCTACTGTGTGTGTGCTCCGTTGCTCAGGCGTGTCTGACTCTCTGCGACCCCATGGACTGTAGCCCTCCAGGCTCCTCTGTCCACAGGATGCTCCAGGCAGGAACACTGGAGCAGGTTGCCATTCCCTTCTCCAGGGGATCGTCCCGAGTCAGGGATCGAACCCACATCTCTTGCATCTCCTCCACTGTAGGCAGATTCTTTATCACTGTGTCACCTGGGAAGCTCCTAAGCACTTCTGGTACACATGATTTATATAGGTGTATATATATATTTATGTATCAGAACTCTCCACTACACACAAGAATGGGAATGGAAATGTCCCACTTTTTTTTTTTTTTTTTCAGAATAGACGTGCAGGAACATCACGTGAACGTTTGTGAATACAAAGTGAGTTTCTTGCTTCTGGAGAAATTTCAGAAATCAACTCCATCAAGCCTCTGTATTTACTAGGAAGGAAGAATGACACGGAAAGTTTTCAAGGAAGGACATTCATGTTTTCCAAAGGAGAAGGGCATGGCAACCCGCTCCAGTATTCCTGCCTGGGGAATCCCATGGACAGAGGAGCCTGGTGGGCTAGAGTCCATGGGGTCGCAAAGAGTCAGACACGCCTGAGCGACTGAACTGACTGCATAATCCCGCAGCTGGCTTACAGGTCTCCGCTTGGGCTTTGCCACCAGACAAATTTCATGGTCTTGTCACTAAATATGGATGAACTGTAGCAAATCAGTCGTGCTGGGCTTTGGGGCGTCATCACGTCAACCTGAGAAAGCTGTCATGACGAATAGTATCACCGGTATAGTGGTGATTTCAGTTACAGTAAATGGCAACTGACAAAGCAAGGCGAAAGTGCTTCCCTCGTAAGTCAGTGTCTTTTGCAGAAAATGCATCCAATAATTTTCTGCCAAGACGATTTTAAGTTAGTTATACACATACACACACATGCATAACATAAGCAAGTTAACGTGTTCAATTGCTGATTAGATAGATAGAAGAATAGCTAGATATGATAGACAGATGACAAATAAATGGATAGATATATAGACAGACTGAATAGATAGGTAGATGGGTAAATAGATGACATAGATAGCTAGATGATAAACAGATTATAGACGTAGGTAGAGGTAGATAGATAGATGGTAAATAATATACAGATGATGGATGGGTAAATGGATGGACAGATCCATGGTTAGATGCCTGCATGATAGAATAACAGATGGATTGACAGATAAGGATAGATGGAACATTTATAAATTTGATACTTGCTACACAGATGTAATAGATCAATGATACGTGATAGAAAAGAATAAAATGGCAACACTAGAAACTTCGAGGCCATTAGTGAGACCAAGGGAACGTTTCATGCAAAGATGGGCTCGATAAAGGACAGAAATGGTATGGACCTAATAGAAGCAGGAGATATTGAGAAGAAGTGGCAAGAATACACAGAACAGCCACAGAAAAAGGACCTCGCTGCTGCTGCTGCTGCTAAGTCGCTTCAGTCGTGTCCGACTCTGTGCGACCCCATCGACGGCAGCCCACCAGGCTCCCCCGTCCCTGGGATTCTCCAGGCAAGAACACTGGAGTGGGTTGCCGTTTCCTTCTCCAGTGCATGAAAGTGAAAAGTGAAAGGGAAGTCGCTCAGTCGTGTCCGACTCTTAGCAACCCCATGGACCGCAGCCCACCAGGCTCCTCCATCCATGGGATTTTCCAGGCAAGAGTACTGGAGTGGGGTGCCATTGCCTTCTCCGAAAAATGACCTTAATTGAGGTTAATTGTGGAAACTTTCATGGACCTTCCATTAATATTTTCTCAAAGGATGTAAAAATAACAGCGCAGAGAATATAGCCAATATTTTTATGAAACTTTAAATGGCGTATAATCTCTAGAAACAGTGACTCACTCTGTTCTACAACAGAAACTAATTTCATATTTTAAATCAACTCTTCTTCAGTGTTAACAGATAAATATATAAATAAAAACAAGTGAAAGGGAAAGAAAAATGCATATAAAAATAATAGTCTTGGTGAGGAACATGATATACATTCTTTGTTTTGTAACTGAATATTGATATCCCAGAGTTACAGAATAGTACGTTCTGAGCCCAGACTGTACATCATCTCTTTTTACCTGTCTGTCTATCCATCCATCCTTCTATTTATCTAGCTATCCATCCTTGGGCATTGCCTTTCTTTGGGATTGGAATGAAACCTGACCTTTTCCAGTCCGGTGGCCGCTGCTGAGTTTCCCAGATTTGCTGATATATTGAGTGCAGCACTTTCACAGCATCATCCAGTGAATCCTGTGGTTTCCATCTCTGAGAAGTTGTTTCTGCATGCCACGGTTTTATCTGACACCAGAGGAAATAAATCCATTCGAGAAATCACGTATGTGAGAGAAAAACGTTGGCGAAGGCATCTTGGTGATACGGTGTCGGGGCAGTCTGACCTGATGTCTACTTGCAAACTTAGAGTCGTCACAGAGCTTCTCCATGAAGGTCTCTCAGGAAATTGCAAAGCTGGATGATTTTTATCTGATTCTGGCTTTCCACCCTCAATCATTTCCCAAGTCTGCTGCATTCTGTCACCCAATGGGAAGAGCCAACCCATTGGAAAGGACCCTGATGCTGGGAAAGATTGAGGGCAGGAGGAGAAGAGGACCACAGAGGATGAAATGGCTGGATGGCATCACCGACTCGATGGACATGAGTTTGAGCAAGCTCCGGGAGTTGGCGATGGACAGGGAGGCCTGGCGTGCTGCAGTCCATGGGGTCGTGTCCATGGGGCATGACTGAATGCCTGAACAACACAATACATTTACCTCACAAAAGGGCCATATTATGAGCCATCTCAAAACAGAGTGGCTTTTCAAAGAGGTCACCTATTCCTGCTCAGTGTCTGTGGATCAGCTGCCCTCGACACCAAGAGGCAGGGGGTTTCCCACATTCCTCCATGCATCTTCGATGCTGCTTGAAGATGCAGGGGTTTCCCACATTCCTCCATGCATCTCCGATGCTGCTTGAAACAGCGAAATATCCATGGAATGTTCTTTTCCTAACGGTGCCAGAATGAAAGGAGAGAGACGATTCCTCGCCATAAATGCCTTTCCAGGAAACGGACTGGTTGGTGTCACATTGACCAACATTCCCCTAGCCAGAGCAAGTTGCAGGGATAACCTGAACATCAGACAATGTGTATCAACATCAGAAAAAGTCTAAGCAGGGACTTCCCTGGTGGCCCAGTGGCAGGCTCCTCTGTCCTTGGGATTCTGCAGGCAAGGATACTGGAGTGGGCTGCCATTTCCTTCTCCAGGGGGAAGCATGTATATGTATATATAAAGGGCATATATATTTATACAGGAAAAAATATAAACATGCATATACATATATATGTATACGTCCATATATTTATATATAATGCACATTTTATATTCATTTTACAAAATAAACATTGCTATCTGTATTTCATCACTTCTCTTATAAAAATATGAGACTTCAATAACTCCTCATTGGAGGAGGTAGCTTAACAGGTGGCGCGGGTGGTAAAGAATTCGCCTACAAATGCAGGAGACGTAAGAGATACAGGTTTCATCCCTGGGTCAGGAAGATCCCCTGGGGAAGGAAATGGCAACCTTCTCCAATATTCTTGCCTGGAAAATCCCATGGACAGACGAGCCTAGTGGTCTGCAGTCCATGGTGTTGCAAAGAGTTGGACACGCTTGAGGTGACTTAACATACACACACACAGACACACACACACACGCAATACTATTTAAGAGACACTCCTCCAGAACATTTCCTAAATACGAGGTTGGTTTTAAAATGACAGGCAGGAGCATTAAAGCATACAGCCCTGTTTTAAAAGCTAAGCCTCTGGTTGCTTTAGAGCTTAACAGTGTTTACTCTTACAGAACAGGGGATGACAAAAGCGAAACCTTTTTTAAAGGTTATGGAATAGTTTCATTTAAAACAGCAGGCGGCGATGCCAGCCTCGAGGAGACAGCCTCCTTATACAGAAACAGTGTTTAACAAGCCTGCCTTTGACTGCTTGGCCGGGACAGGGCTCAGCCCAGAAGACATTAACCCAGCTAGCAATCCTAAACTGTGTCCCTATTAGCCTGATATGGATATTGCCCCAAATCCACTCTATGTGAGCCTGCAAATCACCAACACTGGATGGAAGGCGCTCGTGAATATATGAGCTTTGTCACGAGTTTAGCAACTCTCTGCAAAAGCCAGTGGGAAAATATGAGATGCTTTTTAATTGTGCATGCAGGATCTGCGTCTTAGACATGTTCCATTATCAAAACCATTTAAAGATTCTTAACAAAAGAGGCATTGGAAGGACTGATATTGAAGCTGAAGCTCCAATCCTTTGGCCACCTGATGTGAAGAACTGACTCATTGGAAAAGACCCTGATGCTGTGAAAGATTGAAGGCAGGAGGAGAAGGGGACAACAGAGGATGAGATGGTTGGATGGCATCACCGACTCGATGGACATGAGTTTGAGCAAGCTCTGGGAGTTGGTGCTGGACAGGGTGGCCTGGCGTGCTGCAGTCCATGGGGTCGCAAAGAGTGAGATGCAACTGAGCAACTGAGCAACAGCAATAGAGACAGTTTCTGGGGCTAAGGGAATTGAGAGGTGGAGACCTAGAAATATCAGAGATTATTCAGAATATCACACTCAGAGGAGTCTTTTCTGAATTGTTCAGTTGAGTTCAGAAGCTCAGCTGTGTCCAGGTTTTTTGAATTGTAAAGGAAATGAGTATGTGCATATTTGAGACTCCCCAGGAACCATTACACATCCCTCAACGATCAGTGTTTCAGTGATAAAGGCCCCATCAATCAGTCAGTTCAGCCGCTCAGTCGTGTCTGACTCTTTGCGACCCCATGAATTGCAGCACGCCAGGCCTCCCTGTCCATCACCAACTCCCGGAGTTCACTCAGCCTCACATCAAGTTGGTGATGCCATCCAGCCATCTCATCCTCGGTCGTCCCCTTCTCCTCCTGCCCCCAATCCCTCCCAGCATCCGAGTCTTTTCCAAGGAGTCAACTCTTCGCATGAGGTGGCCAAAGTACTGGAGTTTCAGCTTCAGCATCATTCCTTCCAAAGAAATCCCAGGGCTGATCTCCTTCAGAATGGACGGCTTGGATCTCCTTGCAGTCCAAGGGACTCTCAAGAGTCTTCACCACCACAAGGAAAAGTGGCCCCCGTTGACCACATCTATAGAAAAGCCCAGCCAGAAAGTCTATTAACTAAGTTTTTAAATTTCTAAAAAATGAAGAAATCCTTTCCTTCCACATTCTTCCCCCTTTAACAGAGACGTCTTCCTTGGCCTCATTCATCCCCAAAATATATTCAAGGCGCTGATGTTATAAATGGCTTCCCAGGGGCACAGTGGTAAAGAATCTGACCTCCAATGCAGGCGACACGGGAGACCTAGGTTTGATGTCTGTTATAATTCTGAATGCTCTAATGTTATAATCCTAAAAATTTTAGACATCAAAGGGAGAAGTGCGGAGAATCTTTCAGAAACACTTTCCTTACCACGTGCTCTCCATGTCAAGTGAAAGACCTCCAACATGGGCATAAAAACTATCTTTCTGAACGAAATTCCGAGCAGAGTTGATCTTATTGCTTGCTTTTCATGAGCTCTCATCCAATTTAAAGTTGAAGAGAAAAACAGTATCCCGCAGATCAAGACAGAGACCCCCTAGGTCTTTTATGTGCTCTGATTTCTGAACATCATTCCCATGAATATCAAATGAAAAGCAGGGTGAAGAGTGTTGTGCAAACTTGTATTTTTTTAATAATTATTATTTGCTGTGTGTTTGTATTGTGAGCAAGAGTCATCCCATACCGCTGAGCCCCTTTCAAATGTCTCTAAAAGATACACATTTTTCACATGCGTGGCATCCTGATTATTTTTTCCTAATGTGTTGCAGGAAAAAAATACACGGAGTGTTCTGTTTGGGCAAGACCTTGTTTTTTTTTTTTTTTTTTCCCAAATGTATTTTTTTGGTGGGGTGGGTGGGGGTCGTCAGAGTTCAAGTCATTTATTTATGGATGAAAACAGATACATTTTATGAAAAAAAGCCATTTTCAAAGAACACACAAAATCGACTTTGGAAAATGGGACCTAATTTTTTTTTTTTTTGGAATGTTGTATTTTATCGGAGAAGGCAATGGCATCTCACTCCAGTACTCTTGCCTGGAAAATCCCATTGTCGGAGGACCCTGGTGGGCTGCAGTCCATGGGGTCGCTAAGAGTCGGACGCGACTTCACTTTCACTTTTCACTTTCATGCATTGGAGAAGGCAATGGCACCCCACTCCAGTACTCTACCCTGGAAAATCTCATGGACAGAGGAGCCTGGCGGGCTGCAGTCCATGGGGTCGCTAAGACTGGGACACGACTGAACCGACTTAGCAGTGGTAGCATGTTATTTCTTACTTCTAAAATGTATTTCTGTTACACTGGACGATTATTGATTTGCATTTGTTGTGTTAGCTTCTGGTGTACATCAGTGGGAGTCAGCCACAGGTAAACACGTGTCCCCTCTCTCTCCAGTCTCCCTCCCAGCCCCAGCGCACTCCTCCAGATCATCAGAGAGCACCGAGCTCAGCCCCCTGTATTATACAGAAGCTTCCCGCTGCCATCTGCTTTATAGATGGTCGCTAAGATTCGGACACGACTGAGCGACTTCACTTTCCCTTAATCTTCTAATTTGTGCTTCAAAACACCTGTTTCCTGTCCCTTCTGTATTTCCCTCTTATCTTGTTAGGACCCAAACAGTTGCCATAACAGGCGTCAGGGGGCCAAGACAGGCCAAAATCTCCCTTGCAGAGGAGCTAAGTCATTGCCAGGAAGAAAAGGGCTAGTTTCAGCCTATCAGGAAGAGGGTGGAAATCCTCTAAGAAAGCCCGCGCGCGCGAAAATTCAGCCAATTAGTAAATACCATAAAACCCTTGCAACCAATCCACCCTTACCAATTCCCTGTCTTTGTCTTAACTCTATAAATACTGGTGTAATTTAGGGCTCGGGGCTCTCGTCAAGACTCCACTGCGCTGGATGAGATGGGAGCCCTAGCTCGAGCTAGCAATAAAACCCCTTTTTGCTTTTGCATTGCTGTGGATGTCTTATTCTCTCAGTTTTGGGGACTCGGACTTCGGGCACAACATTTGGGGGCTTGTCCGGGATCCCTCTAACTGGGAAGAATAACACTCTCCCGGTAGAAGGGGTTTCCTCACTTGGAGGAAAAATATCTGAACACCGGTGTTAAATTTGGTTAAATCCAGTGTAAGTCCGGGGCCCAGCTTTTGAGCTGGAAGGCTACTGGTGTTGGTTAAATCCAGTATAAGTCCGGGGCCCAGCTTTTGAGCTGGAAGGCTACTGGTGTTGGTTAAATCCAGTATAAGTCCGGGGCCCAGCTTTTCAGCTGGAAGGCAACTGGTGTTGGAAAAAAAATCCAGTGTAAGTCCGGGGCCCAGCTTTTGAGCTGGAAGGCTACTGGTGTTGAAAAAAAGTCCAGTGTGAGTCCGGGGCCCAGCATTCAAGCTGGAAGGCGACTGGCTTGTGAGCCGTTCTGTAGGAGAACGGGGGAAGACGTCTCTTCTGATCCTGAATCTGATGGGCAATGGACGCCTTTCGGTAAGGTAACTTTAAAAAAAAA
>SJYT01002343.1:103184-126151 GCA_006410635.1 Cephalophus harveyi | reverse complement strand
CCTTCCATCCCTCCATCATCCTTCCATCCCTCCATCATCCTTCCATCCCTCCATCATCCTTCCATCCCTCCATCATCCTTCCATCCCTCCATCATCCTTCCATGCCTCCATCATCCTTCCATCCATCCATCATCCTTCCATCCCTCCATCATCCTTCCATGCCTCCATCATCCTTCCATCCCTCCATCATCTTTCCATCCTTTCTTCTCTCCATCCATCCATCCGTCCGTCCGTCCGTCCGTCCTTTTGTCTTGCAGCATTCCTTCCTCTCTTCCTCTTTCTTCCATCATCCTTCCATCCCTCCATCATCCTTCCATCCCTCCATCATCCTTCCATCCCTCCATCATCTTTCCATCCTTTCTTCTCTCCATCCATCCATCCGTCCGTCCGTCCGTCCGTCCTTTTGTCTTGCAGCATTCCTTCCTCTCTTCCTCTTTCCCAACTGGCTCTCCAGTAACCCAACATGAATAAACAGACAACACGCCCCACAGAGAATGCTTTTCACTCTGAAATAGTTCTCCATAATCACTGCTGCAGTTTCCCTAGTTGCCCCATTTCCCCCCCGACAAATCGTCTCGTTTGTCTATGAAACAACAGTAATTACTTGATCTATGGAGATCTGCTTGTGAATAACATATTGTAAATGTGGATTCCCAGGGAGAGAAGACAAGAAGCTTGGCTGATAAGCATATATGTACCATCCTACAGCTGCAAATTATGGTGAAATATGGCAACTTTTTACTTGTCTTGAGGGATACATTTGTTTGGCTAAGGTAATTAAGCTAGCCTCTCCGAGCATCTGGCATCATGAAAGGAATGAGAGATGACTCATTTGAATCATCCAAGTATCTGAAAAACCAAATTCTTTTTTTCTGAGTGCCCAAATTTTGTGGAGATCATTATTATGGTTTTGCAGAGTGTAGCGGAAGCTAAATTCTGAGGAAAGTGGCTCAACTGTGGGACATTTGTTAATAGAAAGCATTGATTAGCTAGGCTTTTATTCATGTTCCTTGGCATGCTAAATTAAAAAAAATACTTATTTGTTCTTTTACCTATGGTTAGGCTTCTCCGGTGGCTCAGATACTGGAGATCTGGGTTTGATCCTTGGGTTGGGAAGATCCCTTGGAGGAGGGCATGGCAACCCACTCCAGCATTCTCGCTTGGAGAATCCCACGGACAGAGGAGCCTGGCGGGCTACAGTCTACGGTGTTGCAAAGAGTCAGACATGACTGAGCAAATAAACACATGTATGGTTACGTCAGAGTCTTAGTTGAGGCATGCGGGCTTCTTTCTAGTCCCCAACATCAGCAAGCCTCCAGTTTTCCCTCTGGGCTGTTTTGATAACACGCACTGACCATCCATCATCACTCAATGTGAGAGTCCATACACACACATATTAGAGTTTCGATAAAATACCATTAGTATAATGGACACGTTCATCGTCCTTGGAATTTTCTCCTGAATAAAGTGGGTGGGGATTTTCCCACTATTTTACATAAACAGGGGTGGATGTCACTTACTTCCCGGATAAGACAGATTTGAGAGAAAGTTAGCAGTGACAGGGTCTTGAAGGACTGGCAAGAAGGAAGTTTACAGACACTTTATGATACACTACAGTCTACCGCCTGTAGGATGCTGGAACCCACAGCTTACTCATCTGCTTAGTACATGGTAGGAGCAAACACACCGAGGTGTGTCTCATACAAAGCAGAGGATGTGTTTATAGCATCCAGTGCTGTTGTTTCATTGCTCAGTCATGTCTGACTCTTTGTGACCCCGTGGACTTTCACCCACCAGGCTCCCCTGCCCGTGGGATTCTCCAGTCAAGAATACTGGAGTGGGTTGCCATTTCCTTCTCCAGGGGATCTTCCCTCCCCAGGGGTCAAACTCACGTCTCTTTCATCTCCTGCACTGGCAGGCGGATTCTTTACCACTAAGCCACACGGGAAGTCCACAGTGTCCAGTGACTTTTGCCAAATGTAAGTCACGGTTCCTCTTTTAAGTTTTATAATATTTCAATAAAATGCTTGATGGTGGACTTCCCTGGTGGTCCGGGGTTAAGAGTCTGCTTTGCAACACCAGGGACAGGAGTTCAATCCCTGGTCTGGGGAGATCCCACATGCCACGGAGCAGCTAAGCCCAGGCACCACAGCTACTGAAGCCGGAGTTCTAGATCCTGCAATCCACGACAGAAGAAGCCACAGCAATGAGAAGCCCAAACACCAGAGCTAGAGAGCCACCCTACTCACGGAAACTAGAGAAGAGTCTGCCCAGCAATGAAGACGCAGCCTGGCCATCAATAAAGACTCTTAAAAATAGGGAAGCAGAAGATGTGCTTCATAAGGCCCAGTGATCTTTGCCAAATGGTAACACACGGCTCCTAATAGTACTGGTTTTTCCAGTGGTCATGTAGGCATGTGAGCACTGGACTATAAAGGAATTGAGAGCCGAAGAATGGATGCTTTTGAACTGTGGTGTTGGAGAAGACTCTTGAGAGGCCCTTGGACTGCAAGGTGATCCAACCAGTCGGCCTAAAGGAAATCAGCCCTGAATGTTCATTGGAAGGGCTGATGGTGAAGCTGAAACTCCAGTCCTTTGGTCATCTGATGCGAAGAGCTGACTCATTTGAAAGGACCCTGATGCTGGGAAAGACGGAAGGCAGGAAGAGAAGGGGATGACAGAGGATGAGATCGTTGGATGGCATCACCGACTCAATGGACATGAGTTTGGGCAAACTCCGGGAGTTGGTGATGGACAGGGAGGCCTGGCGTGCTGCAGTCCATGGGGTCGCAAAGAGTCAGACACTGCTGAGCAACCGAACTGAACTGAACTGGACTAAATAGGACTCAGCTATAGAAAAGAACGCATTTCGCTCATCTCTAATGAGGTCGATGAACCTAGAGCCTATTATACACAGTGAAAGCGTTAATTACTCAGTCATGTCCCACTCTTTGCAGCCTTGTTGACTGTAGCCCACCAGGCTTCTCTGTCTGGGGATTCTCCAGGCAAGAATACTGCAGTGGGTAGCTGTTCCCTTCTCCAGGGGGTCTTCCTGACCCAAGAATTGAACCCAGGTCTCCTGCACTGCAGGCAGATTCTTCACCACGTGAGCCACCAGGGAAGCCCATACGGAGTGAAGTTAAGTCAGAAAAAGAAAGACAAATATTGTGCATTAATGCATATATATGGAATCTGGGAGGATGGTACTCATGATACTACTTGAACGGCAGCAACGGAGACATTTTGGACACGGTGGCGGAAAGAGAGGGTGGGATGATCTGAGAGAATAGTGTTGAAGTATCCACATCACCGTATGTAAAGCACACAGTGGGAGTTTGGACGCGGGGAGCCCAAAGCCAGTGCTGCATCCCAGCGTCCCAGCGTAGACGGTGCGATGCAGCGGGAGGCGGGAGAGACGTTCCAGAGGGAGGGGACCCTGACCCTAACCTATGGCTGATTCCTGTTGATGCATGGCAAAACCAATGACAACAAAACATTGCAATTATCTTCTAATTTTAAAAAATGGTTCCTATTTTGAGCTATATAATATTTTATTAACATACTGGATGGCCCCTTAACTCTTACATACCAGTTTTTCATTTCCACTGGAAGTTTACGATGGCCCTGTTGGGAATACATTTGTAACTTTCAAGCACCTTTTTTTCTCCCCCGTTCCCCCCGACCCCTCCTGCCCCTCGCTGCCTAAAGCCTGAAGTCTTTTCCAATGAGTTAGAGCTTCAGCCTCAGTTTTTCTTATAAATATTCAGGACTGAAGATGTGTATAAGAGACAGCTCCTGCCCCTCGCTGCCTAAAGCCGTTTGAAATAAGAAGCTGAGACACTGTGAAAAAAAGACCGATGGAGACATTCCCCAAGCTTTCTGCCACCGTGGAGAACGGTGAGAAGGCAGAAAGGACGTGATTTGTGGTCCAGACCTATTTCTCAGGACGCCCACAGCTCGAAAATCTAATCAGGAGGTGGATCCACGGGCTGGGTTCTTGAGTGAGCATCACATCAACCGCATAAACGAAGGTGTCCCCAGTCCCCATTCTCCCTGCCGCTTAGCCTTAGGTTCTGATCTCAGACGATGGCCCTCTCCCCCAGGAACTGTTTCTTCTTGGAAAACAGGCAGGAGGCGAGGCCGTTCAACGAACGTAGTCATCACTCCCATTGAGTCGGCGAGCAATCTCTCTGAATTCGGAGCATCCCATGTGCTAGCTGGAAACACTTGGTGTGTTTTCCAGGCAAAAAAAAAAAAAAGGGGGGGGTGGGCTGACACGGAGAAGGAGCTAGCGTGATGCCTGTGGTCGAAGGCGCCTGGACGGCCACGAGCTCCATCAGCATTGCTGCCTGGGATGGTGACTGACCCGGAGTATTAATAGTCCGCAGCCCTGCACGCGGCCTCAGGCAGGAGTGCTTGTCGCCGAGAGAAGCGGGGGTCGGGTGGTGGGGAGCGGAAAAATAAAAAGGCGGAAAACCCCATCGCCAGCCGCAGCAACGCCTCGGGAAGAAAAGGATGTTTTCGCTAACAATTATGTTTCTATTGTGTTCAACTGCAAATCTCACCAAGCTGCTAAGATTTTTATTTTTTATTTTTTCCAATCTGCCATGGTCATGAAGAGGATTTAAACTAGTTATTATTTTTTTAATTATCAAAAAAACTTCTTATTGAAGTGCAATGCAGTTGCAAAGTGATAGTTTCAAGTATGCAGCAAAGTGATTCAATTATATGTGTATACACACACACACACACACACACACACACACACACACATAGTGTTAGTTGCTCAGTCATGAACGACTCTTTCTGATCCCATGAACTGTGTAGCCCCCCAGACGCCTCTGTCCATGGGGTGCTCCAGGCAAGAACACTGGAGTGGGTTGCCATTTCCTGCTCCCAATGGAGGAAATAGCCTTGTTTTTCTTTCCAAAAACCATGTGTGTGCCTTTTTGTTTTTTAATAATGGAAAGTTGAATGAGGTTTTTCACTAACAGTGCTTTCACACTGACGGCAATCAGTTCAGTTCAGTTCAGTCGCTCAGTTGTGTCCAACTCTTTGCGACCCCATGAATCGCAGCACACCAGGCCTCCCTGTCCATCACCATCTCCCGGAGTTCACTCAGACTCACGTCCATCGAGTCCGTGATGCCATCCAGCCATCTCACCCTCGGTCGTCCCCTTCTCCTCCTGCCCCCAATCCCTCCCAGCATCAGAGTCTTTTCCAATGAGTCAACTCTTTGCATGAGGTGGCCAAAGGACTGGAGTTTCAGCTTTAGCATGATTCCTTCCAAAGAAATCCCGGGGTTGATCTCCTTCAGAATGGACTGGTTGGATCTCCTTGCAGTCCAAGGGACTCTCAAGAGTCGTCTGCAACACCAACTTTGGTTTAATGTGAACATTGGAGAAGGAAAGGGCAACCCACTCCAGTATCCTTGCCTGAAGCATCACATGGACAGAGAAGTCTGGGGGACTACAGTCCATGAGGTCACAAAGAGTTGGACACAACTGAGTGACTGACCATATATATATATATACATATATTTAGAGAAAGAGAGACAGAGAGAGAGCTGGCAAAAAGTTCCATATTATGGAAAAACTCAAATGAACTTTTGGGCCTATGTATATCATATATATATATATTCAATTCTTTTCCATTAGAGATCATTATAGATATTATAGACACTGAGCAGAGTTCCCTGTGCTAGAGAGTAGGGCCTTGTTGTTTATCTATTTGATATACAGTATTGTGTATCTGCTAACCCCAAACTGGTAATTTATCCCTCCCTCCTTTTCTCCCCTGGTAGCCATTAAGCTGTCCGCGTCTATAAGTCTATCTCTGTTTTGTAAATAAGTTCAGTCGTATGATCTTTTTTAGAGTCCACATGTAAGGCACAGGATGCGATTTAGTTTTTCTATGTCTGATGGCTTCACTCAGTATGACAGTCTCTACTTGGATGCGTGTTGCTGCAATGGCATCCTTTCATTCTTTTTTCGGGGCTGAGTAGTATTCCACGGTGTATGTGTACCACATCTTCTTTATCCGTCCCTCTGTTGATGGACACTTAGGTTGCTTCCACGTCTTTGCTGTTGTAAACAGTGCTGCTATGAACATTGAGGTGCATGTGTATTTTTGAATTTAAAGTTTTGTGTGGCTCTGTGCCCAGGAGGAAAGAACAGTTTTGAAAGACCATTTTCTTCTGGCATTTTCTCAGAAAAAAAAAAAAAAATTTCTAATTCATTATTTCAGAGAAAAACTTGAATATTCTATTTAATGGTTCTTTATTTCTCCCCCTTTTTCTGTATTCAATTCCCTCTTTTATTAATTCTCATTTGACTGCTATTATTATTTTTTTGCATTAGAAAAATGAAGACTTTGGTCAGGCACTATTACTTCTGATGCAGCTCAGTCATCACTTTGGGCAGAAAATGGTTTTCAGTTCCACTGACCTTGGCCTGAAATCAATTTCTTATAGCACCCTAACTTGTGTTCTCTAAGTCACTTCAGTCATGTCTGACTCTTTGCGACCCCATGGACTATATAGCCCACCAGGCTTCTCTGTCCATGGGATTTCCCAGGCCAGAAAACTGGAGTGGGCTGCCGTTTCCTTTTCCAAAGGGATTTCCCCAACCCAGGGATGAAACTTGGGTCTCCTGCATTGGCAGGCGGATTCTTCACCCTGAGCCACCTGGGAAGGCTTATAGCAACTAATAGGATGAAAAGCCCCTGATGCTGGGAAAGATTGAGGGCGGGAGGAGAAGGGGATGACAGAGGGTGAGATGGTTGGATGGCATCACCGACTTGATGGACATGAATATGAGTCAACTCCGGGAGTGGGTGATGGACAGGGAGGCCTGGCGTGCTGCAGTCCGTGGGGTCGCAAAGAGTCGGATGCGACTGAGAGCCTGAACGACAACAGGAGCAGAGAGTGACTTGGGTGGATAACGTGAAAAGTACACCTCATTTATCAAATAGGGAAAATAAATGCAGAATGAGGCCAGGAAGGAAGGCCTGATGGAGGGAAGGATGGATGTAAGGATGGAAAGGAGGGAAGTGGGGAGAATGAGGGAAAGAAAGAGAAAGGAAAAGAAAGAAGGAAGACAAAGAGAGAACAAGAAAGTAAACAAGCCAACTCGTAGAAAGCAAAAGAAGAGGAAATTGCGGGGAACGTCATTTTGGCAGAATGTGAAACAACACTTCACACATTATTTTGGAGCATGCAAGTAAATTAAGTCAATTACCACCCTTATGGCAGAAAGTGAAGAGGAACTAAAAAGTCTGTTGATGAAAGTAAAAGAGGAGAGTGAAAAAGTTGGCTTAAAGCTCAACATTCAGAAAACGAAGATCATGGCATCTGGTCCCATCACTCCATGGGAAATAGATGGGGAAACAGTGGAAAAAGTGTCAGACTTTATTTTTTTAGGCTCCAAAATCACTGCAGATGGTGACTGCAGCCATGAAATTAAAAGACACTTACTCTTTGGAAGAAAAGTTATGACCAACCTAGGTAGCATATTCAAAAGCAGAGACATTACCTTGCCGCTAAGGTCCATCTAGTCAAGGCTATGGTTTTTCCTGTGGTCATGTATGGATGTGAGAGTTGGACTATGAAGAAGGCTGAGCGCCGAAGAATTGATACTTTTGAACTGTGGTGTTGGAGAAGACTCTTGAGAGTCCCTTGGACTGCAAGGAGACCCAACCAGTCCATTCTGAAGTAGATCAGCCCTGGTGTTTCTCTGGAAGGAATGATGCTAAAGCTGAAACTCCAGTACTTTGGCCACCTCATGCGAAGAGTTGACTCATTGGAAAACACTTTGATGCTGGGAGGGGTTGGGGGCAGGAGGAGAAGGGGACGACCGAGGATGAGATGGCTGGATGGCATCACGGACTCGACGGACGTGAGTCTGAGTGAACTCCGGGAGATGGTGATGAACAGGGAGGCCTGGCGTGCTGCAATTCATGGGGTCACAAAGAGTTGGACACGACTGAGCGACTGAACTGAACTGAACTGATGGCCCCTTTGAAATAAAATCCCATGGATGCCATGGAATCTGAGAAGCAATGAAAATAAACTGCAGCGGATGATGAAAAAAAAACTTGAAATACTCCACACAGAGACGGCAAAATTGGAGAGAAAAGCAATAGCATTATAAAGATGAAATGAAGGTGGAAAGTAACAGATTGCAAAGCAGAAAGACTTGAAGGAGCTAGGCGGGGAGGTGAGACTTCTATAATCTAAGCTACATGAAATAAACTACTCAGATTCAACATGCGTTTTGACCAAAAACTGATAG
Organism: Cephalophus harveyi; assembly: GCA_006410635.1. Lineage (NCBI taxonomy): Eukaryota > Metazoa > Chordata > Mammalia > Artiodactyla > Bovidae > Cephalophus > Cephalophus harveyi. The sequence goes on along the minus strand of SJYT01002343.1, from coordinate 117,860 downwards.
CGGCATCCGGACAGAAAACAAGCTGAATTTATGCCTCGCTCGTAATCCTTTGATAAGGGATTTCGGAGGCAGACTTTTTATCAGTGATGGAGTGACCTAAAAGGCAACAATTACTTGAAAGACCCCCTGGGGGCAAGTCACAGAGATGGAAACATTGCCTACCCCTGCTGCTGTCATTCAACTGGAAATGTCACAGAGAAGATATTTCCAAACACCGGAGACCTGCGGAAACATAAAGGAGCCCTTCTCAAAAGGAAAAGGGAATCTGAACCCAGCCGGTCACGTGGATGAAGGTTAAAGCCCAGTGCAATATGCTGAGGATGGTAAAAAGCACCGAGGCAGGGGTCTGCCACGCATAATTTATCTGTTATACAAATGCAAAAAAAATAGCATCGTCACACTGATCCAAAGTAGACATGGATGGGGAGACAGTGTCAGGACTAAGTTGAAATACGTCTCTCTATCGCTCTTCACAAAGCAAGCTGACCTTTCAAAGATGACAGACAGTGATAGAGGTTTATGGATATTATTCAAGAGTTTGTAGGACCCTCTAGGACAACGAGACACAATGAAATAGTGAAAGTGAGGCAGGAAAGAATAAGGCAGGATAATAAGTATGCTTTGAACAGACATATCTTTGTGCATGGGAGTCAGTGCCAGGCTTATGTGGATGAGACAGGGGCTTGTCTGGGGGCGTCAGTGGTTAGGAATCCACCTGCCAGTGCAGGGGTCACAGGTTTGAACCCTGGTCCCAGAAGATCCCACATGCCTTGGGGCAGCGAAGCCCGTGTGTCGCAACTGTGGAGTCTGTGCCCTAGAGACTTTCCTCTACAGCAGGAGAAGCCCCCACAATGAGAAGCCCCACACTGCACCTAGAGAGTAGCCCCCGCTGGCCTTAACTAAGGAAAGCCCACGCTCAGCCTCAAAGACACAGCCAAAGTAAATAGATAAAGATGAGGATAAAGCAAGGAAGGATTTTGGAGATACTTACAGTTGGTATTAATCAACTTGAAAGTTGCACCCTAGATGATGCAATGTGCATATTTGGGAAGGAAAGTAAAAACATATACACACACACACTAAAGGGAGAAGACCTCCTCTAATCAGAGAAACCCGAAATCAGATATTCAAACTCATGTCCATCGAGTCGGTGATGCCATTCAACCATCTCACCGTCTGTTGTCCCCTTCTCCGCCTGCCCTCAATCTTTCCCGGCATCAGAGTCTTTTCCAATGAGTTAGAGCTTCAGCCTCAGTTTTTCTTATAAATATTCAGGACTGATCTCCTTTAGGATGGACTGCTTGGATCTCCTTGCCGTCCAAGGGACTCTCAAGAGTCTTCTCCAACACCACACTTCAAAAGCATCAATTCTTCGGCGCTCAGCCTTCTTCACAGTCCAACTCTCACATCCATACATGACCACAGGAAAAACCATAGCCTTGACTAGACGGACCTTTGTTGGCAAAGTAATGTCTCTGCTTTTGAATATGCTATCTAGGTTGGTCATAGCTTTTCTTCCAAGGAGTAAGCGTCTTCTAATTTCATGGCTGCAGTCACCATCTGCAGTGATTTTGCAGGCCCCCAAAATATACTCTGTCACTGTTTCCATTGTGTCCCCATCCATTTGCCATGAAGTGATGGGACCGGATGCCATGATCTTTGTTTTCTGAATGTTGAGTTTTCAGCCGGCTTTCTCACTCTCCTCTTTTCTCTTTACTAAAGAGCCTCTGTCGGAGAAGGGAACGGCACCCCACTCCAGTACTCTTGCCTGGAAAATCCCATGGACGGAGGAGCCTGGTGGGCCGCAGTCCATGGGGTTGCGAAGAGTTCGGCACTCCTGAGCAACTTCACTTTGACTTTTCACTGTCATGCATTGGAGAAGGAAATGGCAACCCACTCCAGTGCTCTTGCCTGGAGAACCCCAGGGATGGGGGAGCCTGCTGGGCTGCTGTCTATGGGGTCGCACAGAGTCGGACACGACTGAAGCGACTTAGCAGCAGCAGCAGCAGCAAAGAGCCTCTGTAGGTCCCCTTACATCTCAGTTTAGCAAGACCGTCACTGATTTTAGTCTGGGTGTTCTGATAGAGAAGAAAGCTGCTCATTAATTGTTCCCTTTTTGGTTCTCTGTCCATGTGAATCGACTATCTCTGACGTCACTTGCTCCCATGAGCAGTAGCAAGAAAGAGAGAAAAATCCATAACGTTTTCTTCTTCGAGTCGACTGAAATCCTGAACCGCATTTCGCGAAAATAGTATATTGATCAAACTCATCAATATAAATAACTTGGAATAATCATTAAAAAAAAAAAGAAGAAACAAATAAGCAAAGTTAAGTCCCATTCAGGATTTTTGGCGGATGAAGGTACACAGTGCAGGCAGCTGTCAGGATAACAGCATTGTCCAGCTGATCATAATGGATGGAAGGAGATATAATAGGAAATTGGTTTCCTCAAATCAAAATAATGTTGTGATACCCAGGCATTCTCAGAAAGGTATTGCTATGGAAGTCTGAGATTCTTCATAGTTTATAAGTGTGGGCAGTAGGGGAGAAAACAGAAACATTGAGGAGAGAAGAATATGTATAAGGATCTTTCTTTAAAAATCCAATCTTAGGGGACGCCCTGGTGATGCCGGGGTCAAGAGTCTTCACTTCCAGTGCAGGGGGCCTGGGTTCAATCCCTGCTCAGGGAGCTAGGTCTTGGATGCCTCAACTAAGACCAAAGACCTCAGAAGCTGCAACTAAGACCCAGTGCAGCCAAATAAGAAAAAATATATATATATTTAAAACAAATCTAATATGGGAATTTCCTGATGGTCCAGTGGCTAAGACTCTGCACTCCCACCCAAAGTAGGGAGTCCAGGTTCATTTTGGACTCCCTAGAATAACTGGATCCCACATGCCACAACCAAGATTAGATGCAGCCAAATAAATAAATATTTAAATAAAAGCTAATATTAACCGTATATCTTAAAAAAGTTAGCATTAAATTCCAATAGCATACAATGCATGATGCTTAAATATATACAAGTTAACAAGTTAAAATATACATTTAAAATACACAAGCTAACGTTTTTTTTAATGTATTCACGGACTTACCACCACCACAATCGAGGTCAGGACATTTCTTTCCTCTGAAAAGAAAGCTTATACCCACATTCCTGGTCACTTCGGTGCCTTTGGAAACCATGAATCTCCCTTCTCTCTGTAGGTTTCCTTATTCTATATGTTTTAAGTGACAAAGCACACAGCCTGTGCGGTCTTTCGGGACTGGCTTCCTTCATCTGGCATAGCGTTGTCAAGGTTCACCCGTACTGAAGCCTGTGTGACTGGTTCATTTTTCTTTGTTATCATTTTTCAGTGGCTCGGTTGTGTCTGACTCTTTGCAACCCCATGGACTGCAGCACTCCAGGCCTCCCTGTCCTTCACCATCTCCTGGAGTTTGCTCAGACTCATGTCCACTGAGCCAGTGAGGCTGTCTAACCATCCCATCTCATTCCTCTCTATGATCAGTAATAGTTTGTGATTATATGGACAGAACGCACTTTGTTTTTCTCTTCATCCACCCGTGGACATTTGCAAGCTTTCCATTAGCTTAGTTCTTGTTAGAAACATCACTGAACATCCAGGGACAAGTTTTATGATGGGGATATGCTTTCTTGCACAACTTGGAGTGGAATTGCAACATCACAGTAAGCATGTATCACGAAAGATGGGCATTCGACTGTATTTCAAAGAAAATGCAAGACTGTATGTGTGTGTTTGCAAACAAGTGTGTACGACAGAGCCGAGCCCACGTAGAACGTCATACGCTATGTGATCTGACTTATATCAGCCCCACATGTCAAGCAGCCGAGACCACTGGAGCGCGTCTTTCAGCTTCCAGATACAACTTGTGTTTCTGAACCTCCTCTCTTTCTTGGTTCTTTTCTGTATACAGAATGCCTTCTGTGAAAACTATAGCTAGGACTTTTCCTCAGCTCCTGGCCTAAGTGATTTCCTTATTATGCACACTCCCATCAACTCATTTTAAATTCACTTTTAATTGCTCACGAGTATATTAGAAATGTACTAATATTTGTGATTAGCAGAGAAGCAGAGTTGTAGAGCCGGGAGCCTCAAACCCCCTGCTTACGAAGATCTTAAGTTTCTTTATGGGACTTTCCTGGTGGTCCGGTGGTTAGGAAATCTGCCTTGCAGTTCAGGGGACAGAGATTCAATCCCTGGTCCAGAAACTAAGATCACACATTACACAGAGCAGCTAAACCCTTGAGTGTAAATAAATATATAAATGCGTAAATAAATACATAAAATATATAAATACGTAAATAAATACATAAATAAATGTACATATATTAAAATAATTTTTTTTCTTATTCCCTTCCCCATCATGTCTGAAACTAGCAGATTCTGAAACGCAGGAGAGAATTCTAAATGTCCTTTGTTCAGTCCAGAAACTCTGGCAGTTAATAAAAATCTTACAGTGGAAAAAAGGTAAAAGGGAATTAACTTTTACAGTCTTCTGTGGCTCACTGAAATTTAGAGTTGGTGGTAGGAGAAAAAAAGGAAAAAAAAAAAAAAAGATTGAAATGTATCCACCAGAGTAGAAAGGTCTGATTATTTAAGTCATCCAAGGTTTTCCCTAATAGCTGAGTTGTTAAAGCATCTGCCTGCAACGCAGGAGACCCTGGTTCGTTTCCTGGGTCGGGAAGATCCCCTGGAGAAGGGATAGGCTACCCACTCCAGTATTCTTGGGCTTCCCTGGTGGCTCAGCTGGTAAAGAATCCTCTTGCAATATGGGAGACCTGGGTTCAGTCCCTGGGTTGGGTAGATCTCCTGGAGAAGGGAAAGACTACCCACCCCAGTATTCTGGCCTGAAGAATTTCATGGACGGCAGCACGTCAGGCTTCCCTGTCCTTCACCAACTCCCAGAACTTGCTGAAGCTCAAGTCCATCGAGTCGGTGACGCCATCCAACCGTCTCATCCTCTGTCGTCCCCTTCTCCTCCTGGCTTTAATCTTTCCCAGCATCAGGGTCTTTTCCAAGGAGTCAGTTCTTTGCATCAGGTGGCCAAAGTATTGGAGCTTCAGGTTCAGCATCAGTCCTTCCAATGACTATTCAGGACTGATTTCCTTTAGGATGGACTACTTTGATATCCCAGCCCAGGATTTCTGTCCTGCTATTTGGAGCCTGTATCTTATCTCTATAATTCTTGTCTATGAGTACAATGCAGGTCAGGTTACTGGGTCTGTGGGTTGTTTGGAGGGACATTCTGGCAGTTATTATCTCTTAACTCTATATGATGACAGAGAGTGAGAAGCAAGCGTCTGTCGTTGCAGGCATCCAGTCTACAGTGACTTGGTTATGGTAGAACTGGTAAAAAGAGACAGTAACTTACAGCCTAAAGATTCCAGCAGCATTAATACACACAAACTGATTATGGGACGAAATTGCAGATAATTTTCAAGACTGGATATCTGCTATCTGTTGGCATTTGACACCGTTAAAGTGCCTGGGAAGTTGGGATTATTGTGTTAGTAAGTTGTGTCCGACTCTTTTGCAACCGCACAGACTGTAGCCCGCCAGGCTGCTCTGTGCATGGGATTCTCCAGGCAAGAATACTGGAGTGGGTTGCCATTTCCTTCTCCAGGGGATCTTCCTGACCCAGGGATCGAACCCACATCTCCTACACTGGCAGGTGAATTCTTTACCATCTGAATCAAGATAAAAAAACTACAATGCTTGGATTTCACTGACGGTCAGTGGCTAACGCTCCAGGTTCCCAATGCAGGGGCCATGTGTTCAATTCCTGGTTGAAGAACTAGATCCCACGTGTCACACCTAAGACCCAGCGCAGCCTAATAAAAATTAACAAACGAAGAAAAAATTACAGAACCCGGTGGCTATCAACACAAGGAACTCACTGGATAGGTCGAACTTCTGTACAACTCAAGGCTTAGCCCCGCCATGATGCTTATATTGGCTTCTGATGTTCATAATAAATGAAGCCTTTCCCATGGAGAAGAGTGAGCTTGCAGGAAGTTTTCTACTTCCATTGTGTTAGATTTCAGACTGCCTCCACGCGTGCAGAATCGATTCAGTCGTGTCTGACTCTCTGCAACCCCGCGGACTGGAGCCCGCCAGGCTCCTCTGTCCGTGGGATGCTTCAGGCAGGAATACTGGAGTGGGCTGCCATGCCCTCCTCCAGGGGGTCTTCCCCACCCAGGGACTGAACCTGTGTCTCTTTTGTTTCCTGTACTGGCTGGTGGGTTCTTTACCGCTAGGGTCACCTGCGAAGCCCTCAGACTGTGTCTACTGCCTTCTTACCCCTGTCTAGGCACGGGGGAGCCTGGTGGGCTGCCGTCTATGGGGTCGCACAGAGTGGGACATGACTGAAGTGACTCAGCAGCAGCAGCAGCACGTTGTCCTCACAAAGCATGGAGTAAGGAAAAGACACCGGTTATCAGCACCACACAGGAAGCGTTTGACGACGTTGATGAATGCCAGTAGGTACAAGGTCTCCTACAATTAGTAGCTGTTGTTCAGTCACTAAGTCTCATCCGACTCTTTGCCCCACCCCGTGGGCTGCAGCACGCCGGGCTCCCCGTCCTTCACTATCTCCCAGAGCTTGCTGCTGCTGCTGCTAAGTCGCTTCAGTCGTGTCCGACTCTGTGCGACCCCATAGACGGCAGCCCACCAGGCTCCCCCGTCCCTGGGATTCTCCAGGCAAGAACACTGGAGTGGGTGTCCTGGCTAAATTACAGAGCAAATGCAGTGTTTGTTTTTGCAGGTCAGCTGACCTCAGAACCCAGAGGGCTGTTTCAAGAAGCCAGAGAGAAAGCTCAGCTCCGTCTGGTCCATGCTTTCCAGCGATCTGGTATTTGCTTCTTTGTGGTTCATGGTGTCATCCATGGACTTCCCAGCTGGCTCAGATGGTAAAGCATCTGTTTACAATGCAGGAGACCTGCATTCAGTCCCTGGGTCAGGAAGATTCCCTGGAGAAGGAAGTGGCAAACCACTCCAGTACTCTTGCCTAGAAAATCCCATGGATGGAGAAGCCTGGTGTCCATGAGGTCGTAAAGAGTCGGACACGACTGAGCTGTTCTTCAGTTAATCTGCTTCCATGCTGAATACAGAGTAGATGGTTTTCCACGAGAGAATCAATCCTAAACCAGTCAGTCCTAAAGGACATCAACCCTGAACATTCATCGGAAGGACTGATGCTGAAGGTGAAGCTCCAATCCTTTGGCCACCTGATGCTACGGTGTTTCTAGTAGTGATGTATGGGTGTGAGAGTTGGACCATAAAGAAAGCTGAGCACCGAAGAATTGATGCTTTTGAACTGTGGCGTTGGAGAAGACTCTTGAAAAATCCCTTGGACTGCAAGGGGATCCAGCCAGTCCATTCTGAAGGAGATCAGTCCTGACTGTTCATTGGAAGGACTGATGCTGAAGCTCCAATCCTTTGGCCACCTGATGTGAAGAACTGACTCATTGGAAAAGAGCCTGATGCTGGGAAAGATTGAAGGCAGGAGGAGAAGGGGACTATAGAGGATGAGATGGTTGGAAGGCATCACCGACTCGATGCACGTGACTCTGAGCAAACTCTGGGAGATGGTGAACGACAAAGGAGCCTGGCAGGCTGCAGTCCATGAGGTCACAGAGAGTCAGACGCGACTTGGTGACTGAACTACAATACCTGAGAAGATCATTCAGCCCTGTGAGGCTGAGCAACGGGTACCCACCCTGCTCACACAACCTTCAGACCACGCTTCCCCATTCCTCCTTCAGGCTCTGCAAAACCCTGGTATGTATCAGAAACCTGCCTCTCTCCCAGGGGATGGGTCCCTCACAACGATCACACTCCCCTTGACGTACACCATCATTTCTCCCAGTCGTATGCTCATAGAATTGTAGAAACAGACAAATTAGAAGGAGGATTTTATTAACCTGTTGTCTTTCTTCTTGCCCTGCTACAAAAATTTCCTGAGGCTTGAAGGCTTAGCACCTGAAAAGCTCTTTAAGTGAGAGAAGGGAAACATAAATATTTAATGTCTCACTGCCCCCTAAAGAAATAAAAAGGGGATTCACAGAGAATGGTGGAGAGCTAAAGGCTGTGCAGGAGGAACGGAAATGGGAAGGTTCGCTGAGGTGAAGGATCATCTGAGAGGTCAAGAATGATGGATGGATGTTACTCAAAGGTGGAGGAAAAGAGGGCATCTAGCAGGCCGTAAAGATTGCAACTGCAAGAAGTTTTAAAACGCACACATGAGATTCAACACAGTGGATGTAACCGGGCAGGTAAACGGAGAAGAAAGGACGGGTTATGGAAATAGAAGCGGGGGAGAAAAACCCCAAACAAACAATCTATAACAGAAGAAAGCAAAACCGGAGAGGTGGGGCTTCCACTGGTTTCAGATGGTGGCAGCAAGTCATGAACTGGGAAGAAAAATTCCTCCAGGTAAAGGCTAAAATTTTCCAAGGAAAAGAATATTTTGTTCAGAGTTGATACGCCTACTCTACCTTTTCTTCCTTTCTCCGTCTCTCTTTCCTTCTATTATTATCTTGTATTATCTACCTTGTCTTACTTATCTATCTACTGGGGCTTCCCGAATGGTTCAAGTGGGTAAAGAATCCGCCTACAGTATCTGGGTTCCATCCCTGGGCCGGGAAGACCCCCTGGAGGAGGAAATGGCAACCCACTCCAGTATTCTTGCCTGGGAAATTCCGTGGACCAAGGAGCCTGGTGGGCTAGTCCATGGGGTCACAAAAGACTCAGACAAGTCTGAGCGACTGAACGATCTATCTCGTATCTACCTTCTGCCTATCTCCTCCCTATATTTATCAATCGTATCTTTCCACCCACTGAAACACTCATGCATCCATCCCTCTATCAGCCTATCTACTTGTCAATCAACCGTCTACATCTATCTATGTATCTATGATTTATCTATCTAGACCATTAGGTCAGCAACTGAAGGCATGGATAGATGGGTCAGTGGATGGAGAGATGGACAGACAGATAGACACAGACATAATCATACCTACTTAATATTAGTTACATGCACTGGTTAAGGGACTCGACAAACACAGGAGGTGCCATGCAGTTCTGGGCCCGAGCCACCGACCCAAATGCCATCTGAGTCCAAGCCACTCTCCTTTAAGAAGTGGGGAGTGATAGAGCTTTCCAAACTGGGGGAAAAAAAAAAAATCTAGTTCCCTAGTGCTCCTAGTGATGGGAAGGGATGATGAAATCACACTTTCTATCCACCTCAGAGTTCTTCCACGTGTCCCTCTGTTGCCGAACCCAGAAAGAAAATGTAGGTTCTCTGTTTCCCTTGCAGACCAAGATTTATCTCTGCAATGCATATCTGTTTGTCCCTTCCTATGTAAACTTTTTTTTTTTTTTTATGACGGGGCGTGCATATTTGCTGCTGCTGCTGCTAAGTCGCTTCAGTCATATCCGACTCTGCGCGACCCCATAGACGGCAGCCCACTAAGCTCCTCTGTCCCTGGGATTCTCCAGGCAAGAACACTGGAGTGGGTTGCCATTTCCTTCTCCAATGCGTGAAAGTGAAAAGGGAAAGTGAAGTCGCTCAGTTGTGCCTGACTCTTAGCGACCCCATGGACTGCAGCCTGCCAGGCTCCTCCGTCCATGGGATTTTCCAGGCAAGAGTACTGCAGTGGGGTGCCATTGCGTATGTCATAAAAATGCCTTAAAAATAAATGAACATATTTCTGAAGGAGGCAAAGATACAGAAGCACCGCGGTGTCAAGAAATAGCTCGCTGCCAGCCACTGGAAGCCTTCCCCATCACTCTCTCCATTTGCCTTGGAGGCAACCTCTAACCTGAATTTCATTAACAATTGCCTCCTTGTTCTTTTCTCAACTTTTATGCCTATGAGTGCAAATTTTGAATTTCATATAAACAGGCCTGTGGGCATATATATTGTTTTGCTCCAGACTTCTTTCACTCCACATTATAGAGCTCCATTCAGATATTTCAAGCATAACAGGGAAGAAGAAACGCGATTCCATGTTAAATGTTTTTTTCTTTTTCCTTTAACCTCTGTCTCATATCGCTTTTGCTACTGAGTTGTCTTTTTTCCTTCACAGATTTTATTTTTGATACATCACAATTTTGTGATTAAAATTGTCAAATATTAAGAAAAAGAAGGAATGTTGCCACCATTTCCGCTTTTTCCCCATCTATTTGCCATGAAGCAATGGGATCAGATGAGATGATCTTAGTGTTTTTGTTTGTTTTAATAGCCTGAAATATACACAATAGTCCATTCTCAAGGTTCTGAACGTTCAGAGTATAACACTGTAGCAGTCATACAGAGATAAAAGGTTGCGGAACAGGCAATAACAGTTTTGTTGGAGGTTCACAGGCACAACTTGACCTGTAATGCACAAGGTCAGCTGTAAGAACAAAGGATTCCGGCACCAAGATGTTTGCAACAGGGGTGCACATACCCTCTCCTTTCAGGATACAATGAATCTGAATTCTGACTTGGAGGAGACGGTTCTTGGGGACACATTCACTGTCTTCTGGGTCTGCTGCCTCTCTGAATAAAGTCACTATTGCCAACACCTTGTCTCTCAATGCACGACTCCTGCATTGGGAAGATCCCCTGGAGAAGGGATAGGCTACCCACCCCAGTATTCTGGGGCTTCCCTAGTGGCTCAGACGGTAAATAATCCACCTATGATGCGGGAGACCTGGGTTCGATCCCTGGGTCAGGAAGATCCTGCAAAGGGGGACATGGCAACCTGCTCCAGAATTCTTGCCTGGAGAATCCCCATAGACAGAGGAGCCTTCTGGGTTACAGTCCACGGGGTCGCAGAGAGTCGGACACAACTGAGCGACTCAGTGCAACACACCGTCTGGCCTAATGGATGGGTCCATGCCATCCTTGGCAGACGAGGTGGATCAATTCCACCTGCAGCTCTTTTCACAAATGCAGCTGTGAATATCATGCATTATATTATCTGGTTCACGGAGAATATAATCATGCGTACTGGGACTTGATTTAGGCTCAGCTGGTTAAGAGCAGTTTTCAAAAGGCGGACTCTGCACTGCTTCTGTGATTTCTCACGGGAAGACGCAAATAGAGACTGAGCTATGCTTTTTTTGTGCCGCTGCATTATAGAGTATGGATCTCAGCTCCAAGGACTGTGGGCAGTGGTGTCAAACATTTGCTTTGCTTGGCTCAGATCCACCTTGGCACAGAAGCTGGGGTGTAAGATTTGCAGTCGTGGGCTGAAGGACTCAGTGAACTGAATGGGTGGAACTCAGATGACCTGAAATTCCCTGAAGTCCCAAACCCAACAGAACCACAACTGATCCTTCACACCATCTGTCCTTTCTGTGTGGTGACTTACTCCTTCTTACCTGCAAAGCCTGCAGGACCAAACCAGAGGCTGTTGCTTTGCAAAACAAATCCCATGCTCATCAAGCCGCACCCCTAAAAGATCAACAGTCACCAGACACAAGATTAAAATCAGACCACAAGAAGAAAAGTTCCGTGACCCCGGACAGGAGGAAGCAACATACAGGCCAAGGAGATGGGATGTATTACAAACCATGGCCTTCAATTTCAAGAAAATTAAACCAGACGTGTCTATACTCTGAAACTGTAAATCCCCTGAAGACAGAACCCAGTAATGCTGACAGAGTAAAAAAATGCAAAGGTCTTCATAAGGATGAAGTGTTTACGTGGGTGCTAAGTCGTTTCAGTTGTGTCCGACTCTTTGAGACCCCATGGACTGTAGCCCGCCAGGCTCCTCTGTCCCTGGGATTCTCCAGGCAAGAGTACTTGAGTGGGTTGCCATGCCCTCCTTTACGGGATCTTCCCGACCCAGGAAGCGAACTCAGGTCTCCACCTCTGGGTATGTATTCAGAGAAAAAGAAAGACGAAGTCTAATTAGAAAAGATACATGCACCCTAATGCTCATGGTAGCATTATTTATAATATGCAAGCTATGAGTGCAGCCCAAGTGCCCATCGACAGAGGGATGGATAAAGAGGGGAGTGTGTCTGTATGCTGCTGCTGCTGCTAAGTCGCTTCAGTCGTGTCCGACTCTGTGCGACCCCATAGATGGCAGCCCACCAGGCTCCCCCGTCCCTGGGATTCTCCAGGCAAGAACACTGGAGTGGGTTGCCATTTCCTTCTCCAACTGCAACTTGCTGTTGTGCATTGAAATAACGTTTTAGCTATTTGGAAACTAACAGCCCCAAGCCATCTTGCGAAATTTGCACACCAAGTGTGTCGGGCAGAGCGTGGGGTATTTACTTTGCCGCACGCTCTTTGATGACTGAAGTTTGCCTGCGGATGTAAGTGGTTATGCAAAGCACACTTGCGGATGTCTGTTTCACTAGTGCGGTTGTATGTATATTCACTGCTGTTTGTTTTCAGTCAGTAAATCTTTCCGAATCCATGACCTGGAGCATGCCAGGCTTCCCGATCTTTCCCCGTCTCCCAGAGTTTACTCAAATTCATGTCCACTGAGTCGGTGATGCCATCCAACCGTCTCATCGTCTGTCGTCCCTTCTCCTCCTGACTTCAATTTTTCCTTACAGTAGGGTCTTTACCAATGAGTTAGCTCTTTGCATCAGGTGGCAAAGTATGGGAGCTTCTTTGTGTCTTTACTAGGGATTCTGGTAGGTATTTTAACACCTTGTGTGTGGAATGTTTAATCAGATTCTGTCACTAAGAGACTCAACAACAAGCATGATTGGGACATATTTTGACCCAAAGGCAATTTCAATTTATGCTTCATGGAAAGAAGCAAATGATTTTGTCTGTGTCCGTGGAAACCAAAACCTGCCTTGCTCCTACACTGCCTTGCAAAGCTGTTGGACAGATAGGTACAACATTCCATGTCCATGAATGTGCTGGACATTCAAGGTTCAACTTTCGATATGGTTCTCTCGTCATTCTCGTCCGATGAGTCTAAACCACAGGCAGGAATAAAAGCAGGATACGTTCACCTGCTCTGTGCAAGGGATTCGGGATGCTAAAACCAGCCCTTCAGAGGGCTAAGCTGTCAATGCTTTATCGGAGGCAAAATATTGCCTTCTTTGCCAGGATGGGCCAGGTTTCTCTTCAGAGGAGATAGCGGGAGAGGAAGAAAAATAACCTTGGCCTTTTGGTTTCAAGAGTTATAAATTAAGCAGTGGTCCACAAGACAGATGAACAAGCTTGAGAATTTTGCTTGCCTCAACTTTGGAGTTTTTCCCTTGCTGTATTAAATCGGGGCGCCAAAGGTAGAGAGTCTTGTCCATGTGTAAACCACGACATTTGCTTGCTTTATCCTTGCTCTCTGAGGACGTGTAGATAATTGTCCTGGACGAGTCCCCGGGGTTCGGGGGGGATCCTGGTTCTTAAAGCTGATCCTCCAAGTAATGAAAGAGGTCATTGCTTAAAGGGCCCTTAGAATGAACTGTTGTGGTACTTGTCTTATTTCCTAGGAGCAAACCAGATGCTAATACGAAACGCAACCTTCTGCCTGTCTTCACATTTGATGCTTGGAATTTTTGCTATGGAAGCCAGTTGTTGGGTTGGGTTTTTTTTTTTTTTTTTTTTTATGTTTTGGCTCATTTACCAAAGGTAATTCTTTTTTTTTTTCCTGCCACTGGCTTCCGATTTCAGTTCTATTCAGATGTTCCCGACGGTGTAAGACAATATTACTCTGTAAATGATTTATTTACAGTCATGTTTAAAAATGGACATAAAGACAATTACAGCTTAATATAGTCTTTCCTAGAAATTGTAGATTCGTATTTGGATTGAAGTCCTGGACTTGTAACACATATAATATATATGAGAAGATATATATATAACATATATATTACAGTACATTAACAAGAATATACACATATCATATATTTGCTATATATGATATATAGCATAAATATGTTGTTGCACACATATATATTTTGCTATATATATCACATATAACACATACAGTCTAGCATAAATATATAGTCTGGTATAAATATATCATATATATGTCTGCTGCTGCTGCTCCTGCTAAGTCGCGTCAGTCGTGTCCAACTCTGTGCGACCCCATAGAAGGAAGCCCACCAGGCTCCCCCGTCCCTGGGATTCTCCAGGCAGGAACACTGGAGTGGGCTACCATTTCCTTCTCCAATGCATGAAAGTGAAAAGTGAAAGTGAAGTCGCCCAGTCGTGTCCGACTCTCTTAGTGACCCCATGGACTGCAGCCTGCCAGGCTCTTCTATTCATGGGATTTTCCAGGCAAGAGTACTGGAGTGGGTCGCCAGTGCCTTCTCCGAAAGTCAGGGGCAGGGCTCTCTAATGTCCCTTTTGAACCTAACAAGCCACATGGGCTCTGCGTGCTGGGAAGAAGGACTTGGGGAGTGAACTCTTAGCACCTGGACATGTGCATTCAACACCAGACACCAAGGTTCCCAGATGTCAAGACTGGTTTAGCCCTCAGGCCAGATGGGGATAAAGTGTCTGGAAGAGGCTTGCTGGGCAGACTGCAAGGGTGAGGGGGCTGGGGCACGTTTCCTGGTTCCCCAGATGGAGCCAGAGTAGAACCCACCACAATCAGACCTGTATCAGATACAGGCAGGTGAAATTTCAAGCTGAAAGATGGAATTTGGGGGAGCTAAGGGAGAACTGTAAGTAAGTAAGTAAGTAAGTAA
>SJYT01002343.1:84127-102573 GCA_006410635.1 Cephalophus harveyi | reverse complement strand
AATTATATTTGTATATGCACAAATAATAATATGTTACTATAAAAAGTAAATATTATAACATAATTTGTAAATATTTATAAATATTATAACAAATTAAATATTTAAATAATATGTTAAAACATATTAACATCAATTAAATATTAAATATCATTAATATCAAAAATATAATTATATATTTTATATAAGTATATATAATATTTGTATATGCAAATATGTGTGCATATACAAATATGCGCACATATTAAAATATGTTAATATAAAAATTAAATATTATAACAAAGTTTGTAAATATTTATAACAAATTAAATATTTAAATAATATGTTATATTAACATCAATTAAATATTAAATATAATTAAATATTAAATGTAAATGTAAAATAGAATGTATTTTATATAAAATAACATATAATAATTATATTTGTATATGCACAAATATTAACATATGTTCACATATATATATACACATTCATATATACTTGCATATATGTATATAAATTATATTACCCACATAAATTATGTGGAAGCAAATACTTGTTCAATACTTGTGTGTGTGTATATCTATCTGTCAATAAATAGAACAATATGTAGTGATGACAGAGTGATCCTTTTAGACACCACTGGGGTGTAAATAATAACTCAGTTTTTGTGCAAATGACTCTTTAAAGATCCATAATCTAGACAAAGCTGGTCTATTACCACAGAGTGTGGTTAATATCCATTTTTCTTTTTCTTTTTTTAATCTCCAAATCTCTGATAGTCAGAAGGTAGCAACATTTCTTCAGGGAGGACACATAGCTGCAAAGTAATTTAGATTAATGCACGCTCGCCAGGGGCAGCTTCAAAATCAATGTGCAATTAAAGGGACACGTCAGAGACGTCTCTATTTGTTCTCACTCCATAAACCAGTAGGTAGAGTGCAAAGTGAGAGAGTCAGAGAGAAGGATTTTCAGATGGGCAGCAAGGCGTCATCTCATGCAGAAACATAAATATTGAATACGGACGCATATACATGGAATCTAAAGAGATGGGATGCGTTTACCTTCAGGGCAGCAATGGAGAAAGAGACATAGAAAAAAGAACTATGGATACAGTGGGAGGAGAGGAGGGAGAAGGGGAGATGCATGGAGAGAATAACACAGAAATTTACAACTCCATACATAAAATTCCAGCACAAGCTGGAATCAAGGCTGCGGGGAGAAATATCAATAACCTCAGATATGCAGATGACACCACCCTTAAGGCAGAAAGTGAAGAGGAACTAAAGAGCCTCTTGATGAAAATGAAAGAGGAGAGTGAAAGAGTTGGCTTAAAGCTCAACAGTCACAAAACGAAGATCATGGAATCCGGTCCCATCACTTCATGGCAGATAGATGGGGAACCAGTGGCTGACTTTATTTTTCTGGGCCCCCAAATCACTGCAGATGGTGACTGCAGCCATGAAATTAAAAGACGCTTGCTCCTTGAAAGGAAAGTTATGACCAATCCAGACAGCATATTAAAAAGCAGAGATGTTACTTTCCCATCAGAGGTCCGTCCAGTCAAGGCTGTGATTTTCCAGGAGTCACGTATGGAGGGGAGAGTTGGACTACAGAGATGCCAATGGGAATTTGTTGTGTGACTCAGGAAACTCAAACAGGGGCTTTGCAACAGGCTGAAGGGTGGAGTGGGAAGGAGTTGGGAGGGAGGTCTGGGAGGCGGGGGACATGGGTGTACCTATGGCTGATTCTTGTTGATATAGGACAGAGAACCACAAAATACTGTAAAGCAATTATATTCTATTAAAAAATTAAAAAGAAAGAAAAAGACGTTATCTCATGCAGTGTTACTGCGTCTGCCAGCAGGACAGGCTTTGTCAAATATGATGTCTTTATTAAAAATCTTGCTGTTTAGTTGCTCGGCCGTGTCCAACTCTCTGTGACCCCGTGGACTGTAGCCCACCAGGCTCCTCCGTCCATGGGATTCTCCAGGCAAGCATACTGGAGTGGGTTGCCATTTCTTTCTCCAGGGGATCTTCCCGACCCAGGAGTTGAACCCACGTTTCCTGCATTGGCAGGCGGCTTCTTTATTGATGAGCCACCAGGGAAGCCATTTATCAAAAATATTTTCCTTCATTTGCTTATTTATGTAACGTCTTGATCTTTTTATAATTAGGCTCAACAGTCATAGCATTACATTTCAGTAGATACAACTATAATAAATTTAGCACAAAGAACTCAAAAACGTGCACACTTATACGTATTGTGCATTGAAATACATGCACGTGAGATGAATACACACAGTTACTATTATGCTGGTTATAACTAAAGCAGTTATAACATCTTTATGTCATTTGCCCATTTGTTATAACTATTTTTAATTTTTATATTAATATAATGCACATTTATTATGTTATTTTTTACTATTATGCTGGTTGCAACTAAAGCAGTGATGTGTATTTAAACATCTTTACATCATTTGCCAATTTCTTAGCACAAAGAACTCAAAAACGTGCACAATTATACGTATTGTGCATTGAAATACATGCACGTGAGATGAATACACACAATTACTATTATGCTGGTTACAACTAAAACAGTGATGTATATTTAAACATCTTTATGTCATTTGCCCATTTCTTATAGCTATCTTTAATTTTAATTTTTATATTAATATAATGCATATTTATTATGTTATTTTTTATTTGGTTGCCCCAGTCTAGTTGTGGCATGTGGGATCTAGTTCCTTGACCAGGGATTGAACCCTGGCCCCCAACATTGGGAGCGTGTCATCTTATTCACTGGGCCACCAGGGGGGTCCCACTTGGCTATTTCTAACTTGTGGAATTCTATTATGCTTAAAGAAGCTCAAGAAAGTAGTCCAAAAACTTATCTTTAAAACCACCATTGCATGCATTCCTTATATCTTGGGCTTCCTGGGCAGCTTGGATGATAACGAATTCTTATCTGCAATGTGGGAGACCTGAGTTTGATCCCTGGGTTGGGAAGATCCAATCCTGGAGAAGGAAATGGCAACCCACTGCGAAACATCAGAGGGAAAATAAGAAATCATAAGCCAAGGTTTGAAAGAAGATACTTGCAGAACACATATATGGAAAATAGCCTTGAATCTTGAATGTATAAAAGCCCTCAATATTAAAAAAAAAAACAACACATTATGAAATTAACAGTGGATGAAGATTTGAACACATCAGCAAGGAAGATATACCCACGGCAGGCAGATTAGCATATGCAAAGATGTTCCAAATCATACCGAACTGAGAAATGCAAAATACAGTACGTTGGTGTATCACCAGCAATGTTTCACTTCCAAAGTTAGGAATTTAAGTTTGTTTCAACATCTGGATTTTGCTCACATATTCTTTGTTCTAAGTCATGCTAAGAATGTGCGAAGGTGCTAAGCTGTGTCCAAGTCTTTGCGACACTGTGGACTGCAGCATGCCAGTCCTCCCTGTCCATCACCATCTCCCAGAGCTACGCAAACCCATGTCCACCAAGTCGGTGATGCCATCCAAGCGTCTCATCCTCCGTGGCCCCCTTCTCCAGCTGCCCTCAGTCTTTCCCAGCATCAGACTGACCTAGCAGCATCCTTAATCTCTGTTCATGCTTTGTGGACCACCGTGCAGGTTTAAAACAGATCTGAGTAGAAAGGCTCTGTATATTCTCAGGAAATATGGAACATAAAGTTTTACATGCCTGGATTCATCAGCCACAGAGATTGCATCACCAACTTATTACTGGACAAAAAAAAACCTCAGGAATCTGGGGATCTTATTTGAACAGCCTACATTTTTCCTTTTGCTTCGTTGTATACAGTATTTCGCATTCTATTTATTTTTTGTTTTTAAGTGATTCTCAAAGAAAGAAAAAGAAAGGAAAGGGAGAGAATGGCAAGACGGAGAAAGAGAAGAAAACTTCTTGGTGAAAATGGAACAGGTCCCCAAGTCACAGACGCATCTCTGCAGGGCAAGGTACTGGGGGCCACCCTCAGCTTGCTCAGGTCACGAGTGGCGTGAAGGAAGAGCAGCATTTCTTTCAATGTGTGTGTGTGTGTGTGTGTGTGTATTAGTCACTCAGTCATGCCCGATTCTTTGCAACCCCATGGACTGTAGCCCACCAGGCTCCTCTGTCCATGGGAATCTGCAGTCAAGAATACTGGTGTGGGTTGCCCTTTCCTGCTCCAGGGGATCTTTCCAACCCAGGGGTCGAACCCAAGTCTCTTAGGTCTCCTGGATTAGCAGGTGGGTTCTTTACGACTAGTACCACCCGGGAAGCCTCACACACATGTATGTGTGTGTGTGTGTGTATATATATATATATATACACATATATAAAACATATATAAAACCATAGGCATATGTGTATAGATATTTATATATGCATATATTTTTATACAAATATAAATGTGCATATATAAAACGTAGGCCCATGTGTATAGATATTTATATGTAAATATGTGTAAGTGTATAAATATCTATACAGGGACTTTCCTGGTGGTTAGGATTCTGTGCTTTCAATGCAGAGGGTGTGGGTTTAATCCCTGGTCAGAGAACTAAGATCCCTCAAGCCACACAGCACAAAAGAAAGAAAGAAAAAAACGATACTTCCATGTCTGTTTCATATACACACATTGCTTATATTTTGATGCTTCTATTTTCCATTGAAATACAATAATACTGTTTAAAAACATACAGAAAAAATTCCTCTGAATAATATGATATGTGTATATATAAACACACACACACCCCATCTGTACCTATATAAATAAACACATGCATAAGTGTATACATTTAGGCTGCTGCTGCTGCTAAGTCGCTTCAGTGGTGTCCGACTCTGTGTGACCCCATAGACGGCAGCCCACCAGGCTCCCCTGTCCCTGGGATTCTCCAGGCAAGAACACTGGAGTTGCCATTGCCTTCTCCGGTATACATTTATATATGTGAGTGAAGAGTGAAGTCGCATAGTCCTGTCCAACTCTTTGCGACCCCATGGACTGTAGCCTACCAGGCTCCTCTGTCCATGGGATTTTCCAGGCAATAGTACTGGAGTGGATTGCCATTTCCTTCTCCAGGGAATCTTCCCGACTCAGGGATCGAACCCGGGTCTCCCGCATTGTAGACAGATGCTTTACCATCTGAGCCATATGTATGTATCTTTATATAAGTCTATACACACAAGCGTCTCTTTATGTATGGACATTTTGACATGCATTTGTGCATATGGACAGATAGATATATAAATAAGGTTTCCCACATGGCTCACTGGTAAAGACTGGCCTGCCAATGCAGGAGATCTGGGTTCAATACCTAGGTTGGGAAGATCCCCTTGAAAAGGGGATGGCAACCCACTCCAGTATTCTTGCCTGGAGAATCCCACGGACAGAGGAGCCTGGTGGGCTACAGTCCACGGGGTTGCAAAGAGCCAGACATGACTCAAGTGACTTAGGGTGCAACTTAGCCTCTAACAGAGATGAAGAAGAGATGAATGGGGATATTTACATTTTTTTTTTTTTTAAAGAAAATTCCTCTGCAAAGCTAGAGTCATTCCCATGCACAGAGAATGTCACGGAAGCAAAATGTCCCACCCATAAAAGAATCCTGTGTAATATGAACAGATTACAAATCCATCAATGTTCCCAGCTGCTGATGCTATGAGCGATGGAGCCATATGTTCTCTTAAATAAAGCTGCGAGTTACTCTGATGAAATTAAATAAAAGCGCTGATGGATATTTTCGTAAACGTGTACTTTTATCTTGCCGTAATTCACTGAATAAGTGCTTCCCAGGTGGGGCGGTGGTAAAGAATCTGCCTGACAATGCAGAAGACTCAGGTTCGATCCCTGGGTGGGGAAGATCCCCTGGAGGAGGGCATGGCAACCCACTGCAGTCTTCTTGCCTGGAGAATCCCGTGGACAGAGGAGCCTGGCGGGCTACAGTCCATGTCGTCGCAAAGAGCCCGACATGACTTATCGCTGAGCATTACTCCATCTCTTTATCTTCCTCTTTCAACATGTTTGTTGAGTGAAAAGGATCCTTTCTCTCATATAACTCCCTGCCATTTGACTGTATATTCGTGATGCCCTTAGAATCTCCCCCGGCCTTTGTTTTCTCATGAATCCTAGAGTCCAGAGGTTTGATCCCATGAGAGTTTGCTTCAAGAAGATGATTTCTATCATGAGGTGCAAATTGCTAGCATTTCTTTCTTGTTTCATAGGAAGCATCTTCAGGGGTCATTATCTGTAAAAAGTGCAAGTGTTACTCATTCAGTTGTGTCCGACTCTTTGCGATCCCATGGACTGTAGCCCGCCAGCCTCCTCTGTCCACGGGCTCATTTGTCTGTGGGATTCTCCAGGCAAGAATACTGGAAGGAGTATTAGAAAATACTGCTTTTCTCTATCGGAGACGGCAATGGCACCCCACTCCAGTACTCTTGCCTGGAAAATCCCATGGACGGAGGAGCCTGGTGGGTTGCAGTCCATGGGGTCGCTAAGAGTCAGACACGACTGAGCGACTTCACTTTCACTTTTCACTTTCATGCATTGGAGAAGGAAATGGCAACCCACTCCAGTGTTCTTGCCTGGAGAATCCCAGGGATGGGGGAGCCTGGTGGGCTGCAGTCTATGGGGTGGCACA
Organism: Cephalophus harveyi; assembly: GCA_006410635.1. Taxonomy (NCBI): domain Eukaryota; kingdom Metazoa; phylum Chordata; class Mammalia; order Artiodactyla; family Bovidae; genus Cephalophus; species Cephalophus harveyi. Next base: position 95,944 of record SJYT01002343.1, on the reverse strand, counting down.
GAGTCGGACACGACTGAAGCGACTTAGCAGCAGCAACAGCAGCAGCTTTTCTCTATATTTGCCTCCTTCTCCTGTGCTGACTAGGCCAGCTGTTTCTATAAAGAGATGATTCATGTCTTCAGTGAGTGGGTTAAACCGAGGTAGGTTCTGCTCAGCTGGTAAAGAATCCACCTGCAATGCAAGAGACCCTGATTTGATTCCTGAGTTGGGAAGATCCACTGGAGAAGGGAAAGGCTACCTACTCCATTATTCTTGCACTTCCCTGGTGGCTGAGCTGGTAAGGAATGTTCCTGCAATGCGGGAGACCTGAGTTTGATCCCTGGGTTGGGAAGATCCCCTGGAGAAGGGAAAGGCTACCCACTCCATTATTCTTGGGCTTCCCTGGTGGCTCAGCTCACCCAGGGTTCAATTCCTGGGTCGGGGAGATCTCCTGGAGAAGGGAACAGCTATGCAATCCAGTATTGTGGCCTGGAGAATTCCATGGACTGTATAGTCCACAGGGTCGCAAAGAGTCGGACACAGGCTGAGCGGCTTCACTTCAGGTTGTATTTAAGAACGCTAGGGGAGGCATTTCCCTGGAGGCCCAGTGGTTAAGAATCTGCCTGCCAGGAATGGAGAAGCTGACACAGAGAACAGATTTGTGGATGTGCTTCTGGCAGGGGAGGAAGGAGAGGGTGGGATGAATTGAGAGAGTATGGTGGAAACATATAGACTACCATATATAAAATAGATGCCCAGTGGGAATTTGTTTTGTGACTCAGGGAGCGCAAACAGGGGCTCTGTGACAACGTAGACGCGTGGGATGGGGTGGGAAGTGGGAAGGGGGTTCCAGAGAGAGGGCAACATGTGTATACCTGTGGCTGATTCATGTCGATGCATGGCACATACCAACACAGTATGGTAAAGCGGTCATCCTCCACCTAAAAATAAATAAATCAAACGTTCCAAACCAAACAGGAAAAAAATAAAATAAAAAAATCCGCCTGCCAGTGCAGGGAACTTGGGCTCAGTCCCCGGTCCAGAGAGATCCCACGTGCTATGGAGCAACTCAGCCCGTGTGGAACAACTCCAGAGCGCATGGGTCCTAGAAACCACACTCTGCAGCAAGAGGGGCCACGCCAATCAGAAGCCGACAGAACTCAGCTAGAGAGTAGCCCCTGCTCGCTGCAAGTACACGGAGCCCTTGCTCGGTAGCCAAGACCCAGTGAGGCCAAAAATAAAAAATACAGTCATTAAAAAAAAAAAGACAGTTAGGGGAAATGGCATATTCTTTCACTCTGCTGCTGCTGCTGCTAAGTTGCTTCAGTCGTGTCCGACTCTGTGCGACCCCATAGACGGCAGCCCACCAGGCTCCCCTGTGCCTGGGATTCTCCAGGCAAGACCACTGGAGTGGGTTGCCATTTCCTTCTCCAATGCATGAAAGTGAAGTCGCTCAGTCGTGTCCGACTCTCAGTGACCCCATGGACTGCAGCCTTCCAGGCTCCTCCGTCCATGGGATTTTCCAGGCAAGAGTACTGGAGTGGGTTGCCATTTCCTTCTCCAATGCATGAAAGTGAAGAAGCTCAGTCGTGTCCGACCCTCAGTGACCCCATGGACTGCAGCCTTCCAGGCTCCTCCATCCATGGGATTTTCCAGGCAAGAGGACTGGAGTGGGGTGCAAGGTTGCAAATGACTCTCCCCCACCACCCCCGGCCAGGTTTCTTTTTTTAAATAGGATGCCACCACTGACAGAAACTTTTTTAATGAGTTTCTTGGTCCCACGTGGTTCCTAGTCTTTAATGGAATATCAGACACTCACGCTTTATCAAGGGATGCCCATGTGAGAGCTCCTGTTATGCTCACTTGGACAGGACACTTTTCCCAGGTCTGCAAGGCTCCCTCAATGCTGGAGTGCTAGTAGCGAGCTGGAAAATGATGTATAACCACATCGCATCAGGCGTTGCCACTGGAAGCAGACAGGGTCGTTTCTACTCATTTTCTGTCCCACATCTTTTGAACGTTCCGTCCGTCACGTGGAGACCTGGGTTTGATCCCTGGGTGGGAAAGATCCCCTGGAGGAGAGCATGACCACTCACTCCAGTATTCTTGCCTGGAGAATCGCATGGATAGAGGAGCCGGGCAGGCTACAGTCCTTTGCAACAACAGGGATGGACCTAGAGATGATCGTATGAAGTGAAGTGAATCAGGAAAACCCAAATATTATATGATATACTTACATGTGAAACCTTAAAAAATGATGCACATGGACTTATTTACAAAGCCGCATCAAAGACTAATTTTTGCTGATTCGACAACGCCCTCTACGTCTCCTGTTTATTCATGTTATTATTAACTAACAAGGAAGGGTTTCAAATTATGTATTTGAGAAAGCCCCAACCCAGAATATTAACTCAGAAGTCTCCAAGAATGTACCCGAGACTTCAATATTTTATAAAGTCCCCTTGAGTAATTCTTCTATGCAGGCACGGCTGAGATTCATGAAGAAGAGTTTCAGACAGAGGGAAATGAAGCCTTTATTGACCTCTGAAGTTCTGCAAAGTCAACCTAATCTATAGATGAGGAGTTTGAATTGCTACTTGTGGTTACTCACTTCAGTCGTGCCCAGCTCTTTGTGATCTCGTGGACTGTAGTCCCCCAAGCTCCTCTGTCCATGAGATACTCCAGGCAAGAACCCTGGAGTGGGCTGCCGCTTCCTTCTCCAGAATTCTTACATGTGTGTGCAAATCAAATTCCCTGATTCAAATCAAATGGAAGAGGGACGATGAAGGAGGAAAAACGAGAGAGAGAGCACAAGAAGCAAAAAGGGAGGAAGGAAAGGAGAAAGGAGAAAAGATATTTGCAGCATCAGAAAAGAAAATTTGTTTGTCACGTGTCGTGTGTAATTGCAAACTTCGTAACTTTAGATTTATTGAGTCATCAGGACACACAGAAGGGAAGAAATACGACGTGTGTGCAGCCCTGTATGTGGGAAATTCGTGACATTTTCCAGGCTTGGGCCATTAAAGAGATTTTTTTGTGAGGAAAGATTTCTGGAGTGGAGTCCAGATGGCTCACGGATGGTGAAACTATTAATGTGACAGGCATATTTTTCTAACGGAGTCACGTTCCATAGCTGTCAATGTTCGCTGAGAGGAAAAAGTGCCCTGAGGTCCCTGTAACCCTATTAATAATTAAGATTTTAGCAGCCATAATTAAATTCCAGCCTAAATCTTACTGTTAATCTAGAGAAACACAAAATTTTGAAGGAAAAAAAAATCTGCTAGAAATAATTTAAGATGACAAAGTGAATTTCCATATAATATTTAAAGGCTTTAGAAGCATGCATAGAAAAAAAATCAGATTTCCATGAAATTAACTGATGTTGAGTGCCTACTATTTGTGTAAAAAATATCCTTCTATATTTGGTCACTTACAATTGACCAAAGTGTGCTGAAATTCATGTTATTATTTTGAGCTCACAGAGAAAATGGAGAATTAAAGATATTAGTTTTTTTGATCAAGTGTATGCTGTTAGGCACACCCAAAATACTCATGGATTTTCCAGTAGCCATGCATGGATGTGAAAGTTGGACTGTAAAGAAAGCTAAGCCCTGAAGAATTGATGCTTTTGAACTGTGGTGTTGGAGAAGACCCTTGAGAGTTCTTTGGACTTCACGGAGATCCAACCAGTCCATTCTAAAGGAGATCAGTCCTGGGTGTTCATTGGAAGGACCGACGCTGAAGCTGAAACTCCAGTCCTTTGCCCATGAACCTGTGTCTCTCACACCGCAGGCAGATTCTCTACCACGGAGCCACCAGGCCAGCCCCACAGGACAGCTGGCCCGGAATAAATTTAAACGGGACCTCATGTCACCACCATGGCATCCAGTCCAATATGTGACAAAGGATATGGAACATTTTTCTTTCAAACCTCCTACCACATCCAATGAGTCCAGGGAGTCTTTAAAAATCTTAACGAAGGATGGAGAAAAAATTCAGAAGGTGGAATCCAGGAGATGTGTTGTTGTTTTCAAAGAACATTGACATTAGTTTCAAATCAAAATTTTCTTTGTAAAAGGAGAAACTCAAAAAAAAAATTTTTTTTTTAATCCCTGGCCAGGGATTTGAACCTGTGTCCCCCTGCAGTGGAAGGGCAGAGTCTTAACCACTGGACCACCACCAACAGAATTTTCTATTTAAAAGGAGAAACTGTGAAATTTATCGGATTGTATTCAGTCCTAATTAACTTACCTTTCACTTGCCTATCTTGAAAATTTCCCCATCATTTAAGGAGCTTGGTAAGTTTAAATACTTACCAAGCCAAGCCAGGCCAGAGGAATGGGTGGTTTACTGCCTTACAGAAGTGGTTCCTTTCCCTGGGATCTAATGCTGATATAATAATAACATAAATCGAGTGCATGATTAACGTAGTGCCCTTGAATCATCCGAAACCCATCTCCCCGCTGGCTCCATCCACGGAAAAATTGTCTTCCATGAAAGCAGTCCCTGGTACCAAAAAAGATTAGGGTTTGCTGTCCTGAAGCATTCATGGCTTCCCCTAAGAAAAGGCGGGAGGCCTTCCCAGGGGGCACCAGCGGTAAAAATCCTGCTTGTTAATGCAGGCCACCTAAGAGACCTGGGTGCCATCCCTGTGTCAGGAATAGATCCCCTGGAGGAGGAAATGGCAACCCACTCCAGTATTCTTGCCTGCAGAATCCCACGGACAGAGGAGCCTGGAGGGCTACAGTCCAATATGAATGTGTGAAATTTGCTCCGTCCGGTCTGACCCTTTGCAAACCCCAAGGACTACACAGTGGATAGGATTCTCCAGGCCGGAATACTGGAGTGGGTAGCCAGTTCCCTTCTCCAGGGGATCTTCCCAACCCAGGGATCGAACCCAGGTCTCCCCGCATTGCGGGCAGATTCTTTGCCAGCTGAGCCACCAGGGAAGCCCAAGAATACTGGAGTGGGTAGCCTGTCCCATCTTCAGCGGCTCTTCCCAACCCAGGAATTGAACTGGGGTCTCCTGCATCGCAGGCAGACTCTTTACCAATGGAGCTATCAGCGAAGCCCAGTACTCAATGGGTCCGCAAAGAATCAGACATGACTCAAAGAGACTTAGCACGCATACACAGGGCAACAAAAGGCACCGTCATTACGTAAAAAGATTTATAGATTCCTCGGAAGTGCCCACGGGAGAGGGCCCTTCACTGGTGCAAAGTTACACACTGGGCTTGGGTAACTAACCCAGCCCACTGGCTTTGGGCCCAACGCCCCATCCCCGCCCGNGACTTAGCACGCATACACAGGGCAACAAAAGGCACCGTCATTACGTAAAAAGATTTATAGATTCCTCGGAAGTGCCCACGGGAGAGGGCCCTTCACTGGTGCAAAGTTACACACTGGGCTTGGGTAACTAACCCAGCCCACTGGCTTTGGGCCCAACGCCCCATCCCCGCCCGCTGTCTGCCCCTCCTGCGCGGTCTCCCAGCTCGCTGCCCGTCTGGACCAAATCGAAAGATAAATGACATCTTTAAGGAACACGAGGAGCTGAGCCTCTGGCAACATCGCGGAGCGTGGTGGGGGGCGAGGGGGAGAAGCACACGGCTTGTCTGTGCCTCTCCCGCTGCTCAGGAGCTGCGACGAGGGATACAGGGATGACGGCGGGGATGAGGATGCTCTCGGCAGACCTTGAAGAGACGCGCCATTCACAGCACTGGGCTCCCGATGCGCCTTTGGCAGGGCATGGGGGCAGGAGGAAAAGGGAACGACCGAGGATGAGATGGCTGGATGGCATCACTGACTCGATGGACGTGAGTCTGAGTGAACTCCGGAGTTGGTGATGGACAGGGAGGCCTGTCGCAAAGAGCTGGACACAGGGTCGCAAAGAGTTGGACACGACTGAGCGACTGAACTGAACTGAACTGAACTGTTCAGTGTGAAGCAAGCCCTGAAAATCACTCCAGTTCAGTTGAGTCGCTCGGTCGTGTCTGACCCTTGGCGACCCTGTGGACTGCAGCACACCAGGCCTCCCTGTCCATCACCAACTCCCAGAGTTTGCTCAAACTCACGTCCATTTAGTTGGTAAGGCCATCCAACCATCTCATCCCTTCTCCTCCCGCCTTCAATCTTTCCCAGCATCGGGGTCTTTTCCAAGGAGTCAGCTCTTCACATCAGGTGGACAAAGGACTGGAGTTTCAGCTTCAGCCTCAGTCCTTCCAATGAATATTCAGGACTGATTTCCTTTAGGATGGACTGGTTGGATCTCCGGGTGGGGGAGAAAAAGTGAGCCAACTCCCAGGCCTGTTTTCCACTTGAGCGGAGCTCCCGGCTGGGGAACTGAGAGTGCTGGTTTTGTAACAAGAGATATCTTATTAAGTTAAAAACGGGGGGTGTCTGCAGGTGTGTGCCTGGCGGAGGACAGCCAGTGTCCACTGGAGGCACAGGTTGTTAGGAAAACTCAGCCTGTGACGGGGGGCTAGGGTCGGGGACCTCACCTCCCGGGGGTGGTTGGTGAGCGTTGATCTTCCTTGGGTCTTTTGAATGAAAGCTAGAAAGACTTCTTTGCAATCTTTTTTTTTTTTTTTTCCTTTAAAAAATGAAATCAGTGGTGTGCATGCAAAATGAAAAAAAGTCAAATCAAGATGTTTAAATATACATGCCTGGTGGGGGATGTTCAAAGTTGAGTTTCTGAGATGCTGGGTATGCAGGCTGCTCTTGTCCAGAGGCAAGCTTTTCCCCTCTGGTTTATCAAAGCTTCGAGCACTTCCTGGGGTGGGGGATGGGGAGAATGACGAAGGGACCTCCCCTCCCCCTACCTCCACCCCCAGTTGAGGCTGATCTGCTTGGGGGCTGAGCAGATTTGCCCCAGGGATAAAACCCATCACGCCACCCCACCTTCCTCGTAGCTGTCTATGAATGAGTAATCCACTCATGTTCATTCCCAGGATTCCTGGTTGTGATTTTAAAATGTTACAAAGCAAGAGGTTGCTTTGCACCAGGTTTCAGTAATTCCTTCCTTATTGCTTGATCCACCTTTCGTCACTAGACAGTGTATTAAAAAACAGAGACAACACTTGGGCTACAAAGATCTGTCTAGTCAGAGCTATGGTTTTTCCAGTGCTCATGTATGGATGTGAGAGTTGGACCATATAGAAGGCTGAGAACTGAAGAACTGATGGTTTTGAACTGTGGTGTTGGAGAAGACTCGTGAGAGTCCCTTGGACTGCAAGGAGATCCAACCAGTCCATCCTAAAGGAAATCAGTCCTGAATATTCATTGGAAGGACTGATGCTCAAGCTGAAACTCCAATCCTTTGGCCACCTCATGAGTAGAGCTGACTCACTGGAAAAGAGTCTGATGCTGGGAAAGATTGAAGGTGGGAGGAGAAGGGGACGACAGAGGATGAGATGGTTGGATGACGTCACGGGCTCACTGGACGTGAGTTTGAGCAAAATCTGGGAGATGGTGAAGGACAGGAAAGCCTGGCGTGCTGCAGTCCATGGGGTTGCACAGAGTCAAGCATGGCTTGGTTACTGAACAACAGCGTAAGATTTCATAGCATCCTAGAAGGATGCCACCTGCTGTGACCTAGAGGTTATCATTCTGAGTAAAGTGAGTCAGACACTTCACTGAGGGTGGGATCTTTAAAAAAAAAAAAAAAATACAAATAAACTTATTTACATAATCAGGGTCTTCTCTGGTGGTCCTGTGGTCAAGACTCTACGTTTTCAAGGCACTGGGTTCAGACTGGGTACAGGTTTGATCCCTGGGTACAGCTAGCTTCCACATGCCACAGCTAAAGATCCTGAACACCAAAACGAAGATAAAAGACCCCAAGTGCTGCAGTTAAGGCCAGGAGCTGCAAAATAAAATATATAAATAAGTATGTGATGAATAAAACAGAAATGGAGTTACAGATGTTGAAAGCACATTATGGTTGCCAAGGGGGTAAGCGGGGAGGCTTAAGTTGGGAGGCTGGGATTGACATATACACAGCGCTATATATTTAAAACAGACAACTCCTGAGATCTTCCTGCACAGCAGAGGGGACTCTGCTCAGCGCTCTGTGGTGAACTAAACTAAAGAAAGAGTGAACACATGCATGTGTGCAATTGAGTCCCTTCCCTGTATACCTGAAACCAAGGCAAGATTGTAAAGCAACTCTGCTGCAATAAGAATGCAACATGCAAAAGGAAACATTTTTAAAGTTTTGTTTAAAAGGTCAAAAAATAAGATTTCATAGCCTCTTAAACTGAAAGTGTTTGAACTGAAGGCAGAGAACAGGAACCAAGGAAGAGACTTTTTTTTTTTTTTTGCCACCTTAAAAACAAGGAAAAAGAAAGAAAAAGAAAACGCTCTATGGCTTTGCCGGGAGATTGCTTATTCACAAGGAATGATATTACTTCTAGCCTCAGATGCTGAGCAAGAGGAGGGTGAGAGATGGCTGTGCTCTAGCTTTGCAGAATCTGTATGGCCGGTTCAGTTTCAGATCATCGTCACCTGAGGATCTCCCAAAAATTAAATTGCAGGTGAACACAGGGGTGATAACCTATTTCCAATTTCGGGAGATAAATATCTGAGGCGTGCAAAATCTTCTGAGCCCGTGGGATCAGCTAAGAGAAAAGAGCAGAGGATAAACGGGCAGAAAGCTGGGTTGATGAGGATGGAGTGGACGCGGTGCAGACCGACATGGGGTCCTGTTGCAAGTAAATCTTGGATAGGATGCAGAAAGCAATGGCATGAGGTGAGGAATAAGGGTGAGGAATAAGGAAGAGACAGGAGAAGGAAATCAAAGCCCAAAGAAGGGGGGTGAGGTGGGAGGAATCGAGAAACTGGAATTGACACACGCTCAGTACTGATACTCTGTTTGAAACAGATGAGTAATGAGAACCTACTGCAAAGCACAGAGAGCGCTCCTCAGGGCTGTGAGGTCACCTAAATGGGAAGGAAATCCAAAAATAAAAGAGGGGACGTATGTATCCTTATAGCTGATCCCTGGTGGCTCAGATGGTAAAGAATCTTCTGCAATGCTGGAGATGCAGGTTCGATCTGTGGGTTGGGAAGATCCCCTGCAGAAGGCAATGGCTACCCTCTCCAGTATTCTTGCCTGGAAAACCCCATGGACAGAAGAGCCTGGTGGGCTACAGTCCGTGGGTCACAAAGAGTCGTGTCTGAGTGACTGACACACACATAGCTGATTCGCTTTGCTGCGCAGCAGTGATTGACACAACAGTGTAAGGCAACTGTGAACGGGGAGAGTGTAACTTGTTCAGCCACGAAGGCAGGTTCTTTTCCACTTGCACCACCAAGGAAATCCCAGTGGAATACTACTCAGCCATACAGCAAGAACAACATCATGCCACTTACATTATTCTGACTCATTGGAAAGGACTCAGCGGAGAAGCCCCTGAGGCTGGGAGAGATTCAGGGCAGGAGGAGAAGGGGACGACAGAGGGTGAGATGGCTGGATGGCATCACTGACATGACAGACACGAATCTGAGCAAGCTCTGGGAGGTGGTGATGGACAGGGAAGCCTGGCGTGCTGCAGTCCACGGGATCGCAAAGAGTCGGACACGACGGAGAGACTGAACTGAATGCCGTTTGCACCAACATGGACAGACCTAGACCGTGTCACACCAAGTGAAGCAAGACAGAGAAAGACAAAGTATCATATGCCTTCGCTTTCACACAGAATCTTTAAAAAGGGGACAAGTGAACTTATTCACTAAACAGAAATAGTCCCAGACTTAAGGAAGTTGCGGTTACCGGGATGGGGGTGAGTGGAGGAGCAAATGGGAAGGCTGGGATAGAGATATATATGCTCCTGTAAATAAAATAGGCAGCTAAGAAGGACCTGCTATTCAGCACAGGGAACCCTGCTTCAATCCTCTGTGATGACCTATATGGGAAAGGAATCTGAAAAGAAGGGGATGTATGTATATACATACATACAGCAGAGTGAATCAGTGAGATATATATATATATATGTGAATAACTGATAGATATATGTATCTGTTACTGAATAACTGACTCACTTTGCTGCGTAGCTGACACAAACAACATCGCTAATCAACTCTACACCAGTAAGCAAACACACGTTACGGACATTTTGCAGAGGACCCACGGGGTTGCAAAGAGTCAGACATGACTGAGCGACTTCCCCTTACCTAAATGTCTGCTAACCTGTGACAGAGGCAAAGGATTAAAACCTTCATCAGAACTAGCAAGGCAGACTGAGAGAGTGCTAAGCTGTGTTAGTCATGTCTAGCTCTTGGTGTGGAGAAGGTGATGGCACCCCACTTCAGTGCTCTTGCCTGGAAAATCCCATGGATGGAGGAGCCTGGTGGGCTGCAGTCCATGGGGTCACGAAGAGTTGGACGCAACTGAGTGACTTCCCTTTCCCTTTTCACTTTCATGCACTGGAGAAGGAAACGGCAACCCACTCCAGTGGACTGTAGCCCGCCAGGCTCCTCTGTGCTTGGGTTGCTCCAGGCAAGAACACTGGAGTGGGTTTCCATGCCCTCTTCCAGGGGATCTTCCCGACCCAGGGATTGAACCTGGGTCTCCTGCAGCGCAGGTGAAATTTTCACCGATTGAGCTACCAGGGAAGCCCAGATTGAGGGAAAGTGGGAAATTAATAACAAGAAGAAGAGGCAATATTATCGATATAGAATGTTAATGCTCCATAGAAGCTCTACAAATTCACACATCCAAGATGTTTCCTTACATGTCTGGACGTCATGAAATTCAGTGAGGATGAGATAACGGAGCTAGGGAAATCTTGGAGTCATGAAAGGTGGGAGGAGGCAGGTGGTAAAATTCTGGGCAGTTCTCCACGTCCCATTCTTTTTTGTCTTAAGCTAAAATGCAGGCATGGACCATTCCCGGAGAATGCTCTCTTTCTCCTTCCATACAAATCAGATGTGATTATTCTTCAATGGGAGCAGTCAGGACTGGGTGGATGAGCATTTGAATGGAGACCTAAATAACCCATCTTGATTAGCAATACATTGAATTGAATTGTGGTGGGGGATGAGGCAATCAGAGGGCTTCTTGGATCTTTTTGTAACCTGAATACTCAAAACTCAGTTCAGTGGCACCTTTGTTCCAATCACCCCGTAAATATCCTGTTTAATTCAGGATCTCTCTCTCTCTCTTTTTTTTTTTTTAACTGAAGAAATCTTTCACCTCACCCAGATCGGACACGTGTTACCAGGCGAGGTCTAGAGGGAAAGAAGACGCAATATCGAATTTCTAACTGATCATACCATCCTCCTAGCGTTTTTCTCGTGTTTTACGGCTGAGCCGTTTTTCAAAGGCTTGTTAGGATCAGAATTGCCCTACGCATCGTGTGTGCACGTCGACTGTCAACATAATGCCGTAATTATTAGAGACTGCTCTCACTGCCTTCTGATCATTCATTGTTAAAGAAGATCAACACCCACGGTGTAAGAAAAGCCCTGATTGTTCACGTCTTCACAGGGTGTGGACGCGTTCCCTTTTATAAGTCTTAAATACATGACGATTCTATCTGGGGTTCAATGCAATTTGAGGGGATTTTTAAAGTACCCTTAATTCTGATACTTATTATTTATTTCCAGCGTCAGCCATGATACTAGAGGAAAGTTATTCTTTTCTAAGTTTTAAACATTTTATTTTACATTAGAATATAGTTGATTAACAATGTTGTGATGGTTTCAAGCAGACAGCAAAGTGACTCAGCCATACATACACATGTCTCCATTCTCCCCCAAACTCCCCTCCCATCCAGGCTGCCAGGTGACACTGAGCAGAGTTCCCTGTGCTGTCCAGCAGGTCCTTGCTGGTTCTCCGTG
>SJYT01002343.1:6299-84050 GCA_006410635.1 Cephalophus harveyi | reverse complement strand
CTGAAGAGTCTTCTCCAACACCACAGTTCAAAAGCATCAATTCTTTGGGGCTTAGCTTTCTTTATAGTCCAACTCTCACATCCATACAGGACTACTGGAAAAACCATAGCTTTGACTAGACAGACCTTTGATGACAAATTAATGTCTCTGCTTTTTAATATGCTGTCTAGGTTGGTCATAGCTTTTCTTTCAAGGGGTAAGTGTCTTTTAATTTCATGGCTGCAGTCACCATCTGCAGTGACTTTCGAGACCAAGAAAATAAAGTCTCTCACTGTTTCCATTGTTTCCCCATCTATTTGCCATGAAGTGATGGAACCAGATGTCATGATCTTAGTTTTCTGAATGTTGAGTTTTAAGCCAACTTTTTCACTCTCCTCTTTCACTTTCATCATGAGGCTCTTTAGTTCTTCTTTGCTTTCTGCCGTCAGGGTGTTGTCACCTGCATATCTGAGGTTATTGACATTTCTCCCAGCAATCTTGATTCCAGCTTGTGCTTCATCCAGTCCAGCATTTTTCATGATGTTGCCTGTGAGTGTCCAGGTGTCTCCAGCGGAGGCATGGGTTGGTGGTGGCTTGCTGCAGCATCTGGGGGCACTGAGTGTAGCAGTACATGCATGGGATGTTTTGAAGGAGGTCACCATTGTCTTCCCTGTGGCTCAGATGGTAAAGTGTCTGCCTACAATGCGGGAGACCCGGGTTCAATGCCTGGGCGGGCAAGAGCTCCTGGAGAAGGAAATGGCAACCCACTCCAGTACTCTTGCCTGGAAAAACCCACGGTCGGAGGAGCCTGATAGGCTACAATCCATGGGGTCGCAAAGGGTTGGACATGACAGAGTGACTTAACTTTCACTCTACATATAAGTTAAATAAGCAGGGTGACAATATACAGCCTTGACGTACTCCTTTCCCGATTTGGAACCAGACCATTGTTCCGTGTCTGTGTATAACTGTTGCTTCCTGACCTGCATGCAGATTTCTCAGGAGGCAGATCAGGTGGTCTGTTATTTCCATCTCTTTCAGAATTTTCCACAGTTTGTTGTGATCCACACAGTCAAAAGCTTTGGTGTCGTCAATAAAGCAGAAGTAGATGTTTTCCTGTTATTTAGCTCATTAAAAATGGTGTAAAGTGTCTCTTGGACAATAAGATTTTAAAAAACAGGCAGTAGATAATCACAATCCCAGAAATATTTTGATTTAATAAAAATGCAAACCCAATTGCTTGGAATTATAAAAAGGGTTTGATTCACTGATTTCCAGACTTTGGTATTTTCAGGTAGCCATACATATTTCTGTAGATATTATCTTTGTTTCCATTTTACGGAGATAATGCTTTAGGATAAATTTAGGATAAATTCTTCCATGGTGGAAAATATTTATTGATAGAAACTGATCCTAAAGTATCATGTCCGTAAAGTGTAAATAAATACAGTTTGCCTCAGTTTTCCAGTTCATATCTATAATCTGCTTTGTTCTCTATTGAACTTCCCAGGTGGTGCTTGTGGTGAAGAATCTGCCTGCTAACGTGCGAGACACAGAAGACGCAAGTTCGGTCCCTGGGTCAAGAAGATCCCCTGGAGAAGGGAATGGCAACCTGCTCTAGTATTCTTGCCTGGGAAATCCCATGGACGGAGGAGCCTTGGCAGGCTAGTCCAAGGGGTCTCAAAAGAGTGTGACACGACCGAGCGACTTTCACACACACGCATAACGCCGAAAGGCAATCAAAATAACATCTAGGGCTAATTCTTTAGGTTTTTCTCACTGGACACATGGAACTCTGTTAATCACCATATATTGTGAGGTTAAAAAATAAGAAAGTTTTGTTATTGTTCTCTGGTTCAGCTCACTCATGGGAGAGGCTGTGATGGGTTAGGGGAGTGAAGCTGGAAAGTGACCGTTTTTTTGTCTGTTTTTATCGGAGTAGAGTTGATTAAGGGTTTCCCTGGTGGTTCACATGGTAAAGTGTTTGCCTGCAGTTCGGGAGACCAGGGGTTCGATCCCTGGGTTGGAAAGATCCCCTAGAGAAAGAAATGGCCACCCACTCCAGCATTCTTGCCTGGAGAATCCCATGGACAATGGAGCCTGGAGGGCTACAATCCATGGGGTCGCAAAGAGTCGGACACGACTGAAGTGACTTAGCATGCACAGTGTATGTACGTCAATCGCGGTCTCCGAATTTATCCCTTCCACCCCTTACGCCCTGGTAGCTGTAAGTGTGTTTTCTACATCTCTGACTCTATTTCTGTTTTGTAGATGAGGTGGAAGCTCAGTTCAGTTCAGTCACTCAGTCATGTCTGACTCTCTGCGACCCCATGAATCGCAGCACGCCAGGCCTCCCTGTCCATCACCAACTCCCGGAGTTCACTCAGACTCACGTCCATCGAGTCTGTGATGCCATCCAGCGATCTCATCCTCGGTCGTCCCCTTCTCCTCCTGCCCTCAATCCCTCCCAGCATCAGAGTCTTTTCCAATGAGTCAACTCTTCGCATGAGGTGGCCAAAGTACTGGAGTTTCAGCTTCAGCATCATTCTTTCCAAAGAAATCCCAGGGCTGGTCTCCTTCAGAGTGGACTGGTTGGATCTCCTTGCAGTCCAAGGGACTCTCAAGAGTCTTCTCCAACACCACAGTTCAAAAGGATCAATTCTTCGGCGCTCAGCCTTTTTCACAGTCCAACTCTCACATGTTTAATTCTTTATTCTTGTATCTCTCAGCAGTTAACTGGACATAGATTCCAGGTAGCATGTCCACAGGTTAACAGAGTTGAGAACGGCATCTGCTTTTTGCATGTCAGAAAAGGAACATCTATGATATTTTGATTATAATTTAGCACACAATTAAATTATAGTAAGTGTATGTGTGCTTCCCTGCATAATAGGTACGTTCACATAGAAAGTCACATCAGTGACTTAAACCTGAATCTTGCTCTTTCTCTATTAGCATGTATTATTATAATTATATATTTTATTCTATTTTCTCTTTGGAAGGAAAGCTATGACCAACCTAGACAGCATATTAAAAAGCAGAGACTTTACTTTGCCAACAAAAGTCCATCTAGTCAAGGCTATGGTTTTTTCAGTAGTCATGTATGGATGTGAGAGTTGGACTATAAAGAAAGCTGAACACCGAAGAACTGATGCTTTTGAACTGTGATGCTGGAGAAGATTCTTGAGAGTCCCTTGGACTGCAAGGAGATCCAACCAGTCCATCCTAAGGAAGATCAGTCCTGAAAGTTCATTGGAAGAGTCGGACACGACAGAGAGACTGAACTGATCTGTTTGTAACTAGAGTCAGAATATTTTCTGTGTTATCATACTACCTGATTTGAGCTCAATTAAAATGTTCCGGTAAGAAAAGTCTAAATCTGTTAGAAATAATTTCCAATCAATTATTATCAAATGACAGGCTGTGCTTGCTTTATTTAAGCAGAGAAACAGAATTGAAACAAATGAGCTCTGGGAACATTTGCATCTTTGAAAAACTGTGTGTCTTGATCACATTTATTAAATCACTGAAAGTAATGAAGAGAGCATGCAGTTATTGAATTTAACTGGAGAAACTCACCAGTCTGATGCTAACACTTAGAACATGTATTTTAAGGAAAAAGTCAGTTGATCCTAGGCTCCATTTTTTTAAATTTAATTTTTTTTTTTTTTACAATCAATCCTTGTTGGTTATCTATTTTAAAGCTAGGCTATGTATTTTTAACTGCCTCTTCTT
Organism: Cephalophus harveyi; assembly: GCA_006410635.1. NCBI lineage: Eukaryota > Metazoa > Chordata > Mammalia > Artiodactyla > Bovidae > Cephalophus > Cephalophus harveyi. The sequence goes on along the minus strand of SJYT01002343.1, from coordinate 80,336 downwards.
ATTTCGGTGTGAGATGTGATTTTTTTTTTTCTAAGTTTCATGTTTTTAGAGCTACCCTGGTGACTCATTGGTAAAGAATCTGCCTGCCAATGTAGGGGACCTGGGTTTGATCCCTACGTACGTACGTAAGTCACTCAGTCGTGTCCGACTCTCTGCGACCCCATGGACTATAGCCTGCCAGGCTCCTCTGTCCATGGGATTCTCCAGGCAAGAATACTGGAGTGGGCTGCCATTTCCTTCTCCAGAGGATCTTCCCAACCCAGGGATCGAGCCTGGGTCTCCCGCGTTGTAGGCAGATGCTGTTACCATCTGAGCCACCCCCTGGCCCCAGGAATATCCCACATGCCTTGGAGCAGCTAAGTTCACAACTACGGAGTCTGCCTGCCTCAACTACTGACTCAGCACAAAGAAAATAAAATAAATATTTTTAAAAGTTTCTTATTTTTAGCCTCATAATTAATGATACCTAACAGTGCTACCTTTGGAAAGAATGATGCTAAAGCTGAAACTCTGGTGTTTGGCCACGTCATGTGAAGAGTTGACTCATTGGAAAACACTCTGATGCTGGGAGGGATTGGGGGCAGGAGGAGAAGGGGACGACAGAGGATGAGATGGCTGGATGGCATCACTGACTCGATGGACTTGAGTCTGAGTGAACTCCGGGAGTTGGTGATGGACAGGGAGGCCTGGCGTGCTGCGATTGATGGGGTCGCAGAGAGTCGGATACGACTGAGCGACTGAACTGAACTGAACTGAACAGTGCTATGTGTACAATCAAGCTAAAATATAAATTTAAAGATTGTTGGCTTTATGCAAAAATCTTTCTGAATGCATGTCAGAGCTAACTTCTACTTCCTTGCCTTCTCTCTCTGTCTCACTCTGATGTAGCTTACTCTAAAGCATGGCTGAAAGTCTGGATTTTATTTCACGTTTTAACATAGAGGCAGTTCTGTTTTAGTTTTCTTTTGCTGCTCACGTCAGATTTAATGCAGCTCTCACAGTTTCACCGAGAAATTAGAGACCAGAAACTCTAATAATCCTAAATATGCATTTTTTTACAATGAATAGTCATGTTCTCAAATTCTATTTCAGGGCTCCTCTTTTCTTCAGTCCCTATTCTATGTGCCAGTCCTTAGAATATCCTTTGCAAGCCAAATTTGCACAAATTAACAGCTGAATTAAAGTACAGTTTGCTCCTCAAGGCAATTGGTAAGACGCTGCACAGCAGAATCGGAAGTACAATAAACGAGAGACGTATCATTATCAAAAGTTACATGCTTCCTTATATGCGGAGAAAAAGATGATCTGATAGGATACATGTTCGTTGTAACACTATTTACAACAGCCAGGACATTGAAACAAGGTAAGTGTCCATCAACCAAGAGATGGATAAAGAAGATGTGGTACATGTATACAATGGAATATTACTCAGCCATGAAAAAGAACAAGGTAATGCCATTTGCACCAACTTGGATGGCTCTACAGATGATCAAAGTAAGTGACATAAGACAGAAAGAGAAAGATACATACTGTATAATATCACTTAAATGTGCAATCTAAAAAGAAATGATACAAATGAACTTATTCAGAAAACAGATACAGATGTCGAGAATGAACTTATGGTCACCAGGGAGGAAGGATGTGGGAAGGCATACTTGGAGAGTTTTGGAAGGACATGGACACACTGCTGTATTTAACAGCACAGGGAACTCTGCTCAATCCTCTGTAATAATCTTATGGTTCCAGGGGGAAGGATGGGGGAAGGGAGAGTCAGGGAGTCTGGGATGGACATGGACACACTGCTGTGTTTAACATGGAGAACCAGCAGGGACCTGCTGGACAGCACAGGGAACTTTGCTCAATGCTCTGTAATAACCTGATGGTTCCCAGCGGGGGAGGATGGGGGAAGGGATAGTCAGGGAGTCTGGGATGGACGTGGACACACTGCTGGATTTAACATGGAGAACCAGCAGGGACCTGCTGGACAGCTCAGGGAACTCTGCTCAATGTCACATGGCTGACTGGATGGAGGGGAGTTTAGGGGAGAATGGGTACGTGTATATGTATGGCTGAGTCCCTTTGCTGTCCACCTAAAACTGTCCCAACATAGTTAATGGACTATACCCTAACATGAAATAAAAAGTCGTCACAAAGAAGTTACATGCTCCTTCCTTGTTTTAGATATTACGACACAAACATACTCTGTGCTACGGTTGGCAGAATACAGCTCTCCAGAGATACTCATATTTGTGGAACCTGTGACTCTGTCAGTGTCCATGGAAAAGGGGATCTTCCCAGAGGTGATAAAGACAGTAAATCTCGAGATGGAGAGAATATTCTGGGCCACCCAGGCGGATTCAACTTCTTCACCGAGTCCTTCAGAGCAGAGAGTGTTTCCCGGCTGTGGTCAGAGGGGGCTGTAACTATGGAAGAAGAAGCATCAGAGAGATGCTGCGTTGCCTGCTCTGAAGATGGATGGTGAGGCCATGAATCTCGGAGAATTGGGTCCCTCTGGAAGCTGGAACAGGCAGCTTTTCCATTCTGGAGGAAATGAATTCTCCACCAGAGCTCCCAGAAGCAACCAGCCCTGTGGACCCCTTAATTTAGATAGCCATCCTGGTTTTCTGGGCTTCCCAGGTGGTGCTAGTGGTAAAGAACCCACCTGTCAATGCAGGTAGACGTCAGAGACGTGGGTCCGATGCCTGGGTTGTGAAGGTCCCTTGGAGGAGGGAATGGGAACCCATTCCAGTCCTCTTGCCTGGAGAATCCCATGGACAGAGGAGCCTGGAGGGCTACAGTCCGCGGGGTTGCAAAGAGTCAGATGCAACTTAGCAAGTAAACAACAACAGTCCCTCAGTCGTGTCTGACTCTTTGCGACCCTGTGGACTGGAGCCCACCAGGCTCCTCTGTGCACAGGATTCTCCAGACAGTAATGCTGGAATGGGTTGCCATTTCCTCCTCCAGGCGGTGTTCCTCACCAAGAGATCAAATCCAGGTCTCCTGCGTTGGCAGGAGGATTTTTTTTTTTTTTTTTTTACTGTCTTAACCATGACAGAAAATTTAAACACAGACCAGGAAGAACTGCATACTTCAAAGCAATGTCTCCCAGAGCCCAATTTTTAGTACATGGCATATGGACTCACCATATGCCAGGTTCACCCCAGAGTAACAGTTTGTGGTGGTGAAGAACTGACCCTTAGAAAAATGATTCAATACAAGGTTAGTCCAAATTACACACATGTCCCCCTGTGACTCAAGTCAACTCCCAATTGTGAGAAGAAACATGTGGTCTTCCTGGTTCTTTTTTTTTTTTTTTTAACCCCCAAGCACTCATTTCATTCAGGAATGTAAAATAAACAATAAAAATTTATTTATTTATTTTTTCTGGTTTCTAGTGAAACTTCTATTTAAAAAATTTTTTTTAAATTTTATTTTTACTTTATTTTACTTTACAATACCATATTGGTTTGAAGGATAATTGCTTTACAGAATTGTGTTGGTTTCTGTGAAATGTCAACATGAATCAGCCATAGGTATACACATATCCCTTCCCTCTCGAACCTCCTTCCCACCTCCCTCCCCACCCAGCAAGCAACATCTTAATCCAACTATTTTTTAATCACTTGAGCTATAGAAAAACTACAGGAGCAGAGAGATAACGGGAAAATATTTAAAAATGGAAAACCGTGACTTTAACTGAACTAATCCTTAGAGCACGGTGAGATTAAATGATTCTGAAGGTAATTCACATCTCTGAGAACTGAAACATTAAAGGTCTACAGGGTTAAGTAATGTCTAAGTAATTGTCTAAGGTCAGTTAAATTCCTCGAGCAATAGACATTGTTGAGTCTTTCAAGAGTCAGAGAATACACAAAAAGATGAGATTAAAGAAGTACGTCAAATCTCCGTAATTAAACCATTCCAAAAACACCAGCTTCTGCAATAATACTAAATGAATATCAACACACAAGTCCATCTAATCAAAGCTATGGTTTTCCAGTAGTCATGTACGGATATGAGAGTTGGACCATAAAGAAGGCTGAGCACTAAAGAACTGATGCTTTTGAACTGTGGTGTTGGAGAAGACTCTTGAGAGTCCCTTGGACTGCAAGGAGAGCCAACCAGTCCATCCTAAAGGGGATCAGCCCTGAATATTCACTGGAAGCACTGATGCTGAAGCTGAAACTCCAATCCTTTGGCCCCCTGATGCAGAGCTGACTCACTGGAAAAGACCCTGATGCTGGGAAAGATTGAAGGCGGGAGGAGAAGGGGCCGACAGAGGATGAGATGGCTGGATGGCATCATTGACTGGATGGACATGAGTTTGAGCACGCTCCAGGAGATAGTGGAGAACAGGGAAGCCTGGCTTGGCAGTCCATGGGGTTGCAAAGAGTCGGACACGACTTAGTGACTGGAAAACAATAACAACAGAAACACAAAGTGTATTCTAAGGGACACTCACAAATGCATAGATGTATGTGTTATATTAATGTAATATATATAGCCTGCATTTCTGGAGCCACTGAGCACATCTGTTTGCACATATATATTTATATATGTGCTGCTGCTGCTAAGTCGCTTCAGTCGTGTCCGACTCTGTACGACCCCACAGACGGCAGCCTACCAGGCTCCCCCGTCCCTGGGATTTTCCAGGCAAGAACACTGGAGTGGGTTGCCATGTCCTTCTCCAATGCATGAAAGTGAAAAGTGAAAGTGAAGTCGCTTAGTCGTGTCCGACTCCTAGCTTCCCCATGGACTGCAGCCTTCCAGGCTCCTCCGTCCATGGGATTTTCCAGGCAAGAGTACTGGAGTGGGGTGCCATTGCCCTCTCCATTATATATGTGCATGTATATACAAATGCAGTTACTTGCTCAGTCTCACCCAACTCTTTGTAACCCCAAGAACTAGTGGTAAAGAATCCACCTGTCACTGCAAGAGACATAAGAGATGTGAGTTTGATCCCTGGAGAAGGCAACGACAACCCACTCCAGCATCCTTGCCTGGAGATCCCATGTACAGACGAGCCTGGCAGGCTGTGGTCCATATGGTCGCAGAGAGTTGAACAGGATTGAGCGGCTAACACACCCCCGCGCACTCAATTTGAAATGGGAAATTATGCATTCCACAATGTAATTTGGACTTCCCTATAGCTCAGATGGCAAAGAATTTACCTGCCATGCAGGAGATCTGGGTTTGATCCTTGGGTCAGGAAGATCCCCTGGAGAAGGAAATGGCAACACGCTCCAGTACTCTTGCCTGGAGAATCCCATGGACAGAGGAGCCTGGTGGGCTACTCTCCATGGGGTCAAAAAGAGTCAGACACAACTAAGTGAGCCACACACATAATATAATTTAAAAAACACACTATGCCAGTAGTAAAGTCATAAGTAAGCTTTTCAAATTTTTCAAAAATTTGATATATGTAAACTGCTATATTTGAAAATTTTGATATATATGTAATTGCTACATATATACAGTTTCAAAATTTTTCGAAAATTTACTATATATAATCATGACTGTACTATGGGGCTATATCATGATGACTGATTCGTGTTGTTGTTTGGCAGAAACAGACAGCATTGTAAAGCAATTTTCCAATTATAAAATAAAATTCTAAAAAAAAGGAAAAAACAAACAAAAAAATCAGCTTGTGTTTTAAAACGTGAGCTTTCTTACCTCAATAAGCCTTTGTTTACAGAACATGTACAAACCGTGGGTGGAACAGTGTGACATTAAATTCCAATGAGGGTTTACCAGTTGTATCATATCCATCCCTAATTATATACAACAATGGAGAAACACAGAGTCATATAATCCTAGTTTGGTTTCCTCTAAGATTTTCTGTTGCTTAAAGAAAAGTATACCTTTCTTTGCAAGCCGATACACTTTTCTTTTGTAAAAAATAAATATTTATTTTAGCTGGAGTATAGCTACTTTACAATATTGTGAATGCTTTTGCCACACATCCCCATGAATCGGCTGGCCACAGGTATACACGTGTCCCCCTGCAAACTGAACCCCTCTTTCAACGTCCCTCCCCACCCCAGCCCTCCACGTGGCCCCAGAGCACCAGCCCTGGGTGACCTGTTTCATGCATCATTCTTGGACTGGTCATCTGTTCCACATAATAGACATGCTTCCAGGTTCTTCTCTCAAACCTTCCCACCCTTGCCTTCTCCCGCCGAGTCCAGATGGACCTAGAGCCTATTATACAGAGCGAAGTAACTCAGGAAGGCAGTGGCCCCCCACTCCAGTGCTCTTGCCTGGCAAATCCCATGGATGGAGGAGCCTGGCGGGCTGCAGTCCATGGGGTCGCTGAGAGTCAGACACGACTAAGGGACTTCAGTTTCCCTTTTCACTTTCATGCACTGGAGAAGAAAATGGCAACCCACTCCAATGTTCTTGCCTGGAGAATCCTAGGGACGGGGGAGCCTGGCGGGCTGCCGTCTCTGGGGTTGCACAGAGTTGAACACGACTGAAAGGACTTAGCAGCAGCAGCCGCAGCAAGTCAGAAAGAGAAGGACACACAGCCTGTATTAACGCATATATATGGGATCTATGAAGATGGTACCAAGGACCCTACCTACAGGGTAGCAAAGGAGACAAAGAGGTAAACAGCACATTTCCTCCCCAGTCGCTCCCACACCTCAGCCCAGGAAAACCCAGAAACTCGGGGTGTTGCAAAATCATTTCACGTGTCAACAGGGTTTTCTGCTAAATGCGTCAACCATTTTCTTTTCCTGTTCAATGAAAGCAATAACTTTTCTATAGTGTTTTTCTTTGAACACACAGTTTTATTTTCCATGTTTTTTGAAGATGAAATGGGAATTCTTGAATACCGTTGTGAGGAGCACAAAGGCAATATGTACTGAAAAGCTGTTCCACGGCTCATAGGGTTAAAGCAGGTAATTTCAATTCTTCCAAACTCACATGAAGAGCTGGTGTGAATTTTGGGAAAAAAAAATAATATTAAAAAAAAAAACAGACTTACTCTGAATGCTTTCAGTGGCTAGAGCAAGTGATAGGAAAGAAGGAAAACCTTTAAATGGGGAACGATAAGGAATTTTGCACGTCCAGTTTGCCGTAGCTACGTCATAGAGTGGCATGAAGCTGTTCAACTGATGCATAATCCAGAGAAAACAGTTTTTGTTTTTAAGATAAAGCAGTTAAAATGGGGGTTTTGATTTGGGCAAAAAGTATACTGGTATGTAAAACATCCAGGCCTTCCCTGGTGGTACAGTAGTTTTGAATTCAGGCTTCTAATGCAGGGAACATGGGTTAGGTCAGGGAACGAAATTCTGCACGCTGCAGAGCGTGGCTAGAGAGTTAACACATAATACAGATGTTGAGTAAAACAGCCTGGCTCATATATAAATGGCTTCGTTTAAAAAAAGATGCCAGGTGAATTCACAGATGTGTTAGTAATTCTTTTTTGGATTGAGACCAAATTGGGATTCTGAAGCTATCTATCTCAATTCTTCCCAATTCTCACAAAGCCCACTGTCTCTGGTTTAAGCCTCTGCTCACATTCATTCTGACTTCTACGTCTCCTGTTGGGGCTACCTCATTTCTGTTTTCACTGCTCCCCTTTCTTGTTCTTTGCTGCTTAGTTGAGAAGTCGTGCCAGACTCTCTGTGACCCTGTGGACTGGAGCCCACCAGGCTCCCCTGTCCATGGGATTCTCCAGGCAAGAGTACTGGAGTGGGTTGCCATGCCCTCCTCCCCAGAGGATCTTCCCAGCCCAGGGATCGAACCTTCGTCTCTTGCATATCCTGCATTGATAGGCGAGTTCTTAAGCATTGAGCCACCAGGGACTCTTACGAATACATTTAACATTGTTTTACTTTCAGATGTACAACATATCAATTCTATATTTGTGTATACTAAAAACTCATTTGTGTATATTGCTACAGCAACAGCGCTCTGAGTTTATATTACACCTGTCATCAAACTTAGTTACCGTTAAGTCTAGATAAGGACACAATGTTACTAATGTTTTTTTTTTTTTTTTTCCTGTGATGAGAATATTTAAGGTCTCCTTTCTTAGAAACTTTCAAATCTACAATGCAGAATTCAAAATAAGTTTACTAACAAAATGCACAGCAATGGGCAGAATATGTACCTTGTTAAAATACACTTTTTTTCAGAGGGATAAATTGGGAGATTGGGATTGAGACATATATACCAGTTACTATATATGAAACAGGAACAGCTAAGTAATACGATGGAGTCTCTTGGGTTGCAAGGAGATCCAACCACTCCATTCTAAAGGAGATCAGTCCTGAGTGTTCATTGGAAGGACTGATGTTGAGGCTGAAACTCCAATACTTTGGCCACCTGGTTCAAAGAACCGACTCATTGGAAAAGACCCTGATGCTGGGAAAGATTGAGGGCAGGAGGAGAAGGGGACGACAGAGCATGAGATGGTTGGGTGGCATCACTGACTAGATGGCCATGAGTTTGAGCAAGCTCTGGGAGTTGGCGATGGACAGGGAGGCCTGGCGTGCTGCGGTCCATGGGGTCGCAAAGAGTCAGACACAACTGAGCAACTGACCAACAGCAACAATTAAAAGATTAACTTTCCAAGATAATTCCTGCTCAATACATATTTATTTATTTTTTTCAATACATATTTAACTCTGCCTCAGACAAGAATATTTTACCAACTCAGAACCAGGAATAGCCATGAGAATTTATTAAAAGATTAACTTTCCAAGATAATTCCTGCTCAATACATATTTATTTATTTTTTTCAATACATATTTAACTCTGCCTCAGACAAGAATATTTTACCAACTCAGAACCAGGAATAGCCATGAGAATTTTAAGATCTGTTCCTTAAGCAAAAGCAGGAGTGAACATAAGTTTTGAGTGGTATTAGTTGTTTTGCTGGTAATGGTGATAATGAAGAAACTAACGTGACCCAGGTGAATTTTCACCTTCTGCTGCCAATATTTCAAGGCAATAATCATAAAACTGTGTGCGGTCATGACCAAAACTGCTTTTCACCTCCACACTTCATAGTGGGTGCCACTGTAAATTCATAATTTTACAAAATGGATCCATTTACGTTATAAAGTCCAAAGCCAATCTTTTCTAAAGCATTTTATTTGGCTCTGTAGGAATCCCCCGAATTTTTACATTTAAGGAATTGGTGAGGTCTGAATGCTCCCACACAGTATAGAAATTGCATCTACAAATTGCCTCTCCCCCTTTAATGGGTTCGCTCTGTGAATTAGGAATGTTGCATTTCACCTGAGCTATTTATCCAGAGTTATTGAAAAAGTATAAAAAAAAAAATAAAAAGAAAAATGGTTCTCGACAAAGATGTTTCCTTAATCAGATTTACTTCAACACAATGGGCTACGTTTCTACCGCTGTGATTCACTACTGGCCATATTTTAAGAAATCAAATAAGCGTAATTCAATCAGGCATGCTGTTTTTTTTTTCAACAGTTCCAAAAATTCAGAAGAGAGGAGTGTATAAATTAAGGCATTAAAGGATAGTCTTGGAAAAGTATATTCAGTGTGTCATGAATTCATCAATTTTTCAGGATGAATGAAAGGTTCTAAAGGCCTTTGGCCATGAGAGACTAGCTGTTTAATTTCAGAGTTTGCATATCCTCCCAACTAATCACATTGCCTTTGTCATATAAGATAGGTGGGCTTTTTTTTTTTTTTTTTGTAGTCCTATTTACCAAGCTCCTGGAGGAGGGAACGGCAACCCACTCCAGTATTCTTGCCTGGAGAATCCATGGATGGAGGAGCCTGGTGGGCTACAGTCCACGGGGCCGCAAAGAGTCGGACACGACTGAGCAACTTCACTTCACGTCACTTCACTTTACCGAGCTATGCTTTTATAGAAGGATTTTCTCCCAGGCATTGATGGAGCTGTTCTTCATTGCTTCCTTGGAAAGCCTGGAGCATCTGCTATTTGCATTGAGGCTTATATTCACCTGTAATGTAATTAATTCACTTCGTTGTTCCTTACTTGCTAAGTCATTCTAAGACTCTCTGTGACCCCGTGGAGTGTAGCCCGCCAGGCTCCTCCATCCATGGGATTCTCCAGGCAAGAATACTGGAGCGGGTTGACTTTTCCTACTCCAAGGGATCTTGCTGGTCCCGGGACTGAACCCGTGTCATCTGCTTGGGCAGGTAGGTTCTTTACCATTAGCGCCAGCTGGAAAGTCCTGATCTGTATGGACAGACACATAGATATTGATCCTTTCATCAAATTAAGTCTAAGCAGGAATTTATCTTTTTCCCACCTGAGTAGCAGCATTTCCCATCTCGGTAGCAGTATTTGCTATACTTATGGTTCTTTCTGCTTTAATACACTAATACATTTTTGCTCCATATGTACATATGTATTACCTTTCCTTCTTGTTTCTGCTATTTCAGGACTCCTGGAATTGTCAGAAGGGTAGACGTGCATTAACTGCTCTGTGAAGACTGAAAGAACCAAGAAGTTGTGTCAGGGTATCTTTCTTGCACTGTAGAGTTTCTATGTTTTCTCTTGGACATTAAAAAAAAAAAAAAAAAGTTTTTGGCCAAGTCACGAGGCATGTGGAAGCTTAGCTCCTGGATCACGGACAGACCTCTGCTCCTTGCATTGGAAGGCAGAGTCTCAACCCCTGGATCACCAGGTAAGTCCCTCCCCTTGGACATTTTTGTCACGCGTGTCTTCCTCCAACATACAATCCAGCTGGGGGAAATCTTTGGAGTGTTCCCTCATATCCCATCTTTTGTTTCTGCCTAGATTCAGATGGGGGCTTCCCAGGTATCTCACTTGGAAAGAATCTGCCTGCCAGTGCAGGAGACTCCTGTTCAATCACTGCATTGCGAAGATCCCCTGGAGCAGGCGATGGCACCCCACTCCAGTCCTCTTGCCTGGAAACTCGCATGGATGGAGGAGCCTGGTGGGCTGCAGTCCATGGGGTCGCTGAGGGTCGGACACGACTGAGCGACTTCCCTTTCACTTTTCACTTGCATGCATTGGAGAAGGACACGGCAACCCACTCCAGTGTTCTTGCCTGGAGAATCCCAGGGATGGGGGAGCCTGGTGGGCTGCCGTCTCTGGGGTCGCACAGAGTCGGACACGACTGAAGCGACTTAGCAGCAGCAGCAGCAGAAGAAATAACACTCCCATGGACAGAGGAGTCACACAGGGTCACAAAGAGTTGGACACAATTGAACAAATAACACTCACATTTTCCACTCTTGTTTTCTTTAAAACTGTAAATATAACATATTTCCTATAGGCTGATGTGAGGGACCTTTTTTTGCATTATGGATGATAACCATAGCTATTTCTGTCTTGTCTTTATTCATGTGACTTTAATTATTCTTGTGACTTTAATCTTTAAATTTCTGAAGGTATTTCTATAAAACATATCTGACCATAATTCAAATTAACTTTTACATAACACAACCCGAGTTTGCTTACAGCCTCATATTAATACATTTACAATTCATATTCTAATTTAAAAATAATAGAGCAGAAGAACAAATTTATATTCCTAATTGGCAAGGTCGCTGCATATATTAGCACAGATGGAACTGTAATTATTTTTGAAATTACTCTAACAACTAATTTTCTCTTCAAAAGTCTAATGAATTTTTTTTTTATCCAAAATAGCTTATTGGACTCACTGTCATATGATTTACATTTTTTTTTCCTTGTTAGCAATAATTTCGTCTCAGCCCTAATGATCTTAGAGGCGGAGGTATTTCTGAGATGCATCTAAATTGTGTTTGTTCAAATTAGCATTTCATTTCCAGCTTACCCGACTGTCTTATCATCTTATGTTCTTAATCTCTACCACAGTGCTTACTTTTTAGCTATCAGGAGATAAACACATAGATGGGTAGTAACTTGTATTTCTTTTTCATTATATGATTTCTTTGGCTTTGGGCTACGATTAAAATCTGGTGTCTGGGAATTCCCTGGTGGCACGGAATAGGGATAGGAACAGCGGATAGGAATCTGTGTTCCAATGCGGGAGACATGGGTTCGATCCCCCGTCCAGGAGGATTCCGCAGGAGGCAGAGCACTTAAGGCCGTGAGCCACAACTACTTGAGCATACACACCCCAACAAGAAGGAGCCCCTGCTCCCCACAGCTAGAGAAAGCCCTCACACCGCAATGAAGACCCAGTGCAAGCAAAAATTACATACACACTTTTTAAAAAGACATTTAAATTAAATATCTGTTATTTCGATTTGTTTGGGATCAGATGTCTTTACAACGTCGTTGTTAAAATGCAGCTTGTTTAAAGATATTTATTATAATACGGGGATTTCCCTGGTGGCTGAGTCAGTAAAGAATCTGCCTGCAATGCAGGAGACCGGGGTTTGATCCTTAGTTTGGGAAGATCCCCTGGAGAAGGAAACGGCAACCCACTCCATTATTCTTGCCTGGAGAATCCCATGGACAGAGGAGCCTGGCGGGCTGCAGTCCATGGGGTCACAGAGAGTCAGACAGGACTGAGCGACTAACACACACCCACATACACACACATTATAACACAGATGCTACACACACACACACACACACACATAACACAGACGCTACACACACACACACACACACACACATTATAACACAGACGCTACACACACACACACACACACACACATTATAACACAGACGCTACACACACACACACACACACATTATAACACAGACGCTACACACACACACACACACACACATTATAACACAGACGCTACACACACACACACACACACACATTATAACACAGACGCTACACACACACACACACACACACCACATACATTATAACACAGACGCTATGATGAGCAGTGAGGCAAAATGTTTTCCTTTAGAGCTGACTATTTTAAAGCATTCTTTATTTCTGCAATGCTTTTCTCTTTTTGCAAAGGGGAATGTCCTCCTCCACATCAGTGAGAGATTTCAATTTCATCACTAATGCGCCTTTTCTCCTAAGTCCCTAGGATCCACTTCTGTTAGAATTCTGTTCATATTTCTGTTAGTGGAAATGCAACTCTATTAAAGAACTAACTATGACCTGCTGGACAGCACAGGGACCTCTGCTCAATCCTCTGTAATAACCTGATGGTCACCAGGGGGAAGGATGGGGGAAGGATAGTCAGGGAGTCTGGGATGGACATGGACACACTGCTGTGTTTAACATGGAGAACCAGCAAGGACCTGCTGGACAGCACAGGGGACTCTGCTCCATGTCACACGGCAGCCTGGATGGGAGGGGAGTTTGGGGGAGAACAGATACATCCATAAGGATGGCTGAGTCTCTTCACTCTTCACCTGAAACTATCACATCATTGCTAACTGGCTAGACTTCTACACAACAGAAAAAGTTAAGAAAAAACCCTGGCCAAGTTTAGCAGGTGTGGTGTTATGATGGGCAAGGATGTTCCTTCAGCCCCTGTGTCTTACCTAAGTTCTGCACATCAGCCAGAATCAACTCTTGACACCTACGATGTGTGTGAAGGACCAAGAAGGACTTTCTCTGGATAACCAAGAGCATCAGGGAATTGCCAAAGGTATTCCCCAAGAGAGAGGAACGTGACTTGAAATTTCTTGCCTTACAATCATGAGTTTGGAGCTCAGGCTGAAGAAAGTGGTGAGGTGTCTAGTTTGTGTGAGCTGAGCTGTGTGGCTGAGAGTAAAGAATTTCCAGTGGGTTGTTCCTACGTTTCTCCTAAGGATGTGTTTCTTTGTTAATGTGGGTGATGAAGGTCCCTTATGACACCTGCCTTTAGCTCTCAAAGGCAAAGATCAGTATGTCATTGATTATAGATCAAAATAGTGCTTGTTTATATATACTTCCTTTGCGGTCCAGAAGTCAGGACTTTGCCTTTCAATGCATCAGGCGGGGGTTCAATCTGTGGTCAGGGAGCTAAGATCCTGCATATATCAAGGACAAAAAAAAAAAAAAAAACATAAGAAACAGAAGCAATATTCAACAGCAACAAATTCATAAAGACTTAAAAAAATTGGTCCAGATAAAAAAAAATCTTATCTTCTCTGATTGCCTTAACTAGGACTTCCAACAAGGAAACTATAAACAAGATGAAAAGACAACCCTCAGATGGTGGGAGAAAATAATATCAAATGAAACAATTGGCAAAGGATTAATTTGCAAAATATACAAGCAGCTCATGCAACACAGTACCAGAAAAACAAACAACCCAATCAAAACCTGGGCAAAAGGACTAAACAGACATTTCTCCAAAGAAGAGTTGCAGATGGCTAGCGCCGAAGAATGGATGCTTTTGAACTGTAGTGTTGGAGAAGACTCTTGAGAGTCCCTTGGACTGCAAGGAGATCCAGCCAGTCCATTCTGAGGGAGATCAGCCCTGGGATTTCTTTGGAAGGGATGATGCTAAAGCTGAAACTCCAGTACTCTGGCCACCTCATGCGAAGAGTTGATTCATTGGAAAAGACTCTGATGCTGGGAGGGATTGGGGGCAGGAGGAGAAGGGGATGGCTGAGGATGAGATGGCTGGATGGCATCACTGACTCGATGGACGTGAGTCTGGGTGAACTTTGGGAGACGGTGATGGACAGGGAGGCCTGGCGTGCTGCGATTCATGGGATCGTAAAGAATCGGACACGACTGAACAACTGAACTGAACTGAACAGACACGTGAAAAGATGCTCAGCATTGCTTATTATTAGAGAAATGCAAATCATAACTACAATGAGATATCAACTCACAGCAGTCAGGATGTCCGTCATCAAAAAGTCTACCAGCAAGAAATGCTGGAGGAGGTGTGGAGAAAAGGGAACCCTCTTACACTACTGGTAGAAATGTAAAATGATACAGTTGCTGGGAGAACAGTATGGATATTCATTAAAGAAAAAAAGCACAAACAAGGAATAACAGTACTATCAGTTCAGTCCAGTTCAGATCAGTCGCTCAGTCGTGTCCGACTCTTTGCGACCCCATGAATCGCAGCACACCAGGCCTCCCTGTCCATCACCAACTCCCGGAGTTCACTAAGACTCACGTCCATCAAGTCCGTGATGCCATCCAGCCATCTCATCCTCGGTCGTCCCCTTCTCCTCCTGCCCCCAATCCTTCCCAGCATCAGAGTCTTTTCCAATGAGTCAACTCTTTGCATGAGGTGGCCAAAGTACTGGAGTTTCAGCTTTAGCATCAGTCCTTCCAAAGAACACCCAGGGGTGATCTCCTTCAGAATGGACTGGTTGGATCGCCTTACAGTCCAAGGAACTCTCAAGAGTCTTCTCCAACACCGCAGTTCAAAAGCATCCATTCTTCGGCACTCAGCCTTCTTCACAGTCCAACTCTCACATACATACATGACCACAGGAAAAACCATAGCCTTGACTAGATGGACCTTAGTCTGCAAAGTAATGTCTCTGCTTTTGAATATGCTATCTAGGTTGGTCATAACTTTTCTTCCAAGGAGTAAGCGTCTTTTAATTTCATGGCTGCAGTCACCGTCTGCAGTGATTCTGGAGCCCCCCAAAATAAAGTCTGACACTGTTTCCACTGTTTCCCCCTCTATTTGCCATGAAGTGATGGGACCAGATGCCATGATCTTCGTTTTATGAATGTTGAGCTTTAAGCCAACTTTTTAAGTCTCACTTAACAGTATTGTATGACCCAACAAACCCATTACTGGGCACATACCCAGAGAAATCCATAACTGAAAAAGACACATGTACCTCTATGTTCATGCAGCAGTATTTTCAATAGCTGGGACACGGAAACTCCAGTCCTTTGGCCACCTCATGCGAAGAGTTGACTCATTGGAAAAGACTCTGATGCTGGGAGGGATTGGGGGCAGGAGGAGAAGGGGACGACCGAGGATGAGATGGCTGGATGGCATCACGGACTCGATGGATGTGAGTCTGAGTGAACTCTGGGAGATGGTGATGGACAGGGAGGCCTGGCGTGCTGCGATTCATGGGGTCACAAAGAGTCGGACACGACTGAGCGACTGAACTGAACTGAACTGAGGACATGGAAGCAACCTAGATGTCCATCAGCAGATGAACGAATAAAGAAGCTGTGGTACATACATCCAATTGAACCTTACTCAGCCATGAAAAAGGAACCAGAAAAGGAAAAAGGAATATTGGAGTGAGTTCTAATAAAGTGGATGAACCTAGAACCTATTATACACAGTGTAGCAAGTCAGAGAGAGAAAAATATCTTAATGCAAATCTATGGCTTCGAGATTGCCAGTGGGAATTTGCTACATGACTCAGAGCTCAAACCAGAGCACTGTGACAGCCTAGAGGGGCGGGATGGAATTGCAGGTGAGAGGGAGGCTCAAGAGGGAGGGGACACGTGTGTACCCACGGCTGATTCATGCTGACGTCTGGCAGAAACCAGCACAACACTGCTAAGCAATTATTCTTCAGTTAAAAATAAATACATCTTTAAAAATGCTTGAAAAAAAATAAAATAAATAAACAGTACTTGGAGAACTGCCATCATTTTTTCTATGAGTTTAGCCCTTGCGGCTCAGCTGGTAAAGAATCCGCCTGCAACGCGGAAGGCCTGGGTTTGAGCCCTGGGTTGGGACGTTCCCCTGGAGAAGGGAAAGGCTACCCACTCCAGTATTCTGGCCTGGAGAATTCCATTGACTATAAAAATAGTCTGTGGAGTTACAAAGAGTTGGACGTGACTGACCGACTTTCACTTCACTTAGCTCTTCACCTGTTATAAGTTGCTCATTACAGTAAATAAGGAGGAAAGCTTTCCATTCTTCTCCGTCTAATTTTTCACTGCAGAGAACAGCGCTGTATATAGTAAATGTTTAAAACGTATTTGACTGGATTCTCCTCAATTGTTGCCAACTTATTCACTCACTAAGATTCTACTTTATAACCTATAAATTAGTTTCTATTTTAGCGTCTAAAATGATCACCGTACTTGAGAAACGGGCTGAAGTTAACAGAGCTGAACTCTGTGAGGATAAGCGAAATGTCCCCCAATCATTTTAAGTCAGAAATGCTATCATAACGGGTGCTCAATAGCTAAGAAAAAATATGTGTGAATTCCACGTTACACATTTTCACTTTATGGTAAAAAAGCTATTGTTGACAACACTTCTGGTGAGTCCGTTATAATTTATCCCTTCTAGACAGGACACTTTTCCATCATACCAGGAAGGATTACAGATATAATTGATGCTTTCACTGATAATACAAAAGGAATCCATGGGTATAATATATAATTATGTTTACGGTTGAAAAATACTCTCACTGTTAATTAAGGAGAAGCAACCGACATGCTGATTTAAGGGGAAAAGAGTCAGAAGGCTAATCTGCTTGGAAATTAGTATTTGCAGGCAATATACATTTTTATTGCAATTTATTGGTCTTCCCCAAATAACAGAATTAATACTTGCAAGATATGAGGCCTGATGCTAGCTGCAAGCAAAAATCCCTAACTAGCATTTATATTGGTTAAGTCGAGACCAGAAACGCAATCATTTCTTTAAACATTTTATTTATTTTTATTGAAGTTTAGTTGATTGACAATGATGTTATTAGTCTCAGGTATACAGCAAAGTGATTCAGTTATCCATATATAATCTTTTTCAGATTCTTTTCCCTGACAGGTTATTACAAGATATTGAGTTCGGTGATCTGAGCTGTACAGTTGGTCTTTGCTGTTTTCCTTACATTTTAAGTGCTCATGCTCAATCGTGTCCAACTCTTTGGGACCCCACAGACTGTAGCCTCCGCCAGGCTCCTCTGTCCATGGGAATTCTCCAGGCAAGAATATTGGAGAGGGTTGCCATTTTCCTTCTCCAGGGGATCTTTCCGACCCAGGGGTTGTACCCAGGTCTCCCGCATTGCAGGCGGATTCTGTATCATCTGAGCCACCTTGGAAGCCCTCATTTCACTTGGAGGTTCCTTTTAAAACAAGCAGGAGAGCAAGTCAGGGATGCTCATGTGAGCTGACAGCCCCTCTTGCGGAATTCTGAACAAGTACCAGGCTGATTCAACATGTAAATTAGATACCACTGTGCAGGTCTCTTGGACTATAAAGAAAGCTGAGCGCTGAAGAATGGATGCTTTTGAACTGTGGTGTTGGAGAAGACTCTTGAGAGTCCCTTGGACTGCAGGGAGATCCAACCAGTCCATCCTAAAGGAGATGGGTCCTGGGTGTTCATTGGAAGGGTTGCTGCTAAAGCTGAAACTCCAGTATTTTGGCCACCTCATGCGAAGAGTTGACTCATTGGAAAAGATCCCTGATGCTGGGAAAGATTGAGGGCAGGAGGAGAAGGGGATGACAGAGGATGAGATGGCTGGATGGCATCCCTGACTCAATGGACATGGGTTTGGGTGGACTCTAGGAGTTGGTGATGGACAGGGAGGCTTGGCGTGCTGTGGTTCATGGGGTCGTAAAGAGTCAGACACGACTGAGTGACTGAACTGAACTGTGCAGATCTGTAAATCTCTAGGTCCTCAAGAGATATTACATGTAAGACACCGCAAATGATGTTCACTTTAGCTTTTTATTTTTTAAAAAAGGATACACTGTTAAGTCATGCTGGGGGTTATTTTCTTTGGCAATTATATGCAAGCGGGAGTGAGCTTTCTCCTGGCAATATCCAATTTTCAGGGAATGAACAGCTTTTCCTTTACCATGCTCTGCAGTTCATTAAACAATGTCTTGATGTGTGGTTTATCTCATACCGAGGGCTCTGCTGTTCAGCTTCTCTTAGGAAGACATGTTAACACGGCACAGCGGTGTTTGAAAAGAAACCTTGAAAGAGTCTTCAACATCTGAACTGCACTTTGTAATATTTAACTCTGTGCTTCAGCAATGAGTGTATATATATGTACGTGTATAAATATATATTTATTTATGCCATTCCATTCGAGTAACCTGAGGTGGATCATTGAAGAAACTGCCTGCAATACAGGAGACCCCAGTTCAATTCCTGGGTCAGGAAGATCCCCTGGAGACGGGAATGGCAACCCGCTCCAGTATCCTTGCCTGGAGAATCCCCATGGACAGAGGAGCCTGGAGGCCTACAGTCCACGTGGTTGCAAAGCATCGGACACCATTGAGCGACTGAAGAAACACACACACACACACACACAATATAATTCTTGCTGATCTTATGTCAACTCTGACAGACTCCCTCACTTCCTACATTTCCCATTTAAATAAAACCAGAGGCCTCGGCGTCTGTAAATATTTAGGTATGTCTATACATTAAAAACACAGATTGAGAAAGAGATGTTTCAGTGACAGGAAGGAATGCAATTCTGGAAAATGTCTTATAGCTTAGACTAAGAAAAACTCATGGACTTCCCTGGTGGCTCAGACAGTGAAGAATCCATCTATAATGCAGGAGACGTGGCTTTGATCCCTGGGTCGGGAAGATCCCCTGGAGATGGGAATGGCAAGCCACTGCAGTATTCTGGCCTGGAGAATCCCATGGACAGAGGAGCCTGGCGGACTTCAGTCCCTAGGGTTCCAAAGGGTCAGACATGACTTGGTGACGAAAGAATAGCAACCTTTAGTTTACCTTGACCTTGAAGCCTAAAGCCAGCTTCCTTTGCCCTGCGCTGTCTGCAAAGGTGTTTGCTCTTTGTAGAAGATGGTACATAAAGTGGAGTTCTAAGCCACTGTAGGGAGCTACTCATTTTTCCCTGGGTAACTCCCTTGTATATATCAGGTAGACGTGTGAATTAATTTGTGTTTCTCTTATTCACCCGTCTTACATCACAAGGATGTCAGCCAGGAATGTCTGCTCAAGTCAGTTCCTGAAATTGTCTTTCAGCTGTTACACTAGTAACCAGAATACACATCTGCGATTTGAGAAATCAAAATGTAAACGGGTGTGGGGGTAGGATTTCCCGAAGCCCTGTAAAGAGGGGCTTCCCTGGTGGCTCAGAGGGTCAAGATTCCACCTGCCAATACAGGAAATGTGGGTTCGATCCCTGGAATGGGAAGATCCCCTGGAGGAGGGCATGGCCACCCACTCCACTGTTCTTGCCTGGAGAATCCCATGGACAGAGGAGCCTGGTGGGCTGCAGTCCATGGCATTGCAAAGAGTCAGACAGGACTTAGGGACTAAAAATGCCTAAGCCAAACAAAACAAAGTTCCCTTCTTCATACGGAAACTGAAGAGAAGAACTTCAGTGACGGAGCAAATGACTCCATAAAGAGAATTAAGGGAAAGTTCACAGAACTGTCTGATTGCAGTTGATTGTATCTTTGGGGATGAAAGTGAAAGTGAAATCGCTCAATAGTGTTCGACTCTTTGTGACCCCATGGACTGTAGCCCACCAGGCTCCTCCATCCGTGGGATTTTCCAGGCAAGAGTACTGTGACAATTTCAAATGCCAGCCAGCAGCATCAGTTGTGTTCAGTCACTCAGTTGTGTCCGACTCTCTACGACCCCATGGACCGCAGCACGCCAGGCCTCCCTGTCCATCGCCAGCTCCGGGAGCTTGTTCACACTCATGCCCATCGAGTCGGTGATGCCATCCAGCCATCTCATTCTCTGTCGTTCGCTTCTCCTCCCGCCTTCAATCTTTCCCAGCATCAGGGTCTTTTCCAAGGAGTCAGTTCTTCTCAGGAGGTGGCCAAAGGATTGGAGCATCAGCGTCAGTCCTTCCAATGAATATTCAGGCTTGATCTCTTTTAGGATTGTTGCATAGGTAGATGCCTCTTTAAAATTTTTGACCTAAAATCTAACTATTCTGTGTCCAACGGAAAGAGTGCCATCACCTGAAGTGACCCAAGTTCTTATATTTTAAGTGGAGCATCTCTGTGGGTGGAAAGAGATGAATGAAAAAAAAAAAAAAAAAAGCTATGAGCTACAAGGCATGCTCACTCCCCAGATGCCAACAGCAAATTGTCCTTGGCAAACACTGAAACTGAATTTAAATGAAAAGAACAAAGAAGAAGACGATGCCTATTCTCAGCATTACTATTTAAGGTGGCCTTGGAGATTTTTCCAGTGACTCATTGGAAAAGACTCTGATGCTGAGAGGGATTGGAGGCAGGAGGAGAAGGGGACGACAGAGGGTGAGATGGCTGGATGGCATCACGGACTCGATGGACATGAGTTTGAGCAAACTCTGGGAGATAGTGGAGGACAGAGGAGCCTGGCAGGCTACAGTCCATGGGGTCACAAGAGTCGGACGCAACTCAGCAAGTGAACAGCAACAATGCTGGCAGGCTCTTGGGTCACCTGGGGAGTCTGTTACGTATTCAGGAACATACGTGTCAGTTCCGTTCAGTCGCTGAGTTGTGTCCAACTCTTTGCAACCTCATGGACTGCAGCAGGTCAGTCTTCCCTGTCCATCACCACCTCCTGCAGCTTGCATATCCCTGATATTCCAGTTCAGCAAATGTTGACTGAAGCTAGGGCTGGTGTATTTACAAATCTCCAGGTAGGGGTTCCCCTGGGGGGTCAGGGCTTAAGACTCTGCCTTGCAACACAGGAGACATGGGTTCCATCCCTGGTCTGGGAAGATCCCGCGTGCCCTGGGGCACTTAAGTCGGTGAGAGCCACAACCACTGAGCCGGTGTTCTAGGGCCCAGGAGCTGACACTGCTGAAGCCCTGTGCTCCCCAGCAAGAGCCGCGCTCCCCAGCAAGAGCCGCGCTCCCCAGCAATAGGAGAAACTACAATGAAAAGCTCAATGCAGAGCAACAAAGACGCCTGGCAACCAAAACTAAATATATAACAAAATAGATACACGACCTTTAAAAAAACTATCCACTGTTGATATTCTTCATGAATCTCCAATGTCACCAGAAAGCTAGCAATGAATTTTCAGAGATAGAACTAGTATGCAGCCTTTTTGCTATTTATATTTTAAATTTCCACATGATGGCATGGAATGGGAGGAAGGTCGCTACAGGCTGTGAATGTGTTCCAGGAAGCCTAATTAAGGCTGAAGGAAGTCTGAGGTGCACGTCTCCTCTTTGATAATGGGACCAATTAGCCACTGATAGTAGATTCTTCATCACTCCTCTTGGCAATAATCAGAGATGAAACACAGTAAAATAAACAGGATATGTGTTTTGACCAAGATTGAGACTGTTGTACTTCTAACATCATGCCCTCTTTGGTTTCGCTGACATACAAGCCCAGATAACACCAAACAAAACAGCATTAGCCAAACCATAGTTTTGTACTATGCAGATTCTAAGGAAGCTATTTCCTTGAAATGACTGGACCTCTGAATTTCTGAAAATGTCTTTCAGATCTAAGGCTTAAAACAGCTATATTCTTTAAGGTGTCAGTCAGTGTTAGTTGGTCAGTCGTGTCTGACACCCCGCGGACCCCATGGACTGTAGGCCTCCAGGCTCCTCTGTCTGTGGGATTCTCCAGGCAAGAATCCTGGAGTGGGTTGCCATTCAGAGGGTTAGCAGATTTTGTGACCCCGTGGACTGTAACCCACCAGGCTCCTCCGTCCATGGGATTCTCCAGGCAAGAATACTGGAGTGGGTTGCCATGCCCTCCTCCAGGGGATCTTCCCCACCTGGGGATTGAGCCCATGTACATTCTTTGCCATCTGAGCCACCAGGGAAGCAACTGTATTCAGTATCCTCTGATAAACCGTAATGGAGAAGAAGAGGGGAAAAGGAGGTGTATATGTGTGTAACTGAATCACTCTGCCATGCAGCAGAAATTAGCACAATGTTGTAAAGCAACTATACTTCAATAAAGTCTGAAAAAATAAAATAAAAAATAATTCATGGGAATAAAGTAACCGTCAAGTATCAGAGTTGAAATCTAAGCATACTCATTTTTTTTTTTTTCCAGAAAAAGGTCACCTCGCTCCTCCACCTAGGAAGTAACTATTTTGCTTCAGAATGAAGGGTAAGTGTGGGATGTTCCTGACAGGCCAGTGGTTGAGATGTCACCTTCTAATGCAGGGATTTTGCATTCAACTCCTGGTCAAGGAACTAGATCCTTTATGCCTCTGGGCCAAAACACCAAGATATAAAATACAGGTAAGACTGTAGACTTTCAGAATGAAGGGTAACAGGAACAGACAAGTATTTGAATTGTATGAGAAATATGGCTTTACAATGAAAGTTCCATATTGAAAAGTGAAAGTCACTCAGTTGTGTCCGACTCTTTGCAACCCCATGGACTATATAGCTCATGGAATTCTGCAGGTCAGAATACTGGAGTGGGGAGCCTTTCCCTTCTCCAGAGGATCTTCCCAACCCAGGGATCAAACCCAGGTCTCCTGCATCGCAGGCGGATTCTTTACCAGCCGAGCCACCAGGGAAACCCAACAATACTGGAGTGGGTAGCGTATCCCTTCTCCAGCAGATCTTCCTGACCCAGGAATCAATCCGGGGCCTCCTGCATTGCAGGTGGATTCTTTACCAGCTGAAAGAATCCCTGCAGAAGGAAATGGCAATCCACTCCAGTATTCTGGCCTGGAGAATTCCATGGACTGTATAGTCCACAGGGTTGCAAAGAGTCGGACATGACTGAGCGACTTTCGCTTCACTTCTTTACCAGCTGAGCCACCAGGGAAGCCCCAAATTTCCAAAGACGCCCTTGAATCTTGTAATTGGTGATAGCCATTTTGTGTGCATGTTAGCATGATTACACAGAGAAGGAGCTGGAATACTTCTGTGCTGTCTAAGTGGCAAATTTTGAAAAAAACTGTATAACTTCCATGCTGTATTGTTTGTAAAGGTTTGCAGTTTCAATAAGGTTGAAATGACACATTTGCTGTTGGCTTCGAGCTGTGTGTCAAAGAGCATCAAAGCATACGCTTGGTGGCTGAGAATATCCACGCGGCTTGAATGAGACATTCCTCGAAGGACATGCCCCTGGCCTTGTTCTCGGAAAAGAATTCCTGTAACAACCCGAGGCACGGTTATTTTGGGAGGCAGGATATTTGGAGTCTATCGCGTGTGCCAGCTGCAGGATAGTAAACTTTTACTCCAGCCAGCAAACAAGAGAATACCTTATTGCTATACAACTATGACCCAACCCTGAGCTTTGCAAGGAAAATGATCTATCAGCTGTGTTTAGCTGTAACGATGAGTGAATGAATGAAAGTGAAAAAACCAACAAAAATCCACAAGGAAACACAGACTTTGTATGAGCCCTTCTGAAGAAATCTCTCTAAAACAAGATCTGTAAGGCTCACATAGACACCCCCAGAGGGGCTAGGCATTGGAAGGGCCGATGCTGAAGCTGAGACTCCAATACTTTGGCCACCTGATGCAAAGAGCTGACTGATTGGAAAAGACCCCTGATGCTGGGAAAGATTGAGGGCAGGAGGAGAAGGGGAGGACAGAGGATGAGATGGTTGGATGGTATCACCAACTCAATGGACATGAGTTTGAGCAAGCTCCGGGAGTTGGTGATGGACGGGAAAGTGTGGCGTGCTGCGGTCCATGGGGTCCCAAACAGTCTGACACCCCCAAAGGGGATATGAGTGCACGTTCATTACACATCTCTGTATTCTGCCCAGTCACACAATGAGGCTCGTAAGCAGTGCCCAGGAATGCCATCAACTCTTCCCACCACCAAAGAACCCCATAAACAGAATGATAGATGGGTGTTCCTTGATTCTTAGTGAAGGCGTCTCATCTTCAAGGGTAGATCATGCACGGGTATCTCCCTTCAAGTCTTCGTAAGACCCGCTTTGTTTTTCTGGAAGGACTACGGTTTTTTGAGCGATTGTATTTATTTATTACTTATTTTTGGCTGTGTGGGGCCTTCCTGGCTGTGCGTGGGCTTTGCTCTAGTTTTGAGGAGCGGAGGCGACTCTCTAGTTGTGGTACACAAGCTTCTCATCGCGGTGGCTTTTCTTGTTGCAAAGCCTGGGCTCCAGGGCTCACGGGCTCCAGTAGTTTCAGGTTAGGGGCTCAGCTGTACAGCAGCTTCTGGCATCTAACCTGAGCAGGGGTCAGAGCTGTGACCCCAGCATTGGCAGGCAGATTCTTAACCTCCCCCACAGAAGTCTAGTACAGTCCGCTTTTGCTTTCTTTCCTGTTCTGCGGGATGAAAACACGCTCAATCTCTCCTTCCTTCAAATACCATGCTTCCTACCTCAACATGAACCCGAGTTAGTGAAAATTCCTTTCCGCAGTTGATGAGACACCAGCAAGCTGTGCTATCCTTCTTCATTCAAGGGCACAAGAATATCACTAAAAATTAGTTTATTGCACTCAACTGAGCCGCTAGATGGTTCCTCAGCCCATCCTGTTGCGGTTCAGTCACTAACTTGTGTCTGACTCCTTGCGGCCCCGTGGACTGCAGCACACCAGGCTTCCCTGCCCATCACCAACTGCCAGAGTTTACCCAAACTCATGTCCATCAAGTCGGTGATGCCATCCTCACCATCTCATTCTCTGTCGTCCGCTTCTCCTCCCACCTCCAGTCTTTCCCAGCATCAGGGTCTTTTCCAGTGAGTCGGCTCTTCTCATCAGGTGGCCAAAGGCTTGGAGCTTCAGCTTCAGCACCAGTCCTTCCAGTGGATACTCAGGCCCTATTAGGACCCTGTGGTAAAAGTACTGAGTTGCCATCACCTCATGTCTCCATTGTTGGAATCTACAAGGGGTCTGCCCATGGAAGAGTAAAAAAATCGAGAAGTTCAGAGACCTGGGTGGAAAATCCCTGATCCGCAAGCTGCTAGTCACCATCAAGGACTCCAGATGCACATAGAGAGAAGGCAGGATAGAAATTAGAAAACTGAGACTAGATGGTAGGAATCCTGAAGGGGTTGGGAAGGGAAGGTCGGCAGGCATCGGGCATAGAAATCTGACTCAATAAATTTTAGACCAACCTCATCATCTCCATGGGGTCGCTAAGAGTCGGACACGACTGAGCGACTTCACTTTGACTTTTCACTTTCGTGCATTGGAGAAGGAAATAGTAACCCACTCCAGTGTTCTTGCCTAGAGAATTCCAGGGATGGGGGAGCCTGGTGGGCTGCTGTCTATGGGGTTGCACAGAGTTGGACACGACTGAGCGACTTAGCAGCAGCAGCAGCATCGTGTCCAGGGAGCTTAGAATCCGCCTGCAATGCAGGTGACCTGGGTTTCATCCCTGGGTGTGGAGGATCCCCTGGAAGAGGAAATGGCAACTCACTTCAGCATTCTTGTCTGGAGAATCCCATGGACAGCGGAGCCTGGCGGGCTACGGTCCATGGTGTTGCAAAGAGTCAGACAGGACTGAACGACTAACACTTTCACGTTCATCCTCTCCATATTATCACTGGAGTCCTTGCTCCTAGCAGGGTATGTTGTAGAGACGTTTGCTTACCCCTAGATTATAAATCAGGATACTTGGGTGCTTTGCTTTCAAAGAGAACTATTGCAACAGTTCTAAACTCCAGTTCAGTAGTTTTGCGATTACAGACCGATCAAACCCAGTGGAAAGCATTTTAAGCATCTCTTTAAGCACCGGGGGAACCAAAGAGCATCTCTCTGAACCTCTCCACATGTTGCGAGAGACGTTTCATGGAAGATTCTTGAGAAAGTACGCTCTGTTCTCTCCATCACTCCCGAGCGCTCGGCAGGAAATGAATCTCCTGATTCTCATTCCGAGAGAGTCCTCCCCCCCTGATTGCAAACCTTCGCGGCCTCTCTGGAGCCACTGGGGGAAATCAAGGACCTCGTGCTGCAGCGAGGAAGCCTGACAGAGACAGGAGGCCGGATGGGGCCTTGATTTATGCAAACGCACCTCTCACCCTCTTAAAGGATGTCTGCGGGATGTTGACAATGTGGATGGTGAAATCTCCCTCCTCTGATTTATGTTCACTGGGTTTGTTCAGGAATCTGAAAAGACGATTAATCAGGAAATGCTGCTGTCTAGGAATGTGGGCAAAATGCTTCTTTTTCGTGTAGAACGTAATCAAGAAGACAGTAATTGTGTGTGCCTATTTTACATATAAAATAAAATCATATATATATAATTGTGTGTGTGGGCATATATATATATATAATTGTGTGTGTGGGCATATATATACATAATTGTGTGTGTGGGCATATATATATATATATATATATATATATATATATATACATGG
Organism: Cephalophus harveyi; assembly: GCA_006410635.1. Lineage (NCBI taxonomy): Eukaryota > Metazoa > Chordata > Mammalia > Artiodactyla > Bovidae > Cephalophus > Cephalophus harveyi. Next base: position 53,303 of record SJYT01002343.1, on the reverse strand, counting down.
CTCCTCTGTCCATGGGATTTTCCAGGCAAGAGTACTCGAGTGGGGTGCCATTGCCTTCTCCAATATATATATATATAGGGACACTATATTTATATGCTCTAACATATTGCATACTATAATTGAGCTTCCCAGGTGATGCTGATGGTAAATAATCTGCCTGCTGCAGTAAGAGACTCAGGATATTCGGGTTTGATCCCTGGATTGGGAAGATCTCCCGGAGGAGGAAATGGCAACCCACTCCAGTATTCTTGTCTGGAGAATCCCATGGACAGAGGAGCCTTGCAGGCTACAGTCCATGGGGTTGCAGAGAGTTGGACCGGGTGAACCCACATGAGAGCACATTTACATATGTGTGTGTGTCTATTCTATTTGCATGCATATTATATTTGATTTTAAGTATAAAAAGCAATGGAATAATATACAAACATATACAAAATTATCAATTATTATTGCCCCTAATGGGGTCAGTAAGGCCAGGTTGTATGGCGAATGTATAGCTGCTAGACGTATTCATGTGTATCCATTTATACATTTGCTTTTAAATTTGAAACATGTGAAACTCTCAGCTAGTGAAATAAGTGTTAAATTGTGTTTTATGGAGCCACCCAAGCTTAATGATTTTTACCGAGTGTTCCAATTTCAGATTTAAGAATTCTATTAAAAAAGGCAGGAAGAAGTTTTGAAAGGTAATTTTTGCAATTTAGATATATGTAAGTGCTCTTGCCAGGAAATATTTCTGGCTGTGATGTTTCATTCATAAGGACTGTGGGAAATTAACAAGTACATCCACGGCTTATACTTTTCAAATTTACCGTCATGTAGCAGTGAGACTGAAATCTGATAAATTATTAAAAAAATCAATCTACGGAAGCAAACATTTACCAAGCAATTACTCATATCATTAGGCTTTTCACGGACGACATAATCATGTGTGAGATTTTTTTACAATTCACTCCCAAGGAGTCACTGAGTGAACGTTCCGTTATGTAATTCACAAATTAGATTCACAAAAGGCCTACCTATGACTTCATTGCAGAAACATTTCATGATGGTTTACAGAAAGGTCAGTTCTACAAACGGAGTCCCACGTTATTCTGTTTTGAGACAGCAAAGAGATCAAAAGAGTCAATCCTAAAGGAAATCAGTCCTGAATATTCACTGGAAGGACTGATGCTAAAGTTGAAACTCCAGTACTTTGGGCCCCTGATGGGAAGAACCGAGTCATTGGAAAAGACCCTGATGCTGGGAAAGATTGAAGGCAGGAGGAGAAGGGGATGACAGAGGAGGAGATGGCTGGATGGCATCACTGACTTGCTGGACATGAGTTTGAGCAAGTTTCAGGAGTTGGTGATGGACAGGGAGGCCTGGCATGCTGCAGTCCATGGGGTCACAAAGTGTTGGACACGACTGAGTGGCTCAACAACAACAAAGAAAGCACGGCCATTTATGTCAAAAAACACGCCCCTAGCGTGAACAGCTAAGATGCATGTTTTTCTGCAATAATAAAGTGTGTTGTCATACCCCCTTGTCCTCCTGAATTGCTAGGTTTTAGGTTTCAACGCTGCCTAAGTGTCTCTGTACAGAATTTCATTCCAGAGATGCAACGTTTGCCCAAGACTGACTGGGCACAATTTTGCCAATGTCACTGAATGTTTGCAGCCAACACACCAGACGTCTGCTCAATTCTGAGATCATTTCCTTTGAAAAGAATCAAGTCTATTCTAGATGATTGGGGGAGGGATGGGCAGGGGGAGGGATTTGTGCTCTTTTTCTGTTTTTGGATGAAAGAACACATTTTATCAGAGTATACATCTTCTGTCTGAGTAAATCACCCATACGGATGAATTTTCAGCTAACCCGTGTAAAATAGCTACAAACTTTTTACAAAATGGAAGATGGATACGGGAGGGTCAGGGAAAGACACAGGATATAATCAGAGATGCAGAAACCTGCTCTAACCTCTCCCCAAGTTTCCCAAACGGTAAACACCGTCTTGACAGCGAGCAAGATTGATGAGTTTCGCATTCGCTTTGAACTTTTGACAAACGGAAAGCTTGAGAACTTTCATGTTGAGGAGAGCTCGTTAGCAAGGGGGAACCAGTGGTCGCCCTCCCTCTCCCCGCTCCACCAACACCTGCAGAATTAGAATCTGCATTCCGAGAGTTATCCCCTGCCTGGCAGCAAGTCCCCATAAAAATTTTACGATAAGCATGTCTACGATTACAAATGAACCCTTGCTGGGATTGTGATGGAAACCCTATGAAACCCTCCCAGTTAGTTTAGGGGAGATTCTGACTCTGCTGTCTTTGGATGTGAGAGGCTGTTTCTGGGCTGGCTGGGTAGGAGGGTGCTCTCCCAGAGTGTATTGTTGGCAGGAACCCACATCAACCTCTTTTTTGGGTGGTGGTGGACTCAGGTAGAAAGTGAGGGTTACCTGAGCCCGCATCCTCTGTTGCGAGGCTGGGAAACCCCAGATCTGTGTATTTATTTTTTTCTGCTGGGCAGGACACCCTAACACACGTACTGCCGCGTTCTTCATCCAGGTCCGAGACTCTACGCCAGTCTGCCTTCTGCTTTCGTCTTTCAGACTTCTCCTTTGGTTGCTTCCTGCTTGATTTCTACGGTAGCACTTGGTGCAGAGGAGCGGGAAGAGAGCGGTCCAAACCATCTTCTCCGTCTGGGAGGCAGACACTCTTTAGGTTACTGCAAAGTGCATTTCTGGATCAGATTAAACACTTTGATCCTATCTGTATCACCAGCGGGGAAAAGAAGTTCTCAGTCCTTTACAGATGGGAGAAAAGCAGTCATCTAGGAACAAAGATGAAGCGATTGCGCTGGCTTTTTAAACACCCAGATAACAGAGCAAATATTTGAGGTTTATGCATCAGTATGCTGGCAAATATTCAGCAACTGACTACAGAGGTAAAAGGGCTTCCCAGGTGGCTCGCGGGTAGAGAATCCACTTGCAAATGCAGAAGATGTAGGTTCGGTCCCAAGGGTCAGGAAGATGCCCTNGGATGATTGCTGTACAATGTTAGTTTCTGCCGTGCAACGTGAATCAGCCATAAGTATACATCTGTCCCCTCCTTCTCGAGCCTGTCTCCCACCCCCAGCCCTGTGTTTTCATTTCTGATTGGACTAGAAAAGTTTCATAAGGGTAGTAGGAACCTTCCGGACAAATAAGTGCCTGATGGCCTGAACTCCCCCCTCATTCACCAAAATCGTATATCCTGACATTCTCCCCAACCTGCCTCTTTGAAGCAGACTCTCACCATCTGAGGTGCTGTCTGACACGCTGCAATCCTCATTTTGCCCCCAAATAAAACTTAACTTGCAACTTTCCCCTTGTACTTTTTTTTTTTAAAGTCAGCACACAGCTGAACTTGAACTTGATTCCAATCTCACTGGGCAGGGCGTTCACAATCCATTGCTCACAAGAGAACTTGACGAATTCAGACCGTCTGATTCTTTCATGATTCCAGGAGAGCACTTTTTTTTTAAGTCGACACAGCCATTATCTCTTATATAGCGTGAGTCACTCAGTCATGTCTGACTCTCTGTGATCATATGGACCGTAGCCCACCAGGCTCCTCTGTCCATGGGATTCTCCAGGCAAGAATACTGGAGTGGGTTGCCATGCCCTCCTCCAGGGGATCTTATTGACCCAGGGATCGAACCCGCATCTCATGTATTGGCAGGTGGATTCTTGACCCTTTGAGCCACCAGGGAAGCCCATTTAGAGCGGTCAACTGATTCAACTAGAGAAGGAATTTAGGAAGATAAAGCTATTCAGAAGATGCCCTCTCTTTGGCGGCTCCCTCGCACCTGCCACGCCTGCCTTTTCATGTCCAATTAGACCAATTTTCCTCCATCACAGGCATTCGGTGAAGACGACATTGGCCTTTGGCTGTAGCTTCTGGATGAGTTTTGATGGGATACGGTTCTCATTTTCTGGGAGAGGACACTCCGGCGTGGGGCAGGGGAGATGGCCATCGACAGTTGGAATCAATATCTAATTTCCAGCAGAGCATCAGACACTCAGCAGCGGGGCAGCCCTGAGCACGGCTTTCTAAGGAAACGCTAAAGGTAGATTCAGCATCGTGTCGGTCGTTAATTTCATCAGTCATTTGCAAGTCCCTGTTTATAACGATTACTGTCCTCCCCGTAAATCTGTGAGTCGTTTTCCTACACGTCAGCAGCTTGAGAGTGATCATTTCGTAAAAGAATCTAATGCCAACAGCGGTCCCCAAGAGTAAGCTAGTGCGTGGGAAACAATGAGAGGGGATGAGGGACATTTGACTTTAATCAAAGCGGGGAGGGGATATATGTCTACTTGGAGATGATTCACGCAGAAGCTGACCGCAAAGCAATTATCCTCCATTTCAAAATAAATTTAAAAAAATAATCAAGACACATAATAATCACATCTTTTGTGAGATTGCACTTTATCCTTCTTTCATATTCTGTAGGTTGCAGTTGCTGTTCAGCTGCTCAGTCATGTCCCACTCTTTGCGACCCCACGAATCGCAGCACGCCAGGCCTCCCTGTTCATCACCATCTCCCGGAGTTCACTCAGACTCACGTCCATCGAGTCGGTGATGCCATCCAACCATCTCATCCTCTGTCGTCCCCTTCTCCTCCCGCCTTCAATATTTCCCAACATCGAGGTCTTTTCTAATGAGTCAGCTCTTCACATCAGGTGACCAAAGTATTGGAGTTTCAGCCTCAGCATCAGTCCTTCCAAGGAGTATTCAGGGTTGATTTTCTTTAGCATTGACTGGTTTGATCTATAAGTTATTGTAATTAATATTACCTGTATTTTGGGGGGGTTATATGCAACTTGACACTTTGAAGCATGTCTCTGTGAGTTGCAGCTGAAATTAATTTTGCCAGTGTTTTCTGAATGAATGAAGCTTATGTTGCAGGATGCCTAAAAACAAAACCCACAAAATAGTATCGGGACTTCCCTGGGGATCCAGTGGTTAAGACTCTGATCTTCCAATGCAGGGGATAAGCATTCTATCCTTGGTCAGGGAAGTGAGATTCCACATGGTGCTGTAGTCAAAACAAACACAAACCAAAACATAAAGTTGAATAAATTAAAAGTAAAAAATAAAGTGTGTGTGTTAGTCCCTTAGTCATGCCCGACTCTTTGTGATCCCATGGACTGTATTCCACCAGGCTTCTCCGTCTATGGGATTCTCCAGGCCAGAATATTGAAGTGGGTTGCCATTTTCTTCTCCAGGAGATCTTCCCGACCCAGGGATTGAACTTGGATCTCCCGCATTGTAGGCAGACATTTTATCAACTGAGCTACCAGACTGGAAAAAAGATGTTGATATCAGGAACCAACCGCAGAACTAAAACTTGTATGCAAACAAGATACACTTTATTTTTTTCCTGTAACAACTGAATGTTTTGTTTTTAGCCTGCACTTCACCAACTGGCTGGAAATGTATTTTTGTTGACCCAGGCTCTGGCACTAACCTCATTCTTTAGGGTTTTAACTGATGGTTGTGCAGGCGGGGAGGAGTAGACACCGTTGCCTTGGGCGTTACCTTTGGCCGAGACGTTAGGGGCTTCCCTGGTGTCTAGTTGTAAAGAATCTGCCTGCAATGTAGGAGACAGAGGTTCGATCCCAGGGTTGGGAAGATCCCCTGGAGGAGGAAATGGCAACCCACTCCAGCATTCTTGCCTGGAGAATCCCATGGACAGAGGAGCCTGGCGGGCTACAGTCCGTGGGGTCGCAAAGAGTCAGACACGACTGAGCCACTGATCACGTGGGACATGACTGAATGACTGAGCGCGCGTGTAACCACCATTGATTGGGAGGCACGTCATCCAACCAGCCTTGTGTGGACCCCAGTCCTCTCCACCCATGTGTCTCTTTCAGTAGCTACTGAGGTTCTACGACTTCACAGCCTCTCTGACCACATGGTTTGTTGACCCCCAGACTGGGCGTCTAATCTGAGCTGCATTATTCCATCCATCCATCTGCACTGAGGCATGAGATAACTTTCTGTTATATGGCAAGTTGGGAGCAGGTTAAGCATTTATTTCTTTTGTATTTACTGGAATTCCAGATCAGTCCTGGGTGTTTATTGGAAGGACTGATGTTGAAGCTGAAACTCCAATCCTTTGGCCACCTGATGTGAAGAGCTGACTCACTGGAAAAGACCCTGATGCTGGGAAAGATTGAAGGAGGAAGAAGAAGGGGACGACAGAGGAGGAGATGGTTGGATGGCATCACCGACTCAATGGACATGGGTTTGAGTAAACTCCGGGAGTTGGTGATGGACAGGGAGGCCTGGCGTGCTGCAGTCCATGAGTTCGGACACGACTGAGCAGCTGAACTGAAGTGAACTGAGAGTGAGAGAGATGAAATGTCCTTATTTTGTACTTCCTCCAGGGGAAGTATTCTGAAGAGACACAATAAACAGGAAAGGAGATTAAAGAAAACCCTATGCTCTTCTCAGCCTTCTGGTCAACCTTATTCATCTCCATGTCTTAGAAATTAATATTAAATCTCCGAATCACAGCTATGAGAGCTGTATAGGTCGTTATCTATATAAGTTGTCATCAGTGGCCTTTAAAAAATAGCAGAAATTGACCTTTTAACTAGAATTCTTTGAGGACTCTAAAATACAAAGTTGCAAGTCCTCTAATCCACTGTTCTCAGTAGCTACCTGGTTTGGATATTTCTCGAGCATATGAATGTGAGCCAAATGGATCTGTCATCATTGACAAAAATGTGACATTTTTTCTCACACTGGCAAAATTGCTATCTAAAATATTGTGTACATTCTCTGTATTTATCCTACTAAAAATACACGCATAAGTCATTTAAAAATGCATATTCTCCTGCTAAGAGCCAACTCACTGGAAAAGACCCTGATACAGGGAAAGACTGAGGGTAGGAGGAGAAGGGGGCGACAGAGAGATGGTTGGATGGCATCACTGACTCAATGGACATGAGTTTGAGCAAACTCTGGGAGATGGTGAAGGACAGGGAAGCCTGGTGTGCTGCAGTCCATGGGGTCACAAAGTATTGCACACTACTGAGCAACTGAACACCAACAACAATATTTTCCTGAGTTATCTATGTGAAGAACATTCAAGGATAGTTCCTTTTAACCATACTCTTCATCAATTACTGAGTTAATTCTGAAAACAAAAGTCCCATTTAAAAGAATCACACTAAGAAATAAATACTTTAGTCATATCTATGCTAAAGTTCTCCCCCAAAAGGGCAATGATGCGTTAACCTCTGCAATATAATCTCACTCTCTGTGATGTTGCAGGTGAATGTATTTACAGAAATGAAGAGTTTAAATTTTTATATTTCTCAATAGCACAAAATGTCATTGTCATCTATGTAGGGCAGAGTTTCAATTTAACAGCTATCTTGTCAACACTATCAGGTTTCCAAACTTCTAATGAAGTTATACATATTTCATAAAATCTGTTTTTGGCTACACAGTATTTTGCATTTGAAAAAGAATCATGCATGTTATCTGCGAATGAGAAACGTCTCAAGATCACAGGGGGACATTAATCTCACTTTTGAAAAGAAGACTTGACAGTCTTCATGTGGAATGTGCTATTTTTTTAAAAAAATGGATCTTGTTGTGACCATAAATACATTGTCACAAGGATGCTTTTTTCTTGTGATGGCTAAGGTTTGCCCTAAGCACTCTTGATACAATTATGCATCCATCTTGCATTCATTTTTTCACTTCTGAATCACAGATCAGCACAGATGTACTGTCTTCAGACAAGCCCCAGGTCCTAGCTCATAGTTCTATAAGTCACAAATCCTGCAGAATCTGTCTTCTGCTCAGATCTTTTGAGACTGAACTTAAGGTGTTGAGCTACTGTTCTCTTCTTGAGCAGAGTCCTTTTCCAAGCTTAACTCATTGTGGGAAAAATTCAGCTCCTGGTGATTGTACAAATTATGTGTCCCTCTTCCAGCTGGCTTCCCTCAAGGCGCCGTGCTCAGGTGCCCGAGGCCCACAGCATCCCTTGTCACCTGGTTCTTCCCAATCTTTAGAGACACCCATGGAGAATCTCCCTCCCTTTTGAGCTCTGAATCTTGCATAGAAGAATGCTGTCCTTTCGAGAGTCTAATCTGATTAGGTCAGGCATGCCAACGATAATCTCTGTTGGGGTCAACTGTGCCTGGCTGCTGTTCTTCAGTGGCTCAGTCGTGTCTGACTCTTTGCAACCCCATGGGCCGCAGCACGCCAGGCCTCCCTGTCCATCACCAACTCCTGGAGTTCCCCCAAACTCATGTCCGTTGAGTCAGTAACGCCATCCAACCATCTCATCCTCTGTTGTCCCCTTCTCCTCCTGCCTTCAATCTTTCGCAACATCAGGGTCTTTTCTTTTGAGTCAGTTCTTCGCATCAGGTGGCCAAAGGATTGGAGTTTGAGCTTCAACATCAGTCCTTCCAAGGAATATTCAGGACTGATCTTCTTTAGGATGGACTGGTTGGATCTCCTTATAGTCCAAGGGACTCTCAAGAGTCTTCTCCAGCACCATGGTTCAAAACACCCATTCTTTGGCACTCAGTCTTCTATATGGCTCTCACAGTCACCCATCAGTCCTGGAAAAACCATAGCTTTGCCCAAACGGACCATATTCTCAGACGTTGCCACAACCAAAGGGAGAGACTTCTACAAAGATACAGGTTGTTGGGTACTGTATAATAATCCCATCTACCAACCCAGGTTTCTGTATCATATAAATGAAGAAAACAGAATCCAAATGAGAGTGAAATCTTGAGTAGTTCAAATATCATGGTCTTAGGAGAGATGGAGCAGTTAGCATAAGACCATGCTCTTAAGAAGATAAAGAGGCATGGGACATTAGAAGCCAAGACCCAGCCATGATGGAGCACCTTTTTTTTTTTTTCCCTTTCGTAAGATACAGAGTGTGGGCTCAGTGTCATATTGTTCTCATGCATCCATCCATCTACACATCTGAGCATTCACCCTTCTATCACCCACCCATCCATCTAGTCATCTATCCATCTATCTCTCCATCCATCTCTCCATCCACCATCCATCCATCCTCCTATTCATCTATCCATCCATCATCCATCCATCTATCCATTCATCCATCCATCCATCTACCTATTCATTCATCTATCCATCATCATCCATCCATCCACATATTCATCTATCTATCCATCATCCATCCATCCACCTGTTCATCTATCCATCATCATCCATCCATCCACCTGTTCATCTATACATCCATCATCCATCCATCCATCTATTCATTCATCTCTCCATCCATCTATCCATCCATCTATTCACCTATCCATCCGTCATCCATCCATCCACCTATTCATCTATCCATCCATCATCCATCCATCCACCTATTCACCTATCCATCCATCATCCATCCATCCATCCATCCATCTATTCATTCATCTATCCATCCATCATCCATCCATCCATCTATCTACCCATCCACCAACCTATTCATCTATCCATCCATCCATCTATCTATCCATCCATCCACCTATTCACCTATCCATCCATCATCCATCCATCCATCCATCCATCCATTCATCTATCCATCCATCATCCATCCATCCATCCATCCATCCATCCATCTATCCATCCATCCATCTATTCATCTATCCATCCATCATCCATCCATCCATCTATTCATCCATCCATCCATCCACCTATTCATCTATCCATCCACCCATCCATCCACCCATTCATCTATCCATCCATCATCCATCCATCCACCTATTCACCTATCCATCCATCATCCACCCATCCATCATCCATCCATCATCCATCCATCCACCTATTCACCTATCCATCCACCTTTTCACCATTCACCTATTCACCTATCCATCCATCATCCATCCATCCATCCATCCACCCATTCATCTATCCATCCATCATCCATCCATCCATCCATCCATCCATCCATCTATCCATCCATCCATCTATTCATCTATCCATCCATCATCCATCCATCCATCCATCCACTTGTCCACCTATCCATCCATTATCCAACCATCTATCTATCCAGCCGTCCATCCATCCATCTCTCTATTTATCCATCCACTTATCTCTCCATCCATTCATGTATTCATTCACTTTTAACAGCAAAATACTTATTTGTGGGCCCACGAGCTGAAGGAAGAAGGAGAATATTACCAAAAATTTGAATCAATCTATAAGCTACTTCCCTAAGTACTGCTATCTTGAATTTTTATTGAACATTCCCTTTATTTATGAAGTTTACCCTTAGAAAGTTATATACTCTTATATAAGCCACTATCAATGTCACTTGATTGTACTGAAACTTAAAAAAAAAAATGGAATCATGGTTTAGGCTGACTATGGGAGTTTTTCTTAACAGCTATATATTAAGGTTTTAAGACCCAGTGATATATTTTGCATAGCTACAGTTTATCCACTTTCTTACTGTTCCAATATTTCATTATCATTTCACCATAATGTCAGTGTAATGAGGAATTTAACAGGAATTTAGATGTGTTTTATTGCACGCCAGTATACAATGAAACCTAGCTCAGTCTGCAGTGCCATTTTTCACTAAATACTGAAATCTCCAGGTGCTCGGTGGGAGATTGAGTTTTCTCACTCAGTGTCATGAAGATTGCATCTGTCAGATAGGATAAAGCCAGTAGCTATTCAGTTGTGGCGATTCACAGGAGCCTGAACCCCAAGGAGCCCATAAACCAGTGAAATAAAACCCTTGTAGCATGCTTCTAAACCCCTATGGTTTCAGATACTCTGGTAATTTCAGGAGACATTACATTAACAGAGATCAAGGAAGTTCTTAAAAATGGTTACCCCTGAGGGATGACTATCCATTTCACGTTTCCTTAGTGTGGAGGACATATATGTTCTGTACGGGATGAAATAGTTGCTTCTGATGTTACAGAAATTCCCCAAACACATTCTCCCTCATATTTAACAAAGTTATTGAGGGTTTGCACTTCCACAGTGCCTTTTACATAAGATACATCATCCTAAAGTTAGCAATGAAACTTCTCTGAAAAATGTTTCTTGTTAGCTTCTCTGGGAAAGAAAAAACGCTACATGTATTTAAAGTTTAGGTAAGTGAAAGTCTCTCAGTCATGTCTGACTCCTTGAGACCCCATGGACTGTATAGTCCATGGAATTCTCCAGGTCAGAATACTGGAGTGGGTAGCCTTTCTCTTCTCCAGGGGATCTTCCCAACCCAGGGATTGAACTCAGGTCGCCCACATTGCCGGCAGGTTCTTTACTAGCTAAGCCACCAGGGAAGCCCATTTAAAGCTTAGGACACCCATTGCCTAATATATTACATATGCTCCTGAAGAGGACGCACACAGTCTAACGAACCTGGTTTAGGTCACTGGGGTTGNACTCAGGTCGCCCACATTGCAGGCAGATTCTTTACTAGCTAAGCCACCAGGGAAGCCCATTTAAAGCTTAGGACACCCATTGCCTAATATATTACATATGCTCCTGAAGAGGACGCACACAGTCTAACGAACCTGGTTTAGGTCACTGGGGTTGGGGTAGGGGGGTGGGATACAAAGAGTCTGCAATGAACCAATTCTTTTTCAATAATTTCACTTCTTTTCTCTTGTGCATGGGAATAACTCTGGAGAGGGATGATGGGGAAAGGCCACGGTTTGCAAAAAAATGAATATAATTTTTGCAAGCTGCCTAATGACAGAAAAGCAACGTGGACAGGAACTCAATGGAGCACAAACGTACGGCCACTCTTCTGTTTGGATATGGCCAGACAGAGGGAACACAAAACACAAGGGGACGACAGAGGATGGGATGGTTGGATGGCATCACTGACTCGATGGAGTTTGAGCTCAAAGAGTTTGAGCAAGCTCTGGCAGATGGTGGAGGACAGGGAAGCCGGGCGTGCTGCGGTCCATGGGTCACAGAGTCGGACACGACTGAGTGACTGAATGACAAGAACAGCGGCTACTTAAAAAGACACGTGATAACAAATGGGCGAAAAGCTCAAAATCCATCAAAGGAGACAGATACTGGCGACGAATGATTTACAAGCGAATGTCTTAAATTCAACATTTGTTGATAAAACGGCAACAGCGACATGAACTGGGTTAAGGATTTCTAAAGTCATGGAACACAACGTATCCGTTGAACTAAAATGTGTGCAGAAATGATACAGGCTTTGCAAAGAAAATGGCTGGAATTCGCCCCGCCCCCCCCCACCCCGTATCTGCCCTACTTAACTGCTTCCAATCTTCTCCTGCTTCGGAAACATGTATAAAATAGTCACTTGGGTTGCAAATCATCTCTAAATTCTGTTTCTGCACCAACATTGCCTAATGGCATGATTTCAAAGAAAGGACAATTTTGAGAATAGCAAAAAGGGATGCTTGGAAAATATTATCAGGACATTGACACAGTAATAGCCTAAAATTATCATTCTGTGTAACCGTCAAAAACATCTCCATTATTTGGACCTGTGAACAGGCTGTGATTATGGACCTTCCACGGCCCGTGCTATCCTGAATTATATAGATTTTTATGAGCATCACGTTATTACTTAATTTCTTTCTTTGAATCAACCTCCTCCCTCAATTCTCTTCCTTTCAGTGACTTTTCTACTCGTATTGACTGCTTACAGATAACGCGTTTACAGATCTCAGCAATTCATAGGGAACTGAAAAAGCCATTTTCTTGGGGCCGATAGTGACGGTCACTGATTTTCACTTGCCAGTTTCCCCGCTATGAGTTTTGACTGAGCCAGATAAAACACAGGCTTGAGAGATGCTTCATCAACTGCCTGGCTTGAACGCAGCCAACTGATGGGCAGACGGACCTCTGTTTTTCGGAATTCTTCCCACCTTTCTGACAACAAGCCGGAAGACAGTCAACTTTCACCTTAAGTTAGAAAAACATCAACAGAGTGCACCAGGAAAAAAAATTGGCATATTCTTGTCCAATAAATAATTCTTCTGCACGACATTCTAATGCAGTAGTAGAATTTAGTTCATGGAAATAAAGTCATCCCACACAACTCAAGAGATGATCAGAGACACAAGGAGAGCGGGAGAGCTATGTCTATATAGTCACACCCAGGCAGACCTTGGTTTTTTTGTACGTTGCAAACATGGCTTTTTTTTAAAAAAACAAATGGAGGGTTTTTGGTAACCCTGAGTCTAGCAATCTGGGCTTCCCTGTTAGCTCAGATGGTAAAGAATCTGCCTGCAGTGCAGGAGACCCGGGTTTGATCTTTGGGTCGAGAAGATCCCCTGGAGTAGGAAATGGCAACCCACTCCAGTATTCCTGCCTGGAGCCTCCCATGGACAGAGGAGCCTGGAGGGCTACAGTCCACGGGGTTGCAGAGAGTTGGACATGACTGAGTTCAAGTAGCCTTTTTCTGCCCTCCCCAGGGATATGAATTACTGAAGCACTCCATCACAGAAACAGTTCCATACTCCAACAACCTGCGATCCAGATACACTCCCAGTTCTTTAGACTCTTCCCGCACCACCCGCCAGCATCCAGATCCTGCAACTCTCAATCATGGCATCTTCTCTCTGAGACAGCCCACGGCCTCCAGGGTTTGCACTCTCTCTTGCTGAACTGCATAAAAGCATCCAGATGTACAACCACAAGTGTGTTCCTCACAGGCTTTCTATGCTTTGCCCAAAGATTTCAGTTTCTTTTTTTCTCAAACAAGTGAAAGTACTTCAGACGTTTTCTTTTAAGAGCTCAGATGGCAAAGCATTTGCCTGCAATGCAGGAGACCTGGGTTCGATCCCTGGGTTGGGAAGATCTCTTGGAGAAGGAAATCTCAATCCACTTCAGCATTCTTGCCTGGAGAATCCCATGGACAGAGGAGCCTGGTGGGCTACAGTCAATGGAGTTAGTTGCAAAGAGTCAGACACGACTGAGCGACTTCACTTTCACTTTTAACAGCTCACTTCAAGATCTGTATCTTAGAGACCAGGTTTTTCAACCACAGCACCATTAGTTTGAAAAAACGCAACTATGAGTGCAAAATAGACTCCCATGTCAATGACAAAATATATGTGTATCTCATTAACTCATTCTTTAAATGAAAACATCTGTGGGCGGAATCCCTGCACATCTCATTAGAATGGATGTAAGTTGATAAGAAAATCTCACCCACTGAGTTTCTAAAAGACATACAAATTGGTAGATTACTAAAATTTATATCAACAGTGCTTCCATTAAACAAGCAATTAAATCTGACCATTACAAAGGATGACCACACAAGAGAATCCCACGAAGCATCAATTCCTTTCCATCAGCTTTCAGATCCTGGCAATTCTAAACTTGCCTTAGAAAGCAAGCTTCCCTTTTTTCTTGACACTTGTGTTCATGCAAAGACAGCCTTTCAGAGGCATACACCTTGGCTTTTTACGCACACAAGGCAAAGAGAGAGAATTAATGGAGAGAGATGGTGCTGGTGACCGCAATGGTATGATACGAACCAACTCCTCATTGGTGGCGCTTTATGGAATACCAGCCTTGCGATGTGCTTCTTGTAGGGAACTCAGACATGCCGTACCGGTGACCGCATTGCGTGTTCCTGCTACATAGACCTCCCTTACCATATCACGTGAGGGTGTCTCAGAATGGACTGCCCCCCCCTTATTATGTATTAATCACGTACAACTGTTTCCATGACTAAGGATTTTCTTCTGCAGAAGCTGTAGAGAAACACAGCATTATTATACTCTATGTTGTCTTCTTTTTTTTTGGATGGAAGCATGGTCACAGTATTTCCTGGTGGCTGAGATCTCTTTAATGTGAATGTAAAAAACTCACCGGTGAAGCCTCGGAGGAGCGTGCTTGATGACAGACGGTTGGGAGCCTGGTCCCGTCCTCTGGTGAGGTGCAGAGACCTGTCTCCTTTTGGGGGTCCTGGGAGACCCCTGGGGAAGCGGGAACAGGCTTGCAGTGGCAAGACTCAGCGCTGGGGGAAGCCAGCGAGAGGGAGGAGGTCTGTCAAATGATGCCCGATCACCCCCCCAGGGGGTGCTGGTTGGTAAAGAATCCACCTGACAATGCAGGAGATGCCAAAGTGTCAGGTTCGATCCCTGGGTCGGGAAGGTCCCCTGGAAAAGGGAATGGCAACCCACTCTTGCCTGGGAAATCCCATGGACAGAGGAGCCTGGTGGGCTACAGTCCAGGGGGTCTCAGAGTCAGACCTGACTAAGCAACTGGGCATTCTAAAGAGAGGATTATTACATCAACTGTCCTTTTCTTTTGGGACATTTTTCTGGAATGTCAGTAAAGACACACGGCATAAAACTTGACATGGAATGGATTTCATTTTCCAATTTGCAAATATTTTTTTTTTTATCCCAACACTAATGCCAACTCCTTCATTGACAGAGCCCTGAAGCATTAACAATAATGTTTGTTTTGCAGAACTGTGCTTCTGGAGGGGACCAACAGCACATCGTTCGGATGGAGCAGAAGATGGTTATCAAGGGGCATGGGGAATTATTTGGACGTGAGAAGCAACGCTGAGATCTGGAAAGTGGGTGAAAAATCACGTTGGAGCCACGCCCCGTAGCTGAAGGTGGTACCTTCAAGGCATCTTTTTTTTTTTTTTAATTATTTTAATTTTTAAGATTTTGCTTATTTATTTTTGGCTGTGCTTGGTCTTCGCTGCTGCAAGCCGGCTTTCCCTGGTTGCAGGGAGCGGGGGTACGCTCTTGCTGTGGTCTGAGGTCTGCTCTTTGCTTTCACTTCTCTTATGTGGAACACGATCTCTCGGGCCTGTGGGCTTAGCCGCTCTGTGGCACGTGGGCTCTCCCCAGATCAGGGACCCATCCCCGTGTCTTCTGCTTTGGCAGGTGGTTTCTTTATCCCTGAGCGACCCAGGAAACCCCCAAGGTAAACCTTTCACATTTGTTTATAGTTCTTTTTTTTTTTGCCTAAGTGTGATATAAAAGTGTCCTTCTGAAAACTGTACTAAGCACACGTTCCCAACAGGCAAACGTCTTAACCCACTTGGGCCTGTCTTTTGAAAGATACTGAGGCTCTGGGATTAGAAGTTGCATTCTACGCAACTTGGGGCATTTCCCAAGTTTCTATTTCACTTCCCAACTTACTAGACTGATTCCCTCCCATTTTGATCACTGTGAATCGTTCTCAGGAGAGTTTATTGTTTCAAGGTTCAAAGGTCACTCAGATTATTGTCTTTGGAACCTGATGGATGTGTGGATTCGTTTGTTCTTGCTGTGTGATACTTTCTACATGTCGCAGCCCAGAGATACACGATCGGCAGATGTTGATCATAAACACAGATCCATCCTCAGTCCCTGCCTTCCATTTGTTATTCTCTGGAAAACAATCACCATTCTGAATTTTATATACCTCCCTCTCATCTTTAAGAGAGAAAACAGGAGAGGCTGCTTTCTTCCTTTGAAAGCAAAATGTGGAGGTCTCTAAGAAATAAAAAGTGCCTTTGGTATACGTATCTGGTGGACTTTCAAAAACAGACTGTAACCCTGTGTTTGAAAACTGGCTTTAGTTTTACTGGAGGTCCAATGGTTGCCACCTCACTTTCCAAGGCAGAGAGTGAGGCTTGGTCCCTGGTTAGGGCGGGGGAGGTGAGGTCCCATATGCGTGGTGGTCGAAAACCCGAAGCATAGAACAGAAGCAATATTGTCATAAATTCAATAAAGACTTAAAATGGTCCATGTCAAAAAAAAAAAAAAAAAATTGGCTTTAGGCTACTATCCACAATGTATAGCTGGTTTTCTTTAATTTATCTTTAAGTACAGGCAAGGAGGGCTTTCCTGATAGTTCAGCTGGTAAAGAATCCGCCTGCAGTGTGGGAGACCTGGGTTCGAGTCTCTGGGTTGGGAAGATCCCTGGAGAAGGGAAAGACTACCCACTCCAGTATTCTGGCCTGGAGAATCCCATGGGCTGTCCAGTCCATGTGGTCGCAAAGAGTCGGACATGACTGAGCAACTGAGCCCACACACATATACACTATGAATACACTTAATACTCATTCAGTAAATGGCAGTGAGAGCGGAAATAGTGTAACAAATAGACAGGTGGTAGCTTCTTAAAGAGAAAGTCGCTCAGGAGTGCCTGACTCTTTGCGATCCCATGGACTGGAGCCTGCCAAGCTCCTCTGTCCATGGGATTCTCCAGGCAAGAATACTGGAGTGGGTCGCCATACTCTCCTCCAGGGGATCTTCCCAACCTAAGGATTGAATTCAGGTCTCCTGCATTGCAGGCAGATTCTCTTCCATCCAATCTGAGGTTAGTTCAAATGTGGAGTTTGTACGCATGTCAATAAACTTCTCTACTCTGTTTCACCAAAAAAAAAAAAGAAAAAAGAAAGAAAGAAAAAGGGAATATTTGTTTCTCTTTGGTTAGAAGCAATTCATTGCATTTAGTCTGTTAAGAGTCTGAGTAAATTTAGTTGAAGTTTTAATAAAAGTTTATGAGAAACCACATTATCTGTTGTTTAAGGGCAGTTTAATTCTAAGGCTGCCTGTCCAGAGAGTCTCCCTTTAAGTAAGATGACCAATTATCCATTTATGATTACATGATTTCAAAGTTTAAGTGAATTTAAAAATTTTATATACATATATATCTCTGGTAGTAACACAGTCAAAATCAATTTGAGGATGGAGGTCACTAAAAAAATAATGAGGCAGAAAATTGACAAAAAAAAAAAAAAAAAGGCTGAAGGGGTTTTAAAATATTAATGGCAATGGTCTTCCATGAGATGGAGCTGCTTAACTATCAGCAGGAAAAAAAAATAATAAAAAAAGCATTTAAAAAAGGCAGAGGGGAATCTAATTAGCTGTTTCTTAATTAAATATTTACTTTGCTGGGCAATCTCATCTTATTTTTCCACAGTTGTGGAGCGCGTTTATCAGAGAAGTGACTGGCTGGCTGTCAAGATGGCTTCTGGGAACATTACAGAATGAAGCTCTGCACTCAAAACGGAGGGGGCTGGTGACGACTTATTTCACTGCAGAGATCTCCTGCCCCGAATTCTCCCTTTTCAGTAATACAGTCGACATTGGGAGGGTCCCCTGTGAGTGCTGGCACTGGGTTCAAGTCTGAATACGCCAAGGTGGATGAGGGGTGCTTGCCATACTGAAAACCTCAAGCCTGGAAGGAAACTCTTACGGGTACACTGATATTTTCAGAGTGTCATATACAATATAACAACGCAAACAGAGAAAGTTTTATTAGTAATACAAATGACAAGCTTCCTTAATAGACTGCTATGAAAAATGCTTACTGGACTTTTTTTTTTTAGTTAAAAAATTTTTATTTTGGCCATGCCTAGTGGCACGAGAAGCTTCTCAGGAGGATCTGTGGGTAAAGAACTCGCCTGCAATGCAGGAGACGCAGAAGACCTGGTTTCGATCCCTGCGGGATCTTAGTTCCCTGACCAGGGATTGAACCTGTGCCCACTGTGGTAGACACGTGGAGACCTAACCACGTTAGGTGAGTGAAAGTGCTCAGTCCTGTCTGACTGTTTGCAGCCCTGTGGACTGTAGCCTGCCAGGCTCCTCTGTCTGTGGAATTTTA
Source organism: Cephalophus harveyi (assembly GCA_006410635.1). NCBI lineage: Eukaryota > Metazoa > Chordata > Mammalia > Artiodactyla > Bovidae > Cephalophus > Cephalophus harveyi. Next base: position 34,725 of record SJYT01002343.1, on the reverse strand, counting down.
CAGGCAAGAATACTGGAGTGGGTTGCTATTCCCTTCTCCAGGGGATCTTTCCAGCCCAGGGATCGAACCCCAGGTCTCCCCCATTTCAGGCACATTCTTTACCATCTGAGCATCAAAGAAGCCCAAGAATACTGGAGTGGGTCAGTTCAGTCCAGTCGTGTCTGACTCTTTTCGACTCCATGGACTGCAGCACACCAGGCTTCCCTGTCCATCACCCTCTCCTGGAGCTTGCTCAAATTCCTGTCCATTGAGTCAGTGATGCCATCCACACATCTCATCCTCTGTCGTCCCCTTCTCCTCCTGCCCTCAATCTTTCCCAGCATCAGAGTCTTCTCCAATGAGTCAGCTCTTTGCATGAGGTGGCCAAAATATTGGACTTTCAGCTTCAGCATCAGTCCTTCCAATGAACACCCAGGACTGATCTCCTTTAGGATGGACTGGTTGGATCTCCTTGCAGTCCAAGGAACTCTCAAGAGTCTTCTCCAACACCACAGTTCAAAAGCATCAATTCTTAAAAGGAAATCAGTCCTGAATATTCACTGGAAGGACTGATGCTGAAGCTAAACCTCCAGTCCTTTGGCCACCTGATGCGAAGAGCTGACTCACTGGGAAAGACCCTGATGCTGGGAAAGATTGAAGGCGGGAGGAGAAGAGCATGACAGAGGACGAGATGGCTGGATGGCATCACCCACTCAATGGACATGATTTTGAGCAAGCTCCATGAGTTGGTGATGGACAGGGAAGCCTGGCATGCTGCAGTCTATGGGGTCGCAAAGGGTTGGACATGACTGAGCGACTGAACTCACTGATGGATGTTAATCAGGGAATCTTTGCAGTTTAAAAAATTTTTGATGGGTTGGGGAACCATCTAGCAGCTTAATTAATATGTGCAAAAAAGTACTTTTTATTAAAATTCATGAGTAAAGAAGGACCACACAGTTTGCTGACGTGTTACCAACTACGAGAAGGAATTTCTGCCGAGTCAGCTTCGTGTGTGAGCAGGTACTGTGATATTTGAAGGAAACGGGCTGACAGCCTTTCCATCTGTCAGAACACAAGGGAAAGCAGAAATGGACTGTGCTGGGCTTCGCCGGTGGTCCAGAGGTTAAGAGTCCACCTGCCAATGCAGGGGCGTGGGTTTGATCCCTCGCCTGAGAAGATTCCGCGTGCCACGGGACTGTTGAGCCACGGCACTGAAGACTCAGTGCCTTAGAGCTGGTGCTTCACAGCAAGAAAAGTCACTGCAAAGAGAAGAGTAACCCCCACACAGCGTGACTAGAGAAAGCCCGCCTGCAGAAACAGAGACCCAGCGCAGCAACAGACAAACAAAAACCCAAATAGGTAAAGCTTCCCCTGGAGGAGGAAATGGCAACCCACTCCAGGACTCCCCCGGGAGAATCCCACGGCTGGAGGAGCCTGGCTGGCTACAGTCACGCTGTCGCAAAGAGTCGGACACGACTGAGCAATGAGTACACACACTTTTAAATAGTAGAGTGTGCAATCAGATGTTTATTGACACGTTGTTTTACTTTGGGATCAGGTCAGGCTGTTCGAGATCTCTATTTGTCGTTGATGTTGTTTGCTTGCAGCTGGTAAGTCACGTCCGACTCGGTGGGACCCCACGGACTATACAGTCCATGGGATTCTCCAGGGCAGAATCCTGGAGTGGGTAGCCCTTCCCTTCTCCAGGGGAATCTTTCCAAACCAGGGATCAAACCCAGGTCTCCCGCATTCTGGTGTATTCCTTACCAGCCTAGGATAGTGAAGTTGCTTCAGTCGTGTCCAACTCTTTGCAACCCCTGTGGACTATAGCCTGCCAGTCTCCTCTGTCCATGGGATTTCCGAGGCAAGAATCCTGGAGTGGGTTGCCATTTCCTTCTCCCAATAAAATGTATTGCTTATTTTTCACCAGTGACGGTGTCTTCTTTGTCAGACTAGCAATCACATTTGTCTTTAAAAAAAAAAAAAAAAATCCCCGTCTGTATCTCCAACACTGTATCTGGTCTTTAAAAAGATGTGAAATCTAAGTACAGGTAGATGGAGAAATTAACTGATATTTTGTTGTTGGTGGAGATGAAGGGATCACATAGATCTTTATGAAGACATATAAACACTATGATCCACTTGAATTGTATCAATTAGAGGCATGGACCTCTAGCTTACAAGAAGCTTGCTTTATAAATGGCTGTTTAATCAGCTGCTGACGTAACATTTATCAGACATATATTGAGGTAATTCACTTGTCTGAATTTGACAAGTACCCAAGAGCCTCTTATGTTGAACTGAGAGTTCGTGAAAAGGCACCTTTTTGTCTTTTTAAAAATCTCAACAGAAAGCAATGTGGACACATTTTGAGACCTACACCACTCTAAACAGGCATCAGTTTAATAGATCTGGATTATACAGTCTGACTAATGGGTCTGGTGGAACCTCAGACATTCTTGATGAAAAACAAAATTAATAAATAGGATGAGATCATTCTCTCGCTGCTTAGAAATCACTGAGCATTCGATCTTCTGCATCCAAGGCATCTGAATTCCAGAATACAATAAAAGCTAGAGGAAGAATTAAAAAGATAGCCCAGGTAACAAGACAAAGGCATGGCCTCGCATCCACCGATGCAATCATTACAGAGGTAATTGTATTTACTCTCTGCAGCCACTCAAGCTGCGCCCTGGATGTTTAAATGTTAACTAAGTATGGACCTGATCCTTCATCGTGGATGGGAGACAAATATGTACAAAGATGCTCAGAGTGAGAAAGAATTACATGTGCTCGGGGGAAATCTGAAATCCCGTGTAGCCTAGGAGGGTTAGAAGATGCTCAGAAAGCTAACAGGTGAGCTGCGTGCTGACTTATTTATGAGATTTTTCTCGATGAAGAGGGTGAACAGGGTGTGCCTTTCTACGGAGTGGGATCAACCTCGGCAAAGCTGCAGACTCTAAGGATTGCCCATTAAAGCACAGCTGTTTGAACCTTTGTTGGGACTGGCAAGAGGTGATAGCCTGAAGTTCAGGGACAAGATTTAGGGACAAGAAGGAGGCTGTTAGAACAGATGAGCAGAGCTTTAGATAATGAACGGTCTGGCTCCACGTGAAGGTGTTCAGCTTCTGCCTGAAGACAGCAAAGAGCTGCCGCTAAGCCTCTTCAGTCGTGTCCGACTCTGTGCAACCCCATAGACGGCAGCCCACCAGGCTCCCCCGTCCCTGGGATTCTCCAGGCAAGAACACTGGAGTGGGTTGCCATTTCCTTCTCCAATGCATGAAAGTGAAAAGTGAAAGTGACGTCGCTCAGTCGTGTCCGACTCTTAGCGACTCTTGTGGACTATAGCCCACCAGGCTCCTCCGTCCATGGGGCTTTTCCAGGCAAGAGTACTGGAGTGGGGTGCCATTGCCTTCTCCGAGCAAGGAGCTACTGATGCATCTGAACAAGAAAAGAGACAGGGTCAGATATATAAATCAGATGCCTTTGAGGTTACTTACATTTTATGGGTCTGCTTGAAAGAGTCTTTCGTGACCTGGGGGAAAAAAAAATGCCATTTTGCTGTGACACAGTCTGAGATCAAAAGGAGCCTGACATTCTGAAGTGGATAATTTTTTCATCTTTTATAGCAAAAATTTTTTTTTAATTCGGCATCAAACACCTCTTTTGTCCTCATTTTACTCCTGAGCTTCTGTTTCACCCTTTTTCTGATTAACTAAAATGAAAAGAATCATAATAACACCTGAAGGTGAACAGCGTTCTTTCCGTCTAGGTCCAAACTTTCTGACCTTCAAGTGCCTGTGTGCCAAGTTGCCTCTGTCGTGTCTGACTCGGTGCGACCCCATGGACTGCAGCCCCCCAGGCTCCTCTGTCCACGGGATTCTCCAGGCAAGGATACTGGAGTGGGCTGCATTTCCTTCTCCAGCGGAGCTTCCTGACCCAGGGATTGAACCTGCATCTCCTGCAATGGCAGATTCTTTACCATTGAGTCAACAGGGAAGCTGTATAGCAAGACACTGACTGCTATTTAACACAAACAAGCAAGACTGTCCTGTACAAAGAGATAGTATTCACTTCCTTATCTTACAGGAAATCCTTCTGCTACGTAACGTGCGAGTATACAGTATGTATTTAAATAGTCTTGGCATTTCTTTCTCAGCTGCGGAAAGACAGCAACTATACAGTCGGGACGATTGTGGGCAAGGGAGGAGAGTTTGAGTATAATTGACCCCACACGTGTAAGGTTGTGAAGCATCCCCGTTGTTGATGCAGAAAGCAAGCGCTGTCTGTTCAGAAAGCGCTGAGAGCAACTGTGTCTTCCCTTCCTTCTTTTGGGACAGAAGAGTTAGCTGAGGAAATTTGCTCAATCTCCAGTTCCTTTCTGTTACCATGGGAGACGTCTCCTTCCCCTTATCACACGTCATTCCTTATTTATTTGTTGCTCAGTCAATGTCTGACTCTTTGTGAGCCCATGGACTGCAGCACGCCAGGCCTCCCTGTCCATGACCAACTCCTGGAGCTTACTCAAACTCATGTCCATCGAGTCGGTGATACCATCCAACCATCTCATCCTCTGTCATCCCCTTCTCCCATCGTCAACCTTGCCCAGCATCAGGGTCTTTTCCAGTGAGTCAGCTCTTGGCATCAGGCGGCCACATTGTTGGAGTTTCAGCATCGGTCCTTCCAATGAATATTAAGGATTGATTTCCTTTAGGATGGACTGGTTGGATCTCCTTGCAGTCCAAGGGACTCTCAAGAGTCTTCTCCAACACCACAGTTCAAAGCATCAATTCTTCAGTGCTCAGCTTTCTTTATAGTCCAAGTCTCACATCCATACATGACTACTGGAACACCTATAGTGTTGACTAGATGGACCTTTGTCAGCAAAGTCATGTTTCAGCTTTTTAATATGCTGTCTAGGTTTGTCATAGCTTTTCTTCCATGGAAAAAGGGTCTTTCAATTTCATGACTGAAGTCAACATCCACAGTGATTTTGGGGTCCAAGAAAATAAAGTCTGTCACTGTTTCCATTGTTTCTCCATCTATTTGCCATGGAGTGCCTTATTTAATTTATTCCATATTGATTCTTTCCCTCAAATGTGGATTATTCCTTACTACAGTGAAATCGACAGAAAATCTGAATGCTATGTCACTTTCTGGTCAAAATGAAGAGAGACTTGGGGACTTCATATATTTGGAGTTTGGAGTGTGATCATGGTTAGATGCCATCACTGACTCAATGGACATTCTGCTGCTGCTGCTGCTAAGTCGCTTCAGTCGTGTCCGACTCTGTGCGACCCCATAGACGGCAGCCCACCAGGCACCCCTGTCCCTGGGATTCTCCAGGCAAGAACACTGGAGTGGGTTGCCATGTCCTTCTGCAATGCATGAAAGTGACTTTGAGCAAACTCTGGGAGATGGTGAAGGACAGGGAAGCCTGGCGTGCTGCGGTCCGTGGGGTTGCAAACAGTCAGAGACGACTGAGTGACTGAACAACATCAACAATCGTGGGAGGAGACCAGAGATACTGGTCCACACTCCGCAATGCACAGGACCACGCCCAGAACAGGGTTCTCTGGTCCAAAATGCTAACAGTGGGCTGAGAAGAGGAAGCTGTGCTTGAGATCATTGCGTTATCAAGTGGCCAAGTTTTACTAGAAACATTTAAAGGAGAGTTTGAGAAGAGATAAGAGAAAAAGGGTGATGGCTTAAGAAGCTTAAAGGAAAGGTACAGAGGCCCTTTAAGTCCACTGGGAAGTGGACTTAAGAATGTGACTCTGGGGGACTTCCCTGGCGGTCCAGTGTCTAAGACTCTGCCCTCCCAATGCAGGGGGTGCGGGGTGCGTTCAATCCCTGGTCAGGGAAGTAGGTCCCTCAGGCTGCCACTAAAAGGTAAGATGCCACAACTAAATAATCCTGCACAAAGATCGAATATCCCACGTGCTGCAACTAAAGATTCCATGCGCCACAGTGCAGATCGAAGCTTCCAAGTTCTACAGCTGAGACCCGGCATGGCCATGTAAATAACACAAAGGCAAAAAAAAAAAAAAAAGCAACTCTAAAAAAGAGAAAACTACAAGATGAGCGATTTTATCGCCTGTGTTCCATCTTATGACATCGTGTTCTAATGACGAGAATCTGGCCACAGAAAAGATGCATATTCTGCCTTCTCCTCTTGATGAGACCAGACAAGCTTCCTCTTGGGGAATGAACTTTATCACCCAGATGAAAGGAGCAGACAGAGGACAAATCACCTCTTTCTTTGGGGGAAGAGGCGGATCTCGCAGGATGGACGCACCTCTGCGTCATCGCCCCTTGTTCGGGTAAAGGGGGTACCGCAGAATGATGGCAGGCAGCCCGTCACCTCCAGCGGGACTGTGCAGTCTCATACGGAGAAAGTCGCTGACGTGTCTTTTAATGATGCCCAGACGGTGGCTTACTTGTTTCCTGAAAGCACGTGTCTCCCAGAAACCCAGCACAAGTTTGTTTTAAATCTTTCCAGTACAAGCAAAGGCTCTTTCCTGGTACTTTGTATCATATTCTACTTTGTTTCAAAGCAACGTGATGTTTTATAATCTGAGAATTGGGTCACGTTTGGGGAAAATCTAACACTGTGAGTGTGCCCTCAGTCATGTTTGACCCTCTGTGACCCTGCCAGGCTCCTCTGTCCATGGGATTCTCCAGGCAAGGGTAGTGGAGTGGGTTGCCATGCCCTCCTCCAGGGGATCTTCCCGACCCAGGGATGGAACCCACATCTCCCGAATCTCCTGCATTGGCAGGTGGATTCTTAACGGCTGTGCCACCTGGGAAGCCCACGGGGTATACTATGTGTATACAGGGGTATACAATGTGTATACAAGAGTATACAGTGTGCACACATTGTAAACACAATTTGTACGCAGTGTACACAATGCTTTTGACGTGTCCCTGGTAATAGTGGAGACAGCCACAATGTGTATATTGTGAGAAAATTCACAGTATCCGTGAGGTTTAAAATTCACTGTTGAAACCTGTGGGCATTTTCATGGAAGTTCTACAAAGTTGGGGGTGTTTTAGAATCAGTTATGACTTTAATGAGGCAAAATAATTCATGTTGAGCAAGAAAAAGAAAGCTATTCACGATTTAGAGCTGACACTCTGGAAGAGTCCTGTCCCGTTTAAGTTTGCTTCTTTCTGGGATCAAGAACCCTTCTCCTTTGTGGAAATAGCTAAGCTTTTTCTGTTACTTGGTTGGTATCAAGCTTCTCTGGTGCTTATCATCAGGGTGCCTTTTTGCATGAGCATGCTTTAACACAGAAATAAAGATTCACATTGGGAAGGGACCCATGGGGCTTCATTCCTTCCGTTATTCAAAATGGATAACTCCTCGCCATGTCAGAGGATGAAACGGTGTCTGCAGGAACACACGAGGGATGCCATTCTTTCGAAACTGCTGCTATGGAGAAAGACAGCAAGCCTCTTTCCAGATCAGTTTCTACAGAGAGCTTTGAAGAAATCCAACATCAAAATAAATATTCATATGTGAGTAGAAATATTCATAATTGACAAAAGTACATATTGGGGGTTCCCTGGTGGCTCACTTGGGGAAGAACCCACTTGCAATGCAGGTGACCCGGGTTCAATCCCTGGGTCAGGAAGATCCCCTAGAGGAGGAAATGGCAACCCACCCCAGTCTCCTTGCCTGGAGAATCCCATGGACAGAGGAGCCTGGAGGGCTATAGTCCATGGGGTCGCAAATAATCAGACACGAATGAGCAATTAGACCACCACCACCAGGCATTAATTCAAAGTTAGATGAACTCATTTTATTTTTATTTTTTTTTGCACATCGTGTTAATTAATTCTTTGTGCACTTTATTCATGGCTATTTAAATTCTCTGTCATACTATAAAACTCTTAGAGGAAAACATAGGCAGAACATTCTTTGACACAATTTGCAACAAGATATGTTTTGATCAAATTCCTAAAGAAAATAAAATAAAACAAAAAAACAGGATCTAATTAAACTTAAAAGCTTTTACATATCAAAGGAAACCATAAACAGAACAAAAAGACAACTGTCAGAATGGGAGAAAAATATTTGCAAATGAAGTAGTTAACAAGGGATTAGTCTTCAAAATTCACAAACAACTCAATATCAACAAACCAAACAATCCAATGAAAAAATGGGAAAAAGACTTAAACAGACTTCCAGACATACAGATGGCTAACAAATACAACATCACTAATAATTAGAGAGATGCAAGTCAAAGCCACAGTCAGGTAATAGTTCACACCAGTTAGAATGTCTATCATTAAAAAATCCACAAATAAAGGCTGGAGAGGATTTGCAGAAAAGGGAATCCTCCTACATATGAGTAGATGAACTATTTTAAAAATTAGAAAAATATAGATAACTCAGAGAAAGTAAAAATGATCTCACCACCTAGACAAGATAATTGTTACTTCTATTTTACACTTTTCTTTTTTTTGGCTTTTCGTTTTTTTTCGCCATGTGGCTGTGGGTTCTTAGTTCTGCGACTAGGGATCGAGCAGAGGCCCTCAGCAGTGAGACTGTCATCCTAAACCTGGACTGCTAGGGAATTCTTGTTATTTTGACAGTTTTCCAATCTCTCCACGGATTGACAGACAGACAGAGAGATAGACAGATAGACACAGATGATAAATAGATGGGTGCCCTGGTGGCTCAGATGGTAAAGAATCTGCCTGCAATGCAGGAGACCTGGGTTTGATCCCTGGGTCAGAAATATTCCCTGGAGAAGGGAATGGCAACCCACTCCAGTATTCTTGCCTGGAGAATCCCATGGACAGACGAGCCTGGCGGGCTATATAATCCCTGAGGTCGCAGAGAGTCGGACACGAATGAGAGGCTAACACACACACACAGATAGATAGTTACATTGATAGATAACAGATACATTGATGGATGTGTATACGAATGGAAAAGTGCACATTAAGTTATAATATGCAATATTAAAAAACATTTAACAAAAGTATACGTAAGTCGCTCAGTCGTGTCTGACTCTCTGTGACCCCATGGACTATAGCCTGCCAGGCTCCTCTGTCCATGGGTTTTTCCAGGCAAGAATACTGGAGTGGGCTGCCATTTCCTTCTCCAGAGGATCTTCCCAACCCAGGGATCGAACCCGGGTCTCCCGCGTTGTAGGCAGATGCTTTTACCGTCTGAGCCACCAGGGAAATAAGTATATAGGTATATAAACAACGATTTGTGGAAATACAGTGTCACACGTTACACATTCTATGTGAAGCTGGGTTTTTCTATGCTTGCATTTGTAGATTTTAAACTAGATGATTTTTCATCTGTTAAACCTTAACAGAGAAAGATTTTCAGAGAAAGTTTATTTATTGATAGACAAAGAGAAACAGTTTTGACTTAAAAACATTCTCAGGCAGTACAAATGCATTCAACCTTCCATTTTGGCCAAATCACTATTTTTTCAGAGTTCTTTGCTTTCTACAGTGTTTTCTTGCAAAACGCTGTTGCTTTGAGCTTCAGATTTACCAGCAAAAAGGTGTAATTTTACAAACTGAAGTACTATATCCAACCCCAGTGTGGAACAAGTGATGAGGGTACCCAGACCACCACCTGATAGAAACATAAAAAGGAGACACTCATCTGAGAGCCCTTGTCATCATGAATATGAAGATTTATTAGGAAAGAATATAAAAGACTAGGGACTTCCCTGGTGGTCAAGTGGCTAAGTCTCTGCACCTCCCAATGCAGGGGGCCAGGGTTCAATTCCAGGTCAGGGAATTAGATTCACTATGCCACAGCTGAGTCCAGAAGCGGCAACTAAAAAAAAGATCCCACACGCTCCAAACAAGATGAAAGATCTCTTGTGCTGCAGCTAAGACCCGGTGCGGCCAAATGAATAAATAAATATTTTAGAAACTTTTTAAAAAGACTGCATAGTGATGATACTACCATAGATGAGAATACCATAGATATTTTAAAGATGCAAATTGTCACTGAAAAGGGGAGATGGATTCAAATGCAAGTGAAGTTCCATCACTTCTACCCAATAACGATGCTTCACATGTCCAAAACCACTCTGAACTAGAAGCAGAATCATGAGGTATCTATAACCAGAAGCATTTTAATATTATGCAGAAGGGAATGCACGTTCAGGCATATGTTAAGGCATAAAGGAATCAAGTCAATTTTTTAAAGAGTCGGACACGACTGAGCGACTGAACTGAGCTGAGATTTTTATTAAAAAAAAGAAAAGAATCACTAGAAAACACACGCTAGGGCATTAATAGACATTTCATAGAAAGAAAGAAAGAAAAAAACTGGCCATGTAATTCATGAGAAACGTACTGGTTTCTGTAGGAATGAGGAATTGAAGACAAAAGCTATGGTAAGGCAGGTGTTTCCACCAACAGACTGGAAAGAATTAAACAGTCCCACGGAAGCAGGTGTTTGCGAGGACTCGAAAGAGGCGGGTCGGAACACCTTGGGGACACACTGATTAGATTGCAAAGTGTGTTGTGTTTTCCTGAGATGAAGCACTTGCACTCTTGAGTGTAACATCTAGGATGAGCTATCTCTTGAAAAATCCAGGGGAAGGCATTTCCCTTGTGGTCGAGTGGCTAAGACTCCATGCTCCCAGTGCAGAAGTCCCAGGTTCCAACCCCGGCCAGGGAACTCGATCCCACATGCAGACACTGAAGATCCTGTGTGCTGCAGCTAAGACCCCATGCAGTCAAATAAACTAACAGGGTAAATAGTGAAAGGGCTTCCCAGGTGGCTCAGCGGTAAAGAATCTGCCCACCAACGCAGGAGATACCGGTTTGGTCCCTGGGTGGGGAAGATCCCCTGGAGGAGGGCATGGCCACCCACTCCAGTACTCTTGCCTGGAGAATCCCATGGACAGAAAAGCCTGGCGGGCTACAGTCTAAGAGGTTGCAAAACAGTTGGATATGACTGAGTGAGCACACAGATGTCTTTTTTTTTTTAAATTAACAGAGATTTGGAAACAAACCCTCAATCCAGCACTCATTTGAAAAATAATTTTGTTTTTAGGAAAAATAAAATAATGATGTTGAAACACAGGAGAACAGAAATAAGCCTTGCTCTGCTCCTACTTTGGAATGTCATGTGATGGTGAAGTTCATGTGATTGCCAGAACCTGCGCTAGGTGGAGTCTCGTATTTTCATGCTTACTTGAAAAACAGCCTTGACTTCTACTGAATATTATGTTACACTTGTTGGTTCCCTAGCAACTCAATGCTCCAGATGCGGACACTTAATGAATACGGTTCAGCTGAAGCAATAAGATATTTTAGACACTTTACGGGCTCAATATGGCTTATTCCATAATTGATGAAAAATTTCAAAACCAGTAGAAGGAATTTTAAATATATCCTGCTGTTGGCATATTCAAGAATTCACGCCTTCACTAGAACAAAATAAATAAATAAAAATTATTTTTTAACCCCCTCTGGAATGCCACGTACCCTCAGAAGATTCCTTTCAGGGATGCTGGGAAATAATCCACGAGGGTTTCAGGATCACTGATGCACATTCTGATGGTAATGGAATGTTGAAGCATGTCTTCACGGCAGTGCCAGACCTTTGGGGAGCTCACGTTTGCTTACTGAGGAAACGGGCACAATCCTGGCATCATAGGAGCCCTGTGAACAGCAACCCGGGGCTGCTCAAAAGCCTCAGAGGGTAAAGAGGCTGCCTGCGATGCAGGAGAGCCGGCTTCCATCCCGGGGTGGGGAAGCTCCCCTGGAGGAGGAAGTGGCACCCCACTCCAGGATTCTCGCCTGGAGAATCCCATGGACGGAGGAGCCTGGAGGGCTGCAGTCCACGGGGTCGCAAAGGAGTCAGACACGACTGAGAGACTAACACACAGAGATGGAAAGAGAATTAAATAAAAAGACTGAGAAGGCCATAAAGTTGAATTTAGAGGACACACTAAAAATTTTTTTTTTCATTTTTTTTTTTAGAAAGGAATATGGTTAAGGGTTTCCCACAGTGACTATATCCTGAAACAATTCACAGAACTATAGTATATATAGCAACTGTGCTGACTTAATTCACTAATTAGCAGTCAAGTCTTTCCCCCGGTATTAGCTAGAATTCTCCACAGAAACACAGCCCATAATATCTGAGTAGGTAGACAGATTGTCAGACAGACAGACATAGATAAAAGACAGACAGACAGACATGGATAAAAGATAGGATAGATAGTCAGACATAAAAAAAAAAAAAAAAAGATGGACATTTCAGTTCAGTCGCTCAGTCGTGTCCGACCCTTTGCGACCCCATGGACTGCAGCACGCCAGGCCTCCTGGAGACCTAAATGCCTGTAGTTTACTCAAACTCACGTCCATCGAGTCAGTGATGGATCCAGCCATCTCATTCTCTGTCATCCCTTCTCCTCCCGCCTTCAATCTTTCCCGGCATCAGGGTCTTTTCCAGTGAGTCAGCTCTTTGCATCAGGGGGCCAAAGGATTGGAGTTTCAGCTTCATCATCAGTGCTTCCAGTGAATATTCAGGACTGATCTCCTTTAGGATGGACTGGTTGGATCTCCTTGCCGTCCAAGGGACTCTCAAGAGTCTTCTCCAGGACCACAGTTCAAAAGCATCAATTCTTTGGCGCTCACCTTTCTGACAAAACTTGGGCCACTGGAGAGAGGAATGGCAAATCACTTCAGTATTTTGGCTTTGAGAACCCCATGAACACTATGAAAAGATAGAACATAGATAAAAGATAGATAGACAGACATAAATTGGAGAAGGAAATGGCAACCCACTCTAGTGTTCTTGCCTGGAGAATCCCAGGGACGGAGGAGCCTGGTGGGCTGCCGTCCATGGGGTCGAACAGAGTCGGACACAACTGAAGCGACTTAGCAGTAGCAGCAGCAGCAGAGAGACATAAATAAAAGACAGATATGTGTCAGTCATTCAGACGTGTCCAACTCTTTGTGACCCCAGGGACTGTAGCCCACCAGGCTCCTCCATCCGTGGAATTTTCCAGACAAGAATACTGGAGTGTGTTGCCATTTCCTTCTCCAGGGGATCTTCCCGTTCCAGGGATTGAACCCAGGTCTCCCGCATAGCAGGTAGACAGTTTACCATCTGAGGCACCTAGGAAGCCGGATAAAGGTCATTCATCTTGCAAACATCTAGAACAGACAGCCTCAGGCAGAAGCTGTGTTTCTTTTTTGCTTCCTGCCATCCACAGGTGGACAGAATTCTGAACAAAGATGCTTCAGTTTAACAGTCAGGCCGTAGAGAATGGTTCCCTGAGGCGGGCCATTATGTGTGATTATAAAAACAAACACTCATGAAAAGCAAGTCAAAGAAACAGTTCCAAGCAGGGGTCAGAACTGGCTTCTCCCAGCAACAAGTAATAATTACCCATAACAAATGTAAACAAAATACTGAGGAGGCAGTCAGAAGTCCTCACTGGAGCAAAGTTAAACAAACAGAAGAGAAAATATGCAAAGAGCAGGACAGGAAACCAGTCCCTCCTCATGGAAATCAGTCCTGAGTATTCATTGGAAGGACTGATGCTGAAGCTGCAACTCCAATACTTTGGCCACCTCATGCAAAGAACTGACTCACTTCAAAAGACCCTGATGCTGGGAAAGATTGAAGGCAGGAGGAGAAGGGGACGACAGAGGATGAGATGGTCAGATGGCATTACCCACGCGATGGACATGAGTTTGAACAAGCTCCGGGAGTTGGCGATGGGCGGGGAGGCCTGGCGTGCTGCGGTCCACGGGGTCGCAGAATCAGACACGACTGAGCTTTCTTCCATCAGGTCATTAGCACAAACTCAATAGCATAGCCCCAGGTTGCTTTTGAATTACAAAGAAACTCCTATCTTTCGGGAAATTCCAAGGGTTTTAGGAGCTCCCTGCCAGTGTTAACTCTGTTTTTGGATATAAAGATAGATTAAGTCGTCATTAAAACACTGCAAAAAATCAGAAAATAAAGCAAGGGAACAGGATGAGGAAGTCAGACCGTTTTATATGAAAAATGACTAGAACACAAGGTTGTTGTTCAGTAGCTCAGTTGTGTCTGACTCTTTGCGATCCCACGGATTGCAGCCCGCCAGGCTCCTCCGTCCATGGGATTCTCCAGGCAAGAATACTGGAGCGGGTTGTCATTTCCGTCTGCAGGATCTCTTTCTGACCCGGGGATGAAAGCGCCGACTCCCGAGCTGGCAGGAAGATTCTCTGCCGCTGAGCCACCCGGGCCTGCAATATTCAGCAAGACCCTCGCCACCCACAGACGCCAATTCAAATGTGAAGCGAGTAAAAAGCAAAGTTTACATTATTTTTCTTAGTGATACCACCCCCATCTAAACGCTCACAGCCAGCTGCCGTAGTCTGCTGCGTCCGGCTGCAACAATCATAAATTCGCCGTCATCCCAGAAGGTGGCGCTGCTGGCAAAGAATCCATGAGACGCAAGAGACAGGGGTTCCAACCCTGAGTAGGGGGAGATCCCCTGGAGAAGGAAAAGCAACCCACTCCTGTATTCTGGGGCTTCCCTTGTGACTCAGCTGGTAAAGGATCCGCCTGCAATGCAGGAGATCTGAGTTCGATCCCTGGGTTGGGAAGGTCCCCTGGAGAAGGAAAGGCAACCTACTCCAGCATTCTTGCCTGGAGAATCCCCAAGGGCAGAGGAGCCTGGTGGGCTACAGTCCACAGGGTCACAGAGAGCCAGACAGGACTGAACACGCACAGAAAGCTGTACTGGGCTGGGTAATCTATAAAATAATTTTCAGCTCAGTTGCTGAGTCGTGTCTGACTCTTTGAGACTGCCCCCACCCATGGACTGCAGCATGCCAGGCTTCCCTGTCCATCACCAACTCCTGGAGCTTGCTCAAACAAAAATAATATTATAGAACATTTTTATGAGCTCACTGTCAAGTCAGATTTTAAAGCAATACCCAGGAAGTCCTAAATGTTAGGAGAGAGTTGGTAGAGTGAGGACATTACATTTCAGAACTCCTCCTCACCCAGCGTATCTGTAACGGAGCAGAACTCGATGGTCCTTGCCCCTATCATGCCGTCTGCCTGCCTTTTTGTCTGTGGGAAAACTGTAGCCGAAGAATAAATTTAATCAGGGAAGTGTGAACATGCAGAAACAAAGGAAAACAGTCAAAGGCGACCAAATAATCATAGTGTACTCACACAGGCTATGGTTTTTCCAGTAGTCATGCATGCACGTGAGAGTTGGACTACAAAGAAAGCTGAGCGCCAAAGAATTGATGCTTTGGAACTGTGGTGTTGGAGAAGACTCTTGAGAGTCCCTTGGACTGCCAGGAGATCCAACCAGTCCATCCTAAAGGAAATCAGTCCTGCATATTCATTGGTGCTGAAGCTGAAACTCCAATCGTTTGGCCACATGATGCAAAGAGCTGACTCATTTGAAAAGACCCTGATGCTGGGAAAGATGGAGGGCAGGAGGAGAAGGGGACGACAGAGGATGAGATGGTTGGATGGCATCAGCAACTCAATGGACAGGGGTTTGGGTAAACTCTGCGAGTTGGTGATGGACAGGGAGGCCTGGCGTGCTGCAGTCCATGGGGTCGCAAAGAGTCTGACGCGACTGAGTGACTGAACTGAACTGGACTCACTCAGGAAAGTCAAGGACTTCTATTTCCTTCTCAAGAGCTGTAGAATATTCTGAGCCTTGTCCTTTGAGGGGTCTTACAGATACTGGAAGCCCTACTCAGTGGAGAACTTAGCTACATGACCATCAGATTGTAGCCACAACATAAGTTGCCATCGTTCCAAGAACAAGCCTCAAGAAATGGGAACAAATGGACCCTGGACCTGGAGACCAACTATACCTAAATATCCGGAGATAATGCTGGTCAGATCACCAATGACCAATTTCAAGTTGACTGTCAGAGCAGACTGTGCTGTTTCTACATGGAGGCCCCAGCCTCTGTCTATAAAGGCTCTTGCCCATTGAGTTTCAGGGGTTGGTGGGGGAGTTAGCTTTTGGACACCCCACCTTCCAGTCCTAAAGGCGAAGTGTTAGTCACTCGGTCATGTCTGACACTTTGCAACCCTACAGAATTCTCTAAGGCAAGAACTGGAGTGGGTTGCCATTCCCTTCTCCAAGGGATCTTCCCGACCCAGGGATTGAACCAGGGTCTCCTGCATTGCAGGCAGATTGTTTACCATCTGAGTTACCAGGGAAACGCTGTGCCATTGCCAGCATCCACAATAAAGCAAGCTTTCCTTTCCGACGTCCTGGCCCCTTTACTGGCTTCTGAGCGGCAAACAGCCAGATCCCTTTTTTGGTAGCATAACTGAAAAGGGCAGAAAGCACATTCATGCCATCGTGTACGGAATTTGCAATATCAGTTCAGTTCAGTTCAGTCGCTCAGTCGTGTCCGACTCTTTGCGACCCCATGAATTGCAGCACGCCAGGCCTCCCTGTTCATCACCATCCCCCGGAGTTCACTCAGACTCACGTCCATCGAGTCCATGATGCCATCCAGCCATCTCATCCTCGGTCGTCCCCTTCTCCTCCTGCCCCCAATCCCTCCCAGCATCAGAGTCTTTTCCAATGAGTCAACTCTTCGCATGAGGTGACCAAAGTACTGGAGTTTCAGCTTCAGCATCATTCCTTCCAAAGAAATCCCAGGGCTGATCTCCTTCAGAATGGACTGGTTGGATCTCCTTGCAGTCCAAGGGACTCTCAAGAGTCTTCTCCAACACCACACTTCAAAAGCATCAATTCTTCGGCGCTCAGCCTTCTTCACAGTCCAACTCTCACATCCATACATGACCACAGGAAAAACCATAGCCTTGACTAGACGGACCTTAGTCGGCAAAGTAATGTCTCTGCTTTTGAAAATGCTATCTAGGTTGGACATAATTTTTCTTCCAAGGAGTAGCAACTATAAGTGAAGTCGCTCAGTCGTGTCCGACTCTTTGCGACCCCGTGGATTGTAGCCTACCAGGCTTCTCTGTCCATGGGATTTTCTAGGTAAGAATACTGGAGTGGGTTACCATTTCCTTCTCCACGGGATCTTCCCGACCCGGGGATCGAACCCGGGTCTCCCACATCAGAGGCAAACGCTTTAACCTCTGAGCCACGAGTAAGCGTCTTCTAATTTCATGGTTGCAGTCACCATCAGCTATGTAACCACGAAGAGCTTATAAAGATCAGCTAAGATCCAAGAAGGGAAAAGATACAGGAATGGGAAAAATATCAAAGCCTTCACCAGGACCCTCACATAAAGAGCTCACAGTATCTAAATAATCAATAAAAATCATGGCCGACTTCACTGTGCCCGGGAAAAGACATATTATACCACCCAAGATGTACATCAGCACGTGTGCACGCTCAGTTGCATCCGGCTCGTTGCGACCCCATCGACTGTAGCCCTCCAGGATCCCCTGTTCGTGGGATTCTCCAGGCAGGAATTGTGGGGTGGGTTGCCATTCCCTTCTCCAGGGAATCTTCCCCACCCAGGGATCGAACCCACATCTCTTACGTCTCTTGCACTGGCAGGCGCAAGAGTCTTTACTATCTGAGCCACCAGAAAGCCCAAGGTCGGGGAAACTAAAGCCTCTTTGTTTTCTCGAAGACAGGGAACACGGAGTGGGGCTTCCACCAGGGAGGTTCCCCACAGGGCTCTGCTTGGCTTTGCTCTCCTCTTTTCTTTGATACTCCTCAATCTTGAGGGGACCCCAGGTAAGTCAAGAAGGAACAGAAGTTTTCTGGTAGAGAGACTAATCACAGCCTGGGCGAGGGGATTCAGTATTAGGGGGACTCGGTTTCAAGTCTTCCTGTAACTTCGAGTGTTAATGTTTCCACATTACATTCAGCTCCGGATTGTCACTGAGAGACACACAGATCACATAATCACTGGAGATGGATACGAACATTAATTCTGGTCCATTAAAAACAAAAAAAGCACAAATTTGTAAACAGACCTTCCCAATCATTTTC
Organism: Cephalophus harveyi; assembly: GCA_006410635.1. Lineage (NCBI taxonomy): Eukaryota > Metazoa > Chordata > Mammalia > Artiodactyla > Bovidae > Cephalophus > Cephalophus harveyi. The sequence goes on along the minus strand of SJYT01002343.1, from coordinate 16,780 downwards.
CTGCATCCAACAACCCTTCTACAAAAATATTCACATCGTATGACACTTCCTCCCCACTTGTTTTTTTATTTTTATTTTTATTTGCCTGTTTTTGCAAGTGTTAGTTTAGAAAGTTCTGAACGGAAAGTGAGTGTTGAGCTCTACATGGCAATGAAAAGTTTATTGCTGTAAGATCTTTTTTTAGGATTCCTAGTCAGGTTGAATTTTATGTCCTTTAATCGGATGTTTGCATTATGTTTTTTTTTTTTTTTTGAAAATTAAAGATTTTTTTTTTAAATTTAATTTGTACTTTATTTTACTTTACAATACCATATTGGTTTGCCATACATGGACATAAATCCACCATGGGTGTATGTGAGCTCCCAATCCTGAATCCCCCTCCCACCTCCCACCCCATATCATCTCTCTGGATCATCCCCGTGCACCAGCCCCAAGCATCCTGTATCCTGTATCGAACATAGGCTTGTGCTTCGTTTCTTACATGATAGTATACACGTTTCAATGCCATTCTCCCAAATCATCCCACCCTCTCCCTCTCCCACAGAGTCCAAAAGTCCGTTCTATACATCTGTGTCTCTTTTGCTGTCTCGCATACAGGGTCATCATTGCCATCTTTCTCAATTCCATATATATGTGTCAGTATACTGTATTGGTGTTTTTCTTTCTGGCTTACTTCACTCTGTATAATAGGTTCCAGTTTCATCCATCTCATTAGAACTGATTCAAATGAATTCTTTTTGATGGCTGAGTAATACTCCATTGTGTATATGTACCACAGCTTTCTTACCCATTCATCTGCTGATGGACATTTTTAGGCCGTGCTGGCTCTTGGCTGTGCTGTGGGGGTCTCTCTGGTTGAGGTTCATGAGCTTAGTTGTTCTACAGCCTCTGGGATCTTGGTTCCCTGACCAAGCGTCAGATTCATGTCTCCAGTGTTGAAAGGCGGTTTCTTCTACTACTGGACCACTAGCGACATCTCTTGCTACAAAATCCGGGACTCCCTGGGTAGTCCGCTGGTTAGGATGCTTCACTTCCACCGTATGTCTGTGTGGGGGTGCTAGTCGCTCAGGCGAGTCCGACTCTTTGCAACCCCACGAACTGTAGCCCGTCAGGCTCCTCTGTCCGTGGGATTCTCCAGGCGAGAATACTGGAGTCGATTGCCATTCCCTTCTCCAGAGGATCTTCCGGACCCAGGGATGGAACCCAGGTCTCCCGCACTGCAGGCAGATTCTTTTCCATCTGAGCCACAGGAAAGATCTCTACTGTAGAGGGGAAAACTTCAATCCCTGGTCAGGGTACTAAGATTCTGCAAGCCAAGCACCGTGGCTAAAAACAAACAAACAAAAACCTCAGAAAACTATCATCTTGGACATATTTCTAGATATCAGTATGGATCAGTTTGCTCATTCTTCCAGCATAGCTAAAGAAAATAATCTCTAAGGCTTAGTTTTCCCGCTTGAAACTGTTATGCTTTCAATTAAATATATATGGCCGTAATTGTGTTCAAAAAAAGAAAAAAAGAAGATTCCAATGTTTCCTGGATATTTATGTATAAGCTCATTTATGTTTTCAAGCAACTGGCACACATCAATGACATTATGTCCAAGGATAAAGTCCCAATCGAGCCTCACCCCACCACTCCGCCCCACGCCAGTTCTCACTGCAGAAATGGCTTGTACTGTACTGACTGGAATGGTTAATTCAGCGCTGAAAGATGGAGTAAAAATATTACGGAGCTGGATCACAGGGAGGGGAGGTGTCTGACAGGAGAAAACGAGATGGTTGATGTTGTCTGCTTGAAAACGTCCACTGAGTGTGCTGTTAAGCCGCTGTCCCAACCAGAGACGCACTGGTTTTGCATTTTAAATGGACCTCTTGCGCTCACAAAGTCAGTGAAATGCAACTACAAGTGACCTTGTTCGTGGGGCTTCAGGAGCTAATTAAAAAGAAGCCTCAAGATGCTTCCTAAACACACCAAGCGTTTCGGACACGTTCCTGGGAGGGTTATTGGTCCACTCTCTCCCTAGCTTAGGGAAAACGCATTGGCAGTTTTTCCACGGAGGGCTTGCTAATTAAAACTCCGGATTCCACCAGGGAAGGAGGGCCCGGGCTTTCTGGCTTAAAGTAATGTCTGGAGAGTCGGTTTGCATTTGACAGTTAAGTCCAAAGCTATTCAATAAAGAGGAAATTCTCTCAGAAGTTTGGGATGAATTAAAGAGAACGGCTCCATTAATTGAGACTTTTTAAAAATATATATATTTATTTCTTTGGCTGCAGCTGATCTTGGTTGTGGCATATAGGATCTTTTGGTTGCAGCGTGTGGGATCTAGTTCCCGGACCAGGGATCGAACCCTGGCACCCCTGCTTTGGGAACCCAGAGGCTTATCCACTGGACCATCAGGAAGTCCCCATTAATTGAGACTTAATCATCTCAGCCCTTGAATACATGTGAGATGAGAGGGCCCAGCAGAAACCAAAGGGGACCCGGAGACGGGGAACAGGACAGGCCTGCTGCAACCTCTTAGGAAGTTTTGACAAGAGGGTGTGGACCTCTGGTTGTGGGTTTCTCAGGACCCAGGATCCTTTTAGATCGACTGGATACCCCAGTGGTTACTCCTTTCGTGACATCTATATATTTGTGTCAAAATAATATTGCCATGGAAAAGAACAAAGCTCTGATAACATGTTGCAACATAGATGAGCCTTGAAAACGTGGAGCCAGATGCAGAAAAGGTCACATGGTGGATGATCGCACTTAGAGACGACCTCCAGAACAGTTGAATTTATAGAGGTGGAACGCTGATTTGTGGGCCCCCCGGGGCATTGGGCAAGAAGACTGGGCATCCCTTTTGGGGTAACGAAGAATTTCTGACTAGACAGAGATGATGCTTGTGCAATATGCTGAATGCGCTAAATTCTACTGCCTGGTACTATTTAAGATAGTTAACATGGTGAAGTTGATATTATGTGTGTGATGTCACTATTAAAACATATATTTATAGATATATATATACATATATATGCTTTTGAACTGTGGTGTTGGAGAAGACTCTTGAGAGTCCCTTGGACTGCATGGAGAGCCAATCAGTCCATTCTGAAGGAGATCAGCCCTGGGATTTCTTTGGAAGGAATGATGCTAAAGCTGAAATTCCAGTACTTTGGCCACCTCATGCGAAGAGTTGACTCATTGGAAAAGACTCTGATGCTGGGAGGGATTGGGGGCAGGAGGAGAAGGGGACGACCGAGGATGAGATGGCTGGATGGCATCACGGATTCGATACCTGACTCATTGGAAAAGACCCTGATGCTGGGAAAGATTGAAGGCAGGAGGAGAAGGGGACGACAGAGGATGAGATGGTTGGATGGCATCACTGACTCAATGGACATCAGTTTGGGTGGACTCCGGGAGTTGGTGATAGACAGGGAGGCCTGGCGTGCTGCAGTCCATGGGGTCACAAAGAGTCAGACATGACTGAGCAACTGAACTGAACTGAACTGGATAACCAATTAAAAAGTATATAGCTCCCTTGCTAAGACTGGTCAGGGGCACTTCCGTCCCCTTTCTGATATCATACTTTAATAAAACTCTGCTACACAAAAGCTCGTAAGTGATCAAGTCTGATTTCTGGTCCCAGACCTAAATCTTCTTCTTCAGAGACCATGAATCTGACACCGTTCACCGTCAGCGATCTTTAATCATACATAATGGCCTGCTTCAAAGGACCCTGCCCCTCTGCTGGTCTGTGAACTACAGGGCCTTTGTTCAGCTGAGTTCAGTTCAGTCGCTCAGACGTGTCCGACTCTTTGTGACTCCATGGACCGCAGCACGCCAGGCCTCCCTGTCCATCAACAACTCCTGGAGCTTGCTGAAACTCACGTCCATCAAGTCGGTGATGCCATCCAACCAGCTCATCCTCTGTCGACCCCTTCTCCTCCTGCCTTCAATCTTTCCCAGCATCAGGGTCTTTTGAAGTGAGTCAGCTCTTCGCATCAGGTGGCCAGAGTATTGGAGTTTCGGCTTCAGCATCAGCCCTTCCAGGGAATCAGGAGTCTTTCTCCTTGTTCAGCTCACAAGGAGATAATCTTACCCTGCCCACCTGTGTGAAGAAGAGATGAACACAGCCCTTTCAAAGGCTGGCTGTTCCCCGGGAGATGTTTTGCAAGACAAGACCCTCTCACTTTCCTTCCCCACCGCCTCTCCCTCTCTCTCCTGTCTTTTGACTTTAGTTCCCCATTGCTTCTCTCTCTCTGACTCTGCAAAAGAAACTGGCATCCCGACCGACCCACAACGTGGGTTTTTTGGAGGCACTAGCTTGCCACTTTCTGAGTCCGCCAGGTTCCCTGAATAAAGTCCTTTCCTTGTCCTAACCCCTCGGTTCTTGGATTTATTGGCCTAACGTAAGCTGAGCAGAGCTTGCTTGGACTCGTAACACCGCTTTGATTGCACCGACAAGATGACGGCTCGTGGAAGGACATGGAATGGGAGGCTGTTTTGCTATGTAAGGCTAGATTGCTCTGACTTCCCTCCGTCTTTTCAGGCAATACCCTCATCCTCGCGTATCTCTGCCATCTGCTTCTCACCTGTTCACCTTTCACAGGAAGACGCTCGGACGATTTGAAGGAGATTCTACTTCCAGGACCATTTTCTAGCAATTCACTCCCGATGGATCCCTTATGTGACAAGGGGTTTTGCAATCACTTTGACCCTCTCCGTGAGGGCTCAGAACAACTCTTTGTAAAGGATGATCCATCTTTTTTTTTTTTTTTGAAAGATGTCTTTGGAGCCATTCATGACTCAGAGATTGCTTAAAGTCCACTTCTGCAAAAATAATAGGCTTCCTGAAATGGCGTGAGAGAATGTAGGATATTTATCAACAGAGGGAAAGTCCCCTCCGTGTGTGCAACACTCTCCCGTTCCTGATTCCAGCCAGGGAAGTCTTCAGCAAAGGATGGTTGTGGAAGCTGGAGTAGGCTCAGCTGCGTTATTATCCATCTCTCTGGGAGCGAACACTGGAAAAAAAACACAGAAAGGAAACATTTGGTGTTTGAAGGTAGCAGAGCAGACACAGCAGACGCAAAACAAAAATGATGAAAACAGAAATCTCGTTACTTTCAAGCTTCTCTTTTCCTAAATTCTTTTCGGGGGCGGGGTGGGGGTAGGAGGTGGGGAAGATCTCCCTTCCTGTTGTCCCCAGGCTGGGGGAAATTAAAATGGGAGACACATAGTCCCAGTCAAACGTTCACCCTTATCTACCAAGCAGGATTGTGTTTAAAAATGCGGGCATGATACCAAGATTGAAATTCGTTTTGAATTGTTATCAGCAAACGCTGTATAATTTCGCTTATCGTCTTAGCGGTATAGAAAGATTTGTTACTTCCAATAGAGTTTATACTTGCAACCTGGGTAGGATTTGTCCTAAGTAGGTCTTGAAAGAAAGGTTTTCCTAGGAAAGGACTTTAAAAGAAACAAAGTATAATTTTTTCCCTGAAATTACATAGTTAAATGTCTTCCGTGAAAATTCAACGTGTATGAGAACAATTCAACATATTGCTTGCATTCGTATGTAAAATGGGATTTAGTTTCTGGATTCAATTGTATATACTGTGTGAGTGTTACTCACTCAGTCATGTCCAATTCTTTGTGACCCCATAGACTGTGGCCCACCAGGCTCCTCTGTCCGTGGGATTCTCAAGGCAAGAATACTGCAGTGGGTGGGTTGCCGTTTCCTTCTCTTGGGGATCTTCCCAACCCAGGGATGGAACTCACATCTCTTACGTCTCCTGCAGTGACAGGTGGGTTCTTTACCGCTAGTGCCTCCTGGGAAGCCCATGCGTGTGTATATGTGGCTTCCCAGGGGACTCCGTGGTAAAAGAACCCGCCTTCAACCCTTGGGTTGGGAAGATTTCCTGGAGGAGGGCATAGCAACCTACTCCAGTATTCTTGCCTGGAGAATCCCATGGGCAGAGGAGCCTGGCAGGCTACAGTCCTTGGGGTCATAAAGAGTCAGAAATGACTGGGTGATTCAGCACACATACATGTGTGTATATTTACACATGTAGGTATACATACACTGTATATATATATATGTATATTATATATGTGTATATATATACACACATAGTGTATACACATTATGTATAGACACTGTGTATTCATATATATGGTGTGTAATATACATACACTGTGTATATAGTATATATAATCAGCATATATACTATATATATATACACACACGCACACACACACCTATATATATAAACACACACAAGAATCTGTGTATGTACAAAACCTATTTTTTTTTCCCCACTTACATTTAAGTGAGGGTATCTGAAAGTTACCAGTCTATCCATCCATCCATCCAGTCTGTACATCCATTCATCCATCCAGTCTGTCCATCCATCTATCCAGTCTATCTGATCATCCATCCATCCATCCACTCAGTCTATCCATCCATTCATCCATCCAGTCTATCCATCCATTCATCCAGTTTCTCTATCCATCCACCCACCCATCCATCTGGTCTATATATCTATTTCTATCTATTTATTCATCCAGTCTGTCTGTCTATCCATCCATTCTATCCACCCAGCTTATCTATATATCCATCCATCCATCCAGTCTATCCATCCATCCATCCAGTCTATCTATCCATCCACCCAGTTTGTCTGTCTATCAATCCATCCAGTCTATCAGTCCATCCTTCCATCCTCCCATTTGGTCTACCTATTTCTATCTATCTATCTATCCAGTCTGTCTGTCTATTTATCTATCTATCCAACCATCTCTCCATCCAGTCTATCTACCCATCCATCCATCCATCCACCCAGTCTATCCATCCATCCAGTCTATTGATCTATCTATGCATCCATCCAGTCTGTCGATCCATCCATCCATCCAGTCTATCTATCTGTCCATCCATCCATCCATCCAGTCTATCTGTCCATCCATCCAGTCTATCTATCTGTCCATCCATCCATCCATCCACCCAGTCTATCCATCCATCCATCCAGTCTATCAGTCCATCCATCCATCCATCCACCCAGTCTATCCATCCATCCATCCATCCAGTCTATTGATCCATCCATCCATCCATCCATCCAGTCTATCCATCCATCCATCCATCCATCCAGTCTATCTGTCTGTCCATCCATCCATCCATCCAGTCCATTGATCCATCCATCCATCCATCCAGTCTATCTATCTGTCCATCCATCCATCCATCCACCCAGTCTATCCATCCATCCATCCAGTCTATCCATCCATCCATCCATCCACCCAGAGTATCCATCCATCCATCCAGTCTATCCATCCATCCATCCATCCATCCAGTCTATTGATCGATCCATCCATCCATCCAGTCTATTGATCGATCCATCCATCCATCCAGTCTATCTATCTGTCCATCCATCCATCTATCCACCCAGTCTGTCCATCCATCCATCCACCCAGTCTATCCATCCATCCATCCATCCATCCATCCAGTCTATCTATCCGTCCATCCAGTCTATCGATCCATCCATCCATCCAGTCTATTGATCCATCCATCCTAGTCTATCTATGTATCCATCCACCCAGTCTATCCATCCATCCAGTCTATCTACCTATCCCATCCATCCATCCATCCAGTCTATCTATCTCTCCATCCATCCATCCATCCACCCAGTCTATCCATCCATTCATCCATCCAGTCTATCTATCCATCCATCCACCCAGTCTATCCACCCATCCATCCAGTGTCTCTATCTATCCATCCATCCACCCAGTCTATCCACCCATCCATCCAGTGTCTCTATCTATCTATCCATCCACCCAGTCTATCCATCCATCCAGTCTATCTACCTATCCCATCCATCCATCCGTCCAGTCTATCTATCTTGTATCTATGTAACCATCCATCCATCCATTCTTTCTGTGTCTATCTAGCTGTCTCTGTCTCTATAAATTAAACAGAATTGACATTGTATGTACATCTATCTCTGTCTATAAATTTTACAGAACTGGCCCATAATTTCGGGGACTGACAGATCTCAAAATCTGTGGCTGGCAGCCTTAGAGATCTGGTGGTCTATTATGACTCCAAGTTCAAGCACGAAGGTAGGACAGGACTGGTGGCCAGTTCAAAGAGTCAGGCAGAGAGACAATGAATCCACCTTTTCTCCTTTTGTTTGTTCAGGTCCTCCGTGGACTGGGTCACGCCCAGCCACAGTAAGCGGAGCAATCATGTGCTTTACTCAAACGTGAATCTCATTCAGAAGCACTCTCACCAACACACCCAGAAATGATGTTTACACCAACACCTGAGCCCCCTGTGGGCCAGTCCAGTTGACATCTGAGATTAGCCGTCATACTCCCAAATGGAAACAGATGTCCCTTGTCTATTCCCACCACACTCCACAGCTGGCTAAGATCTCCCAAGATGGTTGTAGAAGTCTGGACTTCCCAGAGAAAAAGGGTGTATCTAACCAGTCATCTCAAGATGATGGATGAGTGAGTCAGGAAGTTACTGTTGCTTAGCAACCTTGATGTTGAAAGAGACAAGACAGTATCCGTGAAGGCACAACCTTTCAAGCCCTTTATGGGTACAACACTTAAGAAGTTATTCTACATTGTTCTAACCTAAAACATAAATTTTAGTATCTAGTGATAAAACAATTTGGTCTTTTCTATGAGGATGGCATCAATAAACACTGATCCAATTCCAACAAAAAAATTTACTTTTTTTGAGCTGTGAATGTGCTGAGATCCCCAAGTTCAAGGTTAATATATATATAAAAAAAAAAAGGCAAAAAAAACCAAACTCCTGTTTGACAGTTACCTCCAAGAGTTGGTTTTCATTTGAATAGTCACCATTTTTAAGTGGGATTATACACAGTCACAAAGGATTTTTATCTATGCCACAGAATGAGTAACTTTAAAGATATGGCATTTCTCGCTCCAATTCTGCAAATCTAGTAGAAATACTTACAAATACTAGATTAAAAACATTTGCTTATGGGGTTTCCCTGGTGGTCCCGGGGCTAAGATTCTGAACTCAAAGTACAGGGGGCCAGGGTTTGATCCCTGGTCAGAGAACTAGATTCTGCCTGAGACAGCTAACACCTGGCACAGGCAAAAAAAAAAGATAAATGCAAATATGTCTGTAATAAAGGAAGATTGCTTACATGTGGGCAACCAGTACTGAGTCTCCCACGGTCTTAATCTGCTGCTGCTGCTGCTGCTAAGTCGCTTCAGTCGTGTCTGACTCTGTGCGACCCCATGGACTGCAGCCCACCAGGCTCCTCAGTCCATGGGATTTTCCAGGCAAGAGAACTGGAGTGAGGTGCCATTGCCTTCTCCGTACGTAGATTGTAAAGGATATAAATTGAAGAATCATCATCAACTCACAAAAAATGAAGTTAAAACGAAAAGAAGGTGAAAAAATGCATGACATCATTTTTCTATCTTCCCTACTCCTTCTACATATGAACAGGGCCTTTTTGGTGACTGGTTGTAGTTAATCTTTTCACACCTCAATATATAAATAAAAACGTGTTTTTCCAAGAACATAATTTACATCTGTGGTTCCTGTGTGAATGGCAACAAAGTTTCATTGCAATGAGCACTTCTAAAATGGCCACATGGGCACATTTGGCAGAAATCATAAAATAGTTCATTTGTTTTAATTTTTGAAAAATAGAATGGAAAGTATAATTACTGGATACAGGAATTCTCTTAACGGAATTTCTTTTAAGCCAATTAAAGACAAAAGAATCTCATTATAATAGTAATATCCATTACTTATCCATTAATTTAATATCACTATGAGTTCCAAAGACTTTCTTCAGTAGCTTTTATGGATGATAATTACATGACAGTATAAAACGCCCGTGTGGAATCATCCTGTAACTTGCATCTGGGAGGGATGCCCAAGGAATTTCATGTCTGACTTTGCACACAGAAACTCCAGTCATTCTATCGCCCAGTATTTTGATTTCAGTTCAGTTCAGTTCAGTCGCTCAGTCGTGTGTGACTCTTTGCGACCCCATGAATCACAGCACGCCAGGCCTCCCTGTCCATCACCAGCTCCCAGAGTTCACTCAAACTCATGTCCATTGAGTCGTATTTTGAATTATTATCTTTCTAAAAGGGATTTAATTTGCTTCTCTAGAAACACAGTCTGATTATACATGTTTATATATACACATGTATCAGTTCAGTTCAGATCAGTTCAGTCCCTCAGTCGTGTCTGACTCTTTGCGACCCCATTAATCACAGCACGCCAGGCCTCCCTGTTCATCACAAACTCCCGGAGTTCACTCAGACTCACGTCCATCGAGTCCATGATGCCATCCAGCCATCTCATCCTCGGTCGTCCCCTTCTCCTCCTGCCCCCAATCCCTCCCAGCATCAGAGTCTTTTCCAATGAGTCAACTCTTCGCACGAGGTGGCCAAAGTACTGGAGTTTCAGCCTCAGCATCATTCCTTCCAAAGAACACCCAGG
>SJYT01002336.1:336597-349540 GCA_006410635.1 Cephalophus harveyi | reverse complement strand
TCATCTGCATATCTGAGGTTATTGATATTTCTCCCGGCAATCTTGATTCCAGCTTGTGTTTCTTCCAGTCCAGCGTTTCTCATGATGTACTCTGCATATAAGTTAAATAAGCAGGGTGACAATATACAGCCTTGACGCACTCCTTTTCCTATTTGGAACCAGTCTGTTGTTCCATGTCCAGTCCTAACTGTTGCTTCCTGACCTGCATACAGATTTCTCAAGAGGCAGGTTAGGTGGTCTGGTATTCCCATCTCTTTCAGAATTTTCCACAGTTTATTGTGATCCACACAGTCAAAGGCTTTGGCATAGTCAACTCAGTTAGCTTATACTTAAATTTTAATGGATAGAATGTCAACAAAGAGAATTCTGTTGGCTTTCTGATGCTATTGTTTCATCAGCAAACAAAAAAATAAGCCACTGTACAAATATTAGGAACAATTTATAATGCGTGTAAAGATCTAGAGTTCATAGCCCCAAAGCATCAGTACATTATTTATTATTACAGTTATTTACAGTAATAGTAAGACGCTATGTAGGAGGATCAAGTTAATGTCCTCCATCCCCACGTTTTCTGGAAGTCATATAATGCAACTTCTTTGGAAGGCAAGAGGATTTAACCAGCGCTTAAACACAAAGGCAAGGGCTATACAATACCGCAGCTAAGAACACAGGCTTCGGCTTTGGGATCTGTCTTCGGTTGTTGTTCAGTCGCTAAGTCGTGCCTGACTCTCTGCAGCCCCATGGACTGCAGCACACCAGGCTTCCCTGTCCTTCACCATCTCCCGCAGCTTGCTCAAGCTCCTGTCCATTGAGTCAGTGATGCCATCCAACCATCTCATCCTCAGTCGCCCCCTTCTCCTCCTGCCCTTAGTCCTTTCCCTGTCTTTGGTAGACACAACACTACTGCCTTTAGGACCGTGGACAAACTACATCACCTTAGTTGCAGTCTTTTCATCTGTAAAAAGGTATAATGAAAACACGAGGCAGAAGGCCTGGTCCGTGGTGGGTGAATACAAACGTTAGCGGTGCCCCTTAGCTGGCTTGGCTCTGTTCCGCAGCCGAGGTTAGGCTTGGCACCCCAGAAATGCTGTCACTGGTAACACAAGGTCATCAAGTAAGAAAGCGAGTACGAATCTTGAAAGTCTGCTGATCCTGAACTCTCATACATGGCTGATTGGAAATCGGTTTGTCAGACTGAGTAGAAAACTATTCAGGTTGACATATGAATACCTTACATACAGCAGTTCCACTCTTAGGTATTTACTCAACAGAAATGATTACATATGTTCGCCAAAAGAACCAGACTATACGTAACAGCGCTATTCATAAAAACCCCAAACCGGAGACAATCTGAATGCTTGTCAATAGTAGAACAGATAAGCAACTTGTGGGGCATTCACCAGATGGAGTATTAACAGCAATTTTTTGTGGTTTAGTCGGCTCCAACTCTTTTGCAACTCCATGGAATATAGCCCTCCAGGCTCCCTGCCCATGGAATTCTCCAGACAAGAATACTGGAGTGGGTTGCCATTTCCTTCTCCAGAGGATCATCCTGACCCAGGGATTGAACTCTCATCTCCTGGATTGGCAGGCGGGTTCTTTACCACTGAACCACCAGGGAAGCCCATTAACAGCAATAAGGATCAACAAACTAAGCCATGCAGTGACAGATGGACCAGTACAAAACCAGGCAAGATTATGACGGTGCTAGAAGTCAGGACAGAGCACCTTAGCAGAGAACAGTGACCCCAAGGGACCACGACAGGTGCCTCTGCGGAGCTAGACGGTGCTATTCCTTGATCTGGTTACATGTACTAGTTTAATCTGTAAAAATTCAAATGCTACCCTTTAGGATATGTATCCTTTTCTGTGGACATAATATACCTCACAAGGTACTAACACACTCAGTCTTGCCTGACTCTTTGCTATCCCATGGACTGTAGCCCACCAGGCTCCTCTGCCCATGGGATTCTCCAGGCAAAAATACTGGAGTGGGTTGCCATTCCCTTCTCCAGGGGATCTTCCTGACCCAGGGATCGAAGCCGGCTCTTCCACAATGCAAGGTAGATTCCTTATCATCTGAGCCACCACAGAAGCCCTACATTTCGCTAAAGCTCTTTAACAACATCTGCCTCTACTGCTGACAAAAACACGAAGTCTGCACCCTGTTCAAGGGCATGTACCCAGGACAGTCCAACCACTCTAATCCCTGGCCCGGAATGCCATGGACCTACATCAGCCGAACCACGTGTCAAGAGGGTACAGGCCTCTCCCACGCAGTTTTAAGCCCGGCATCACTCTGTCGTTTTTCACGTGTTTGAAACCGGGTGCTTTTCCCTGGCATAATTCTCCTCTTCTAGACTTTGGCTATCATCTATACGGAAGGAATCTTCAGATGAAAGACACACCTTGGGACAAAAGAGTGGACAGCAAACTCTTTCCACTAAACACATCTTACCTGATGCAACTCATTTAAAATAAGTGTCCACAAGCTTTCACATACATATATGTAAATAGCATGCATCATATATATCTTAGAAAACTTGGGAATTTTTGCCTAACTAAAAAATTCATGACATTTTGACTCCACTTGTTTGATTTAGTATGAACAGAATGCTAGATTCTAATTTTAAAAAAATAGATGTGCAACAAGCAATAAAGATTTACTGTACAGCACAGGTAACTATAGTCAATATCTTATAATAACCTACAACAGTAAATAATCTGAAAAATAATACATGTGTAACTGAATCACCTTGCTGTGCAACTGAAACATTATAAGTCGACTATACTTCAATAAGCACTTTCCTGGGGGCTCAGCTGGTAAAGAATCTGCCTGCAGTGCAGGAGACCTGGGTTCGCTCTCCAGTCTGGAGAAAGGAAAGGCTACCCACTCCAGTATTCTGGCCTAGAAAATTCCATGGACTGTGTAGTCCATGGGGTCGCAAAGAGTTGGACATGACTGAGCAACTTTCACTATACTTCAATAAAATATATGTATTATGAAAAAATAAAAAAGAAAATGTGTCCACAAAAAGGATACAACCTTACGTTTGATCCTTGAAAGAATTATTTATATACAACTAAAGTGAATGCTAGCAATTTAGAGAAATTTCTAATTATTAGGCATACATCATGCCATATCAATCTGAGTAAAATTTATAAAGTATATATGAAATGTTACTTTAAAATATGAAGCACATAAAAGATTGTTCTATGAAATTTTGTACATTCAATTGTGAAACGTCAAAATGACTACTTCTTTGGACCACCATGCATCAGAAATAATTCCTTTTTAAAGGAAACATATCATCATAAAAGAATATTTCCATCCATAATGATCCCTCCCATAGAGAGGATTTTTAGAGTAGTGAAACTGCTCTGGACGATACTGTAATGGTGGAGATATGTCATTACAGATTTGTCCAAACCCACAGAATGGATAGCACAAAGAGAGAGCCCTAATATAAGTGATGTACTTATAATTACGATAGTGTATCAGTCAGTACAGATGTACCACCCTGAGATGCTAATAAGGGGAGGGGAGGAGAGGCAGTGTTAGGGGAAACTCTGTCCCTCCGTTCAATTTCGCTCTAAACCTAAAACGGCTCCCAGAAAAGAAGGCTGTTGGTTAAAATACAAAATAAGATAAAGAATGCTTCTCCCAGCTTTTAAGATTTCCACATTTCCCTTTGCTGACTTTACAGGAAACACTCCATTGAAAACACAAAGGCAGCAGGAAAGGACAAAAGCTCTCAGACATCTTCAAGGGTTTACCATTACACACACAAACATGTTTCACCTGTTATCAGTCACTATAGACACAATTTAAAAAATTTATTATGGAGCCTAATTACCTTGGTTTGGTTTTGTTCTTTTGTGTTGTTTTTTTTTCCAACTGGGTTGGCATACTGCTCTTGTGTGTAAGAAAATATAAAACAAAGTGTATTCAAATAAAAGCGAGAATGAGGGTTGACTTTAATACCTCAGGGAGAAATCCGATCGATTGGGTCCATAAGGAAAGATGTATGCGTAAGGTGCTCCCTAATTACGACTGCTTTGGTGGGCGGCGGCGGCGGTGTCGAAACAGATGTTGCAGACCTATTAAAGAAGGGGTTTCAAACATCTGCTTACAATTTGAAGGCAATTGTAAATACAGCAGAGAAGGTCAATTGGGCCAATTAAGGCTGATGTGCAAATCCACCACTGCAGGTTTCCTTTCAAGCTTCCATGGACTTGATTTTCTATGCTTCTATTTTCTTCAACCACAATTTTTTTCTTTTTAAACACAGGAAATGGGTTTAATAACAACTTTTGTCCATCTTGTGATTTCAAAAAAAAAAAAAAAACCAGCTACAAACTTTCTGTTCAAGGCATTAACTGCACATTTCATGAGGACTCTTTGGGTCTCCTCTCCTTCCCCTCCACCCTCACCGCCTGCTACTCAGCTCCCTGCAAAGGGGGTCCCGGGGAGGTGACGAATAACCAGAAGGAACAAGGGCCAGTGTCCCGTCCAGAAGAGTTCGTACCATGACATGCAGTTTAACAGGGCTCTTAGCTTCGCTGACATTCCCACCTGCAGCAATCTGCTATTTCTATCACACGCATCTCCACCACCCTTAATTAGAAAAATCATGAAAATCAGGCCACTAGCAAAACACTGGCAAATCTTTCTCTCCCTACTCTAAGTATGCAAAACCTAAAATTGTCCCTCGGTATGAAAAGATCACACCAGTCGGAGACAATACGAGGAAAAGATTTCGCAGGCAATTCTAGGCAGTGTTCCAAACACCAACACGTCTTCTCTCCTCAAAGGCTGGCCTGGGGCGCAGTAAGACCCAGGGGGAGGTGAAAGGTCGGTGAACAGGCAAGGTTTCCATCCGAAATGTTAAATAGGTAATTTTTCTTAAAGCTGAAAGTTTAATAGTTTGATTTTTAGGGTCACTCAGTAGATATAAGGGGCTTCCCTGATGGCTCAGGGGTGAAGAATCCGCCTGCCAGTGCAGAGATGAGGGTTCGAGCCCTGGGTCAGGAAGATCCCCTGGAGAAGGAAATGGCAACCCACTCCCGTTATTTTGCCTGGGAAATTCCGCAGACGGAGGAGACAGGCAGGTACAGCCCATGGGGTCGCAAAGAGCTGCACACAACCGAGAGACTGAACAGCAGCTACGACAAAGTAGGCAGAAACGTCCGAATAGCCCAGGAGACAGAAAGGCCTGCTCTGGCGGCAAGAAGAAACAAACCTGACTTCCTTTTCCCCTTGGAACAAGAATTTTTGGTGGCCCGTTCCACTATTTATTCTGTTTATCAGTTCAGTTCAGTTCAGTTCAGTCGCTCAGTCGTGTCCGACTCTTTGCGACCCCATGAATTGCAGCACGCCAGGCCTCCCTGTTCATCACTATCTCTCGGAGATCACTCAGACTCACATCCATTGAGTCAGTGATGCCATCCAGCCATCTCATCCTCGGTCGTCCCCTTCTCCTCCCGCCCCCAATCACTCCCAGCATCAGAGTCTTTTCCAATGAGTCAACTCTTCGCATGAGGTGGCCAAAGAGAGGAAAAAAGACAAGCTTGAGCAGACCTAGATTCAACTTCAAATCCTGTACTTTCTAGCTGAGGGACCTCAAGGTGTGTTTCCCCATCTACGAAATGGCAATACTGCCACCCCCTAAAGCTTTAAATGGCAGGATTGGGTACCATTCAAGATAGCGGAGAAGAAGGCGGACGTGGAGTGCATCTCTCTGCACAGATGCATCAGAGCAACATCGACAGAACACAGGCCAGAGCTTTAAATGTTGACACATAGTCAACATAAGGCTATCTTTTCTGTGTTTTTTTGTTTGTTTGTTTTTCTTCCAACTGGGCTGGCATACTGCTTTTGTGTGTGTAAGAAAATATAAAACAAAATGTATTCAAATAAAAGCGAGAATGAGGGTTGGCACTCAACAAATGTTGGGTTTCTGCCCTCCTTCTGAGCCCTGTACGATCTCCAAAAACACTTCTAGGAGCCTGGGCCTGTGTCCCCAAGAAGTGGGATGGAGGACAATTCTCTAGAGTTTATTCAGGGGGAAGGTCTATTCCGTTTTTGTGTTTCTGATGCTGTTGTAGCTTTGTTTTGGGGAAAACAAAAAAGAGAGTGGAGGGGCTTCCCTGATGGCTCAGTGGTAAAGCATCCGTCTTCCAATGCAGGAGACGTCGGTTCAATCCCTGATCTGGGAAGATCTCAGAGAGAAAAAAAAAAAAACAGACAAGGTTAAAAACAAAATAGAGACTGCACTGGATGATGAAAGTATGCAGTTAAGTTCTAAAGAAGAATCCTTTAGGGAACAGGATGGGAAGAAATACCAATAAGGACAAAGAAAATTCTGAAGCGAAGTAAATAACACACAGAAATCTAACTTGAGAAAGAACTTTCTCTTATGTTCCCTTTTTACTTTTCAACCTTGAGGCTCAACTCCCTCAGGTCTGAGCAAGAATAAAGAGTTCTGCTTGTCTAAACAGCTGCTAAACCTGAAAGCAAACAGCTCAACTCTTGTGGTTCTTCAGCAGCATTCCTGTCAATAAACCCGTCTTTGCTCGATTGGCCCAACAATGCCAGATTCAGAGGCACCCGCTCATCCTCTGTCCAGCATCCAAGGGGATTTTCAAAAGGCCATTCTAACAACAGCTCTCGCAATTTCTGCAGCCTTTTCAAAAACACAAAAATCGAATTCATTTGGCTCACTGTTTCAGCTCTCCAGCTCAAAATGATTTTAAAATTTCCCTTTTGCAAATAGTGACGCTGGGAACACCATCACTGCCTCAGTATAAAATGCTTGTAGTTTTCTCTTTTGCAACAAATTATCATTGTTTTAGCAGTGGAAAACTTCAGGCAGAAACCTTAAGAAATACTACCTGGGGTTCAGAATCTACAAACAGCACCAGATGCCAGAAATCTTTTCAACATCAAAGCTGCAAGGGTAAAATTTTCTTTTTATAAAAAAAATCAAGTGTTTAGCACAGGACATGGAAGTGACCAATTAATAAATTACAGCTGGTATTCATAGAAGCACAAATGTAGTATAAACTCATCTCTATGAAGCATTTAAAGGAATCTCAGTGCTAACAGCATCAGCACAGAAATTTATAGTAAGCATGAACAGTAAATACAAATATATTTATGTTTTATACTTTATTATAGTAGATAGAAATAGTATCTTATTTATTATCCTAATTGGTCTTAATTCACTAAAGTTGCACATTAAGCTAAGTAATTGATATCTAAAGTACTTCAATTTTTTAATAACCCTGAAGTAAATTTTATTTAAAATGCTGCATATGGTAAATTGTAAAACTAAAATAACCCTCAGGTTGAAACTCCAAATAATTGTAGTATTACTGAGCTAGAAAGAAAAAAAATGACATAAAGAAAATCCTTTAATATTCCATATGCCTAAAACACTTAATTCTTTCAGTTGGATTTCTTCCTGTTGACAGCAGCAATACATATTCACAGAAGAATTTTTTTAACATTCAAAAAAAAAAAAATCACAAGGAGTGGAGGGGGTCCTCCCATAATTCCATTCCCCACAGAGACCTGTCTTTAATATTAATATATTCAGGCAAACTTTTCTCACCTTCTTTCAATTTATGCACAAACCATATTTCTTTACTTTTTTAAAACAAAAATTGGGTCATACCCTGGGTATTGTTTTTCTGATCTGTTCTTAACGGGTTTCCTTGTTTTTAACAGCTATACATGTAGTTCTAACAAACTATACAGTTAATCAAATGCATATAAAATTTAACCTATTATTTATAGTCACTGAGACTTCCTCTGTTTTTCTGTATTATACATAATGGAAAAATGAACATGCAGACACATATTTAAATCTCTGTGTCCACTGCGTCTTCTTAGTTTATATTCCTACAAATTGAATTATCAAAATATATGTACACTTTAAGGCATGTGTTACACAAGATGTACCGGAAAGTTTATATTAATTCTGTGCCAACAGTAAGAGAATACCTTTTCACCCATACCTTTGCTCAAATAATTTTTAAATCTTTACAATTTGGGCTGCAAGAAATTATGTCTTTCCCCACATTTATTGATAATGAAATTCAGATATTTTCCCATATTTTGACTGACCACCTGCTTCCAATGGGAATTGACTCCATTTACCCATTTTTTAACTGGAAAACCTTTTGTTTATTGAAAATATTAATACTTTCACTAGTATCTATTGTGCCAAATATTTTTCTCCATTGGCCACCCATTTCACAGTGTTGCTATACATACAGAAATTTATTACTATACAGAATCCTTTTTCTTTTAACATTTTTCCTTGGATTTGGGGACCGAGCAAGGACTTTCCTATGCCAAAAGCAAATAAACAGGAGGTTTTACATATTGAACTAATATTGGGAGGGCAATGATTTTGATTGCAATGATTGAGAGGGCAAAACACAGCTAAGGAAAGAAAGAAGCAATCCCAAGGGAGTGAGAAAGAGGTGAGAAGGCTTCTAAAAATAACATTTGGCAGACATCAGCTAAACGCAAGTCTAATTTGCCTCTTAGTTAATGAAGGAGAAAATGGAGATGGTGAAGGAATAAAAGCTCCATTCTCAAATGGTAATAATAAAATCCCTTCTGAAGACAATAACAACATTCTTGTTATACACCGAAATCTAATCCTAAAATAATAAAGAATATATTGATATAACAGCACTGTGAATAAATTCCATTTAAGCTGTGTTATTCTAACAATGACCCAGAAAATGTTGGAACTGAAGGAGTTTGCTACGTGCCCAGTTTGGGAGGACCATACCCACTTGGAGAAGCACAGGGTCTCAGTAGCATACCTGGAAAAGGCCTTTCTGTCTGCAATCAATTAATCAATAATTGTGCACCAAGAGGCTAACTCGTACATTGTTTATGACGAGATCATACATAAACACAAGTACCTCTAAATTTTACTTATTTCTAACAGTTTTAGAAATCTATAAAATTCGGTTCATTTTTCTAGTCCTTAAACAGTATCATAATCCCATCAGGGTCCAACAGAAAAGAATGAGTTTGGCAACTTTTTGGCCAAGCCCCTGCACCTCCCTCCTGTGGGAGGAGATGGAACCTGTGGGAACGTCTGGGTGGGAGGAAGCCAGAGACCTGCCCAGACCAAGAAACTACAACCTCTCGGGGGGTAGGGTTGGGGAGGGCAGAGCAAGAGATTCCCAGAGCTTTCTCCCCAGACGCTACTGGCTCTGTCTGCCTTCACTTTCTTTCCTTTAAAAACAAATTGTTTTTTAATTTTTTTTTTTTTGGCTAACACCAGGTCTTAATGTGGCAAGCAAGATCTTTATCTTCGTTGCAGCATGCAAAATCTTAGCTTCAGCACGTACAATTTAGTTCCCTGGCCAAGGTTCGAACCCAGCTTCCCTGCATTGGGAGCCCATAAAGAAAAAAAATGACATAAAGAAAATCCTTTAATATTCCATATGCCTAAAACACTTAATTCTTTCAGTTGGATTTCTTCCTGTTGACAGCAGCAATACATATTCACAGAAGAATTTTTTTAACATTCAAAAAAAAAAAAATCACAAGGAGTGGAGGGGGTCCTCCCATAATTCCATTCCCCACAGAGACCTGTCTTTAATATTAATATATTCAGGCAAACTTTTCTCACCTTCTTTCAATTTATGCACAAACCATATTTCTTTACTTTTTTAAAACAAAAATTGGGTCATACCCTGGGTATTGTTTTTCTGATCTGTTCTTAACGGGTTTCCTTGTTTTTAACAGCTATACATGTAGTTCTAACAAACTATACAGTTAATCAAATGCATATAAAATTTAACCTATTATTTATAGTCACTGAGACTTCCTCTGTTTTTCTGTATTATACATAATGGAAAAATGAACATGCAGACACATATTTAAATCTCTGTGTCCACTGCGTCTTCTTAGTTTATATTCCTACAAATTGAATTATCAAAATATATGTACACTTTAAGGCATGTGTTACACAAGATGTACCGGAAAGTTTATATTAATTCTGTGCCAACAGTAAGAGAATACCTTTTCACCCATACCTTTGCTCAAATAATTTTTAAATCTTTACAATTTGGGCTGCAAGAAATTATGTCTTTCCCCACATTTATTGATAATGAAATTCAGATATTTTCCCATATTTTGACTGACCACCTGCTTCCAATGGGAATTGACTCCATTTACCCATTTTTTAACTGGAAAACCTTTTGTTTATTGAAAATATTAATACTTTCACTAGTATCTATTGTGCCAAATATTTTTCTCCATTGGCCACCCATTTCACAGTGTTGCTATACATACAGAAATTTATTACTATACAGAATCCTTTTTCTTTTAACATTTTTCCTTGGATTTGGGGACCGAGCAAGGACTTTCCTATGCCAAAAGCAAATAAACAGGAGGTTTTACATATTGAACTAATATTGGGAGGGCAATGATTTTGATTGCAATGATTGAGAGGGCAAAACACAGCTAAGGAAAGAAAGAAGCAATCCCAAGGGAGTGAGAAAGAGGTGAGAAGGCTTCTAAAAATAACATTTGGCAGACATCAGCTAAACGCAAGTCTAATTTGCCTCTTAGTTAATGAAGGAGAAAATGGAGATGGTGAAGGAATAAAAGCTCCATTCTCAAATGGTAATAATAAAATCCCTTCTGAAGACAATAACAACATTCTTGTTATACACCGAAATCTAATCCTAAAATAATAAAGAATATATTGATATAACAGCACTGTGAATAAATTCCATTTAAGCTGTGTTATTCTAACAATGACCCAGAAAATGTTGGAACTGAAGGAGTTTGCTACGTGCCCAGTTTGGGAGGACCATACCCACTTGGAGAAGCACAGGGTCTCAGTAGCATACCTGGAAAAGGCCTTTCTGTCTGCAATCAATTAATCAATAATTGTGCACCAAGAGGCTAACTCGTACATTGTTTATGACGAGATCATACATAAACACAAGTACCTCTAAATTTTACTTATTTCTAACAGTTTTAGAAATCTATAAAATTCGGTTCATTTTTCTAGTCCTTAAACAGTATCATAATCCCATCAGGGTCCAACAGAAAAGAATGAGTTTGGCAACTTTTTGGCCAAGCCCCTGCACCTCCCTCCTGTGGGAGGAGATGGAACCTGTGGGAACGTCTGGGTGGGAGGAAGCCAGAGACCTGCCCAGACCAAGAAACTACAACCTCTCGGGGGGTAGGGTTGGGGAGGGCAGAGCAAGAGATTCCCAGAGCTTTCTCCCCAGACGCTACTGGCTCTGTCTGCCTTCACTTTCTTTCCTTTAAAAACAAATTGTTTTTTAATTTTTTTTTTTTTGGCTAACACCAGGTCTTAATGTGGCAAGCAAGATCTTTATCTTCGTTGCAGCATGCAAAATCTTAGCTTCAGCACGTACAATTTAGTTCCCTGGCCAAGGTTCGAACCCAGCTTCCCTGCATTGGGAGCCCAGAGCCTCAGCCACTGGACCACCGGGGACATACCTGACTTTGATTTCTACTCTCTGAGCTCTACCCTCCAACTTTCTCCTTAGCAGATAAGTTTCTTCTCTGCTCAAGTTTACCCAAGTCTTAACATCTAAAACACTCCACAGTTTCTGATATAACGTAAAAATTAAAACCCAAGATGCCAAATGTCCCTAGCCCTGAAGTATGCTTACCCTGTTAAAGAGCAACCTTTAACAGGTCGGCTCTTTCCTTCCCAGGACATTCACAGGGTTTTACACGTCATTTCGTTCCTCTCACTTCTCTTCATGGTCAACTCCACTCCCTAAAATGGGTATCTAATGGGAGAGGTGATGAGGCAAAGCAGAGGCGAGAACAGCCTTCTACATTTCAGAAACATGCATTTTAAAAAGTAAAAGTTAGGAAAAAAACAAACATACCATATTTTTTGGTATAGGTAATTTTTTCTAAGTTTTTAAAAAGTTAACGTTATATACTACAGTGCCACCCAATGACATTCATAGAGTAAAAATGCTTCTGAGGGTGCTATTCACCCTCATACAGCATTCTTTTATGAAGATCAGAAGAATAATTCTCTTTTCTTTAAGTGCTTCCATTTTTAATCTGCAACTAGTTTAACAGAGCAGATTTTACCCTTTGCTGCTTGTCATTTTAAGGAAAAACTTAAACCGTAATAAATGGTGTTTTTCCCTCAGTCATATCCAACTCTTTGTGACTCCATGGACTGCAGCCCGCCAGGCTCTTCTGTCCATGGAATTCTCCACGGTAAGAATACTGGGGTGAGTAGCCATTCCCATCTCCAGGGGATCTTCCCGACCTGGGGATAGAACCTAGGTCTCCAGCATGGCAGGAGGATTCTTTACCGTCTAAGCCACTAGAGAAGCCGTAAGTTGGGTTATCAGAAAACTACCCATGAGCTCTTCTGGACTATCTGGGTTACCAGCCACCTGAGACTGGAGGTTCATCCCTTCCTCCAGCTCCCTCTGAAACTAGAAGTCTCCTTTCCTGGCAGAAAGGGCCACCCCCCTGCTTCCTGCAGGCTCACAACAAAATCTGTAAATAGCCATAACCCTGGTCCTATTGCTCAGGGCCAGGCCATCTGCTGCCCACTAACAAGAGGGCTCTCACTTGTCTTTAGGAAGTCAGAGCAAGACGTAATCAGAGTCTTTCCCTAGGACATGTACTCACTTCCTGCCAGCACGGTGCCAGGTCACCTCTCCCACAATTACCAGAGGATGGGGGACCTGGAACACTGGCTAGTAAGTTTCCTTCTGCGTCATCCCCAGTGGCCTAGGGACCCTCACCAAGTCCTGGCACACAACAAGTGCCTTCGGCAAAGGGACCAGCCTCGGGCACAGACATCTAAGTCCTCATCTTGTGCATCTTTTAAAACATAGTTTTATTGATTGGGGGGGGGGGGGCTGTGCTGTTCTTCATTGCTGCGTG
>SJYT01002336.1:242164-336475 GCA_006410635.1 Cephalophus harveyi | reverse complement strand
GGTGGGTTGGGGGGGGGGGGGGGGGGGGGGGCTGTGCTGTTCTTCATTGCTGCGTGAGCTTTTTCTCTAGCTGTGGGGAGTGAGGGCTACTCTCTAGTTGCAGTGTGCAGACTTCTCACTACAGTGGCTTCTAGGATGAGGGGGCTCAGTAGTTGGGGCTCCTGGGCTCTAGAGGACAGGCTCAGTAGTTGTGGCTCACGGGCTGAGTTGCTCCACGGCATGTGGGATCCTCCTGATCGGGGACTGAACCTGAGTCTCCTGCGATGGCTGGCGGATTCTTTACCACTGAGCACCAGGGAAGCCCTTTATGCCTCATTACTCATTCCCACCACGCTTTCAGTATTTTCCCCCGACCACTGTATCTCTACCACTGCTTCTCCTCTTGTCCCTCCCAATTTTAATTCAGGATCTGATTGATTTTAGCACACTTATCAATTGTCTTAAATAACTTCTGGGACAGAGAAGGGCAGAAGAAAGGGAGGGAAAGAAAGGAAGAGACAGGAAGAGCACAAATTCTCTAACTTCCAAACACGAGCGTAACGGTCTTACACATTCTGTAGCCTTTCTAGAACACACCGCACACCATGGCTGCAAAAGTCTCATGATTAATGAGGATTGAAAATGTCCTAAAATCTTCTAACTGGGGCCAAACATCTTTCCAAGAAGGCATGTAAGCACGAACAGTTCTAAGAGGGAAATCCCCCAGAGCTTCAACTTTCCATCTGCGTTCTTTCCTAAAACAAGTCTGTTTCAGAATGGACCTGGGGGTCTGGGCATATAAACCTCCACTGAGACTCCTGTCTCCCTCCCACACGACAAGGAAAGCAACACCTCTCACCCTGTGTCGTGTGTGCTCGGTGACTCAGTTGTGTACGACTCTTTGTAACCCCGTGGACTGTAGCCTGTCCGGCTCCTCTGTCCACAGGATTCTCCAGGCAAGATACCGGAGTGGGCTGACATTCCCTTCTCCAGGGGATCTTCCCAAACCAGGGATCAAACCCAGGTTTCCCGAGCTGCAGGCAGATTCTTTGCCGTCTGAGCCACCAGGGAAGTCCATGAATACTGCAGTGGGTAGCCTAGCCCTTCTTCAGGGGATCTTCCTGACCCAGGAATTGAACCAGGGTCTCCAGCATTGCAGGCAGATTCTTTACCAGCTGAGCTACCCCCCCCCCCCCGGGTCTAACTGTAGCAAAGGCCAGCATGTAAAAACCAACCATAGGGATAGCGAAGAGGTAATGCAAACACTGATGTCAGTAAAAGGGAGCTTGTAACCAAACCCCATAAACAAGAGATTGTTCCCTATCTTAGACACATTTTGCAAACTGTAGCATTTAGAAATGACGCATTTGGATCCATGCTACATCGTTCCTGTCCCAGGTTTATTCCAGAGACTGGCAAAGGGAATGCAAACAACTTCACTTATCAATCTTGCCTCTTCCATGACCTAGCTGATATCCAAGAACACTTTACTCCTACAGAAATAAGAGAGAACTACTTAAGATGGGGGTACATTGTTTCATTCATGGGACAAAATGCATTTCCCATTTGTTTCAGTTCAGTCGCTCAGTCGTGTCCGACTCTTTGTGACCCCATGGACTGCAGCACCCCAGGCCTCCCTGTCCATCACCATCTCCCAGAGTTTACCCAAACTCATGTCCATTGAGTCAGTGATGCCATCCAACCATCTCATCCTCTGTCGTCCCCTTCTCCTCCTGCCCTCAATCTTTCCCAGCATCAGGGTCTTTTCAAATGAGTCAGCTCTCCCTATCAGGTGGCCAAAGTATTGGAGTTTCAGCTTCAACATCAGTCCTTCCAATGAACACTCAGGACTGATCTCCTTTAGAATGGACTGGTTGTACCTCCTTGCAGTCCCAGGGACTCTCAAGAGTCTTCTCCAACACCACAGTTCAAAAGCATCAATTCTTCGGCACTCAGCTTTCTTTATAATCCAACTCTCACATCCATACATGATTCCTAGAGTTGGACATGACTGAACAACTAACACACACCTCAAAAATTGGAAGAGGTAAATCTGCACCTCAAATGTCTTATGAAAGTACATTTAAAATATAGGAAAAAAAGAAAATTATTTTGTTTAAAAGGGGTATAATATTATGAGGATGTGTGAAAATTAACTATTTCAATTTTCTCAACTATTCTCAAGTAAATTAAAGTAGGTATATCTAAGAAACCCATTAATAGGTATAATAATAACAATTTGATAAGTCATAATGAAGTCTCATAGGCACGATCAGATGTTAATAGAGTGAATGATTCTAATGACTAGTAAAAATCTT
Source organism: Cephalophus harveyi (assembly GCA_006410635.1). Lineage (NCBI taxonomy): Eukaryota > Metazoa > Chordata > Mammalia > Artiodactyla > Bovidae > Cephalophus > Cephalophus harveyi. Next base: position 334,178 of record SJYT01002336.1, on the reverse strand, counting down.
TTCATAAATCAAGTGGTTTCCAGTTTTTTGCATTCAACAAGACTGAAGGAAAACCTTAGTTATTAACTGACAAATCAGCAAAAATAATTACTAATGAGAGAGGAATGTAATTTTCAGCATATAACTTGAAAATATTTCTTAAAAAATGAGTGACAGTGCTATATAAGAAAAAAAAAACAACCTTCCATTCCCATGCAGTTTCACATAGAAAAAGTAGAAGAAATTTTCTCATTTGAACAACAAAAAAAAAGATTTTAAGGCTAAATTCTCTTATTCTATCAATAAGTCATGTTCATCCATAGATGAACTAACTGAATTAAATTTTCCAATCCATTCTATTCAGGGATAGATTTCCAGTAAAAATTTAGTTATACTTAATAAGCATTTGTCAAAATTTACGATGTATTTGTTTCTGATATACTATATACCATTGACAATTGCAAAGAGAACTCAATCCAGAATTTATTTATTCTTAGAGCTTTATGTTCACAGACAATTACATGTTTTTGTTGCAGAGAAAGAGACTAGTGTGTTGAATAAGACTTTCAAGCATAAAATTGCTTTCAGTTCAGTTCAGTTGCTCAGTCGTGTCCGACTCTTTGCGACCCCATGAATCACAGCACGCCAGGCCTCCCTGTCCATCACCATCTGCCGGAGTTCACTCAGCCTCACGTCCATTGAGTCCGTGATGCCATCTAGCCATCTCATCCTCTGTCGTCCCCTTCTCCTACTACACCCAATACCTCCCAGCATCACAGTCTTTTCCAATGAGTCAACTCTTCTCATGAGGTGGCCAAAGTACTGGAGTTTCAGCTTTAGCATCAGTCCTTCCAATGAACACTCAGGACTGATCTCCTTTAGAATGGACTGGTCGGATCTCCTTGCAGTCCAAGGGACTCTCAAGAGTCTTCTCCAACACCACAGTTGAAAAGCATCTTCAGCACTCAGCTTTCTTCACAGTCCAACTCTCACATCCACACATGCCCACTAGAGAAACCATAGCCTTGACTAGATGGACCTTTGTTGGTTTTAGATGAGCATAAAATTCTTTGAGGGCAGGCTTCCCTGGTGGTCCAGTGATTAAGAATCCACCTTTCAATGCAAGGGTCACGGATTCGATTCCTGGTCCGGGGAGATCACACATGACTCAGGGCAACTAAGCCCATGGCGAACTGCTGAGCCCACGAGCCACAACCGCTGAAATCTGCAGGTCTAAAGCCTGTGCTTCGCAACAAGAGAGGCCACCACAATGAGAAGCCTGTGCACGGCAGCTAGAGAGGAGCCTCTGCTCACCGCACCCGGAGAAAGCTGGCGAGCAGCACCAAAGACCCAGCACAGACGAAAACAACGAATAACTTAGAAAAACAAAATAATGCACAGTCAAGGCCCAACAGTCTCTTTCTTAAAAAGAAAAATAAATTCTTTGAGGGAACTGGAATGGAAATGAGCTCTAGGAGATAAAACCACAATATAAAATTAAGACTATCAAAGGAGAGTTTCATATATTAATACTTTTTAATGGATGAGGTAGGCCTATACATAAATACATAAATTTACCAGAGAAATTTTAGAAAGAGATACTACTCTTTTGAACATCAACATTTGTCATATTCTCTGCAATTACTTAAACTTTTGGTGAAAACTGCTTAAACACATGTAAGAGGATCTCCGCTAAGTCACTTCGGTCGTGTCCGACTCTGTGCAACCCCATGGACGGCAGCCCACCAGGCTACCCCGTCCCTGGGATTCTCCAGGCAAGAGTACTGGAGTGGGGTGCCACTGCCTTCTCCGAAGAGGATCTCTAGATTTCCAAAATTATTTCAGGGGTACACAAGTGAAACAGCTAAAACACTGCTACAGTAACAACATACCGCTTCTCTACCATGGAGACAGATGCTTACTGGGTTCCTACCCGAGGCAGGCACATACCAGGCCTAACGAGGGACACTTAGGAAGATGCCCTGGTCAAAGCAACAGCTGCGGTAAGCATCGGAGATGTAGACTGTCTGGATCCTCAGAGCTCTGCAGAAGATGTGACTTCTTGGGATTGCAGTGACAAGCAACATTTTGGAACAGAAGTGGAATTCCAGCAGCATCTTAGGACATAAGGGTCTTGGGGTGGGGGGCAGGGAGAATCAGACAGAGAATAGTCCTTTCCCACCATGCGAGAGGAAGGTGCCAGCTTCCCTCCTGTCTGTGAGAGCATGGCGAATAATTTGAACAGTTCAACGAGGGGAAAGAAAGCTTAATAAGAGATATCATATGGATGAAGCCAATGTGACAAGGTAGACCCCTTTGCTGGTCACAATGACTAGAATTTAGTGCTCAGACGGCCCAGGGCCTCATACTGTCCTGTAGCGAGCTACCACTCTTGCACCCACTGAAACAAGGGTCTAATGTCCCTCTGGCTACTCACGTAGATGTAAAAGAGAAAGTCGCTCAGTCATGTCCGACTCTTTGGACTCCATGGTTATGCAGTCCATGGAATTCCCCAAGCCACAATACTGGAGTGGGTAGCCTTTCCCTTCTCCAGGGGATCTTCCCAACCCAGAGATTGAACCCAGGTCTCCTGCATTGCAAGTGGATTCTTTACCAGTTGAGCCACAAGGGTAGATGTAAAACCTGCTCACAATTATCTGACATTAGAAAAATGACTGCATTTTTATATAAAAATAAAAAGTACTTTCTGTACAGTTTTATTATAGTCTTAATTTTCCCAGGATGTTACCATCATATAAATCAGTGGAGGAAAGATAAAGTCCAAAGTACAGGGTTGTTGCCCTTATGAAAAATCTTTTCATCCAAGGCAACACCACTCACTGTGTCTGAATTACTTGATGCAACACATATTTATGTGTCTAAACAGTGGTCAACATATTTGCATACAGTGTCTGACTACTTCATATGTTTTCTTCAACAGTCAGATATGAATATATTTAAGATGCATAATATTTTACCTTAACTATTTGCTTCTTTTTTCTCTTTTTATTATGCTTAGAACATTACACTGACTTTTTAAAACTATGTCTGTAGGTTGGTTATATGGTCTATGAATTTAACTTCAAGAGGTTAAACATGGCATTATAAAATATCTGTAAAAAAACTGAGGTATGGACATGGTACAACATAAATGGACCTTTCACTTATGCTAAGCAAAAGAAGCCAAACACAACACAATTCTGTAAAGCAACTATCCTTCAATTAAAAAATAAATAATTTTTTTCTTAAAAACAGAAGCTAAATGAAAGAAGGTCACATGTTATAAGATTTCATTTATGTGAAATATCCAGATTAGGCAAATCCCTGGTGATTCAGATGATAAAGAATCTGACTACAATGCGGGGGATGGGTGTTCGATCCCTGGGCCAGGAAGACCCCCTGGAGAAGGAAATGCAAACCTCTCCAGTATTCTTGCCTGGAAAAATTCCATGGACAGAGGAGCCCGGCAGGCTACAGTCCTTGAGGTCGCAAAGAGTTGGACATGACTGAGCGACTAACACACAGAAAAGGCAAAAAGTAAAGAGAGGTTGCCGAGGGCTGGAATTGGGGCAGAGACACGGTGGGACGGGAAGTGATTGTCAGTGGGTGCCGGGTTTCTTTCTCTCTGGGGCGGGGGGTTAAAAACGGAAACTTGGTTGTAGTGATGTTTGCACCCGTGCAAATATACTGAAACCCACTGACTTAACTGTATACTTTCAGTGTTGAATTGTAAATTGTATCTCCAAAAAAAATCTGCTTTGTGAAAAAAAGAGAGAGAAGTATGGGTCTGATAGAGTTGGAAACCACTGCTCTCTGGGTCACTGACATAGAAGACCAGGCAGGCCAGGACACCCTGGTGGGACTCCTGCAACGTCACACGGTCCTGTGAGATGACCAAACACTGCTGGGATTTAGACTGGGGACAGCTTCAGTTTCAAAAGACAGACAAATGGCAATAATTGTAGGTGAGACTTTCTAAAATAGAATCTGTCTCAGATTACAAGTGAATACCACAGCTTCTACGGGTCAGAGAGACATAAATAACATATCCCATACCCACAGTAGTTTTTTGAAACCCTCCAGACCCAATTAACACACTGAAAAAGCATTAGAACATAACCTGCTCTAGGAAGTATATCATCAGGCAACATAACACAGTCCCCACAGCAACAAAAAGAAAAATAGAAGGAAAAAAAAATACAGCAATGCCCAAATAGCGCCCACCACCAATAATCACCTAGTTAAGAGAAAACCACATCTAGGCATCATGTTCCCTCACCTCCAGTTATGAGGTGGGTATGAGCCAGAGCACGAAATGGCTAATGTATTCTGAAATCAGAAAACCATAGCAAAGGAACTCAGATTTACCAGGACGTGAAACCACACACACAGACACACACGCATACACACAGATACAACCCATGCACTTTTTCCACATGGTATCATACTTTGATTACCTTAAATGTGAAAGTGAAAGTGAAGTCACTCAGTCGTGTCCGACTCTTTGTGACCTCATGGACTGTAGCCTACAAAGCTCCTCTGTCCATTGGATTCTCCAGGCAAGAATACTGGAGTGGGTTGCCACTTCCTTCTCCAGGGGATCTTCCCGACCCAGGGATCGAACCCGGGTTTCCCACATTGGAGGCAGACACTTTAACCTCTGAGCCACCAGGGAAGCCCAAATATATTAACTTATTAATATAGGCCATTTGCACTTTGCATGTGTGCGTGTGTGTTAATTGCAAAGTTGTGTCTGACTCTTTGTGACCCCATGGACTGTAGCCCAGCAGGCTCCTCTATCCATGGGGATTCTCCAGGCAAGAATCCTGGAGTGGGTTGCCATGCCCTCCTCCAGGGGATCTTCCCAACCCAGGGATTGAACCTGGGTTTCCCAAATTGCAGGCAGATTCTTTACTGTCTGAGCCACCAGGGAAGTCCCTCCACTTTGCATGGTAATCAAGAAAACTGAAGCTTATCCATGTAGGAACTGTGTCCCCACCAACCACGCCAAGTGAGGTCACTGTTCTGACGTGCACCCATTCCAATCATCACAGTGCCATGCAAAGCAAGGGAGCCTGTACTGAAAACAGGCCAAGTGAGGTTTTTAAAAGTCTTCATACTGATACGGGAATTCACTGAAAACCTTGTCCAGGATGGCCTACTTCTTGTTCCAAACTGCCCTTTCATACCCCAGGCACACGAGGTATTCCAGTTCCACATGGTTGCTTCAGCGATCCTCCAGAACGGGACAATGGACGATAACCCTATGGACATTTTCTCCTTCCCTTTCTTTAACCTTTCTTTCCCTCCCACCCCATCCCAAAGGTGGAGATGTGAAGAGAGAGGGCAGAGGTGGGGTGGGAGAAACACAGAGAACCTCCGTCTCCCTGCTATGCCCTCGCGTCACACTAGCCCTGTCCCTCGGAAAGCTGTGATAATGCACGTTATCTGTGTCTTTATCTGCGTGTACTTGAGGGAGGCCAGTCGGATCCTGGGTGAGACCAGCCAGCCTGGGCAGGGCTTGGGGGAAACTGTGAGCTGTAGTACCAAGGCCCCAGCATCCATCCTGCTTTGCTTGCCCACCCCGAACCTCCTGAGGCTATCTGCCTTCCACCCCACGCTGGCTTCTCAGGGGGCCCACGTGTCCGCCACATCATACAAGTTCCCCGAGTCAAAGCAGAGTGGCCCTGTTTTAAATTTTTTTTAACTAAAGCACAGTTGTTCTACAGCGTTGTGCCAATCTCTGCTGTACAGCAAAGTGACTCAGTTACATGTGCGTCTGTTGGTCGCTCAGTCGTGTCCAACTCTTTGCAACCCCACAGACTGTAGCACGCTCCTCTGTCCAGGGGATTCTCCAGGCAAGAGTACTGGAGTGGGTTGCCATGCCCTTTTCCAGGGGAACTTCCCGACCCAGGGACTGAACCCTGGTCTCCAGCATTGCAGGCAGATTCTTTAACGTTTGAGCTACAGGGAAGTCCTGTTACATACAGACATTCCTTTTAAAATATTCTTTCCCATTATAGCTTATCACAGGATACTGAGTTTAGTTCCCTGTGTACGGGAGGACCTTGGTGTTCATCCATCCTACAAGTAACAGTTCACATCTGCTAGCCCCGAACTCCCAGTCCTTCCCTCTCCTCCCCTCCTCCCCTTGGGGACCACAGGTCTGTCCCCTATGTCTGCGAGTCTGTTTCTGTTCAAGCATGCCATATGTCAGATCCCATCTATAACTGATATCATATGGTATTTGTCTTTCTCTTTCTGACTTAAATCACTTAGTATGATGCATCCATGTTGCTGCAAATGGCACTATATCATTCTTTTTAATGACAGAGTGATATTCCATTGTATATCAGAATGGCCCTGTGTTGTCTTATTTTTTCCGGAAAATCCCAGTTCGTAGCTGGCTGTTAATTATTTTGGGGTTCTGGGTGGTTTTTTAAATTATTAATTTATTTGGAGAAAGGAATGGCAACCCACTCCGGTGTTCTTGCCTGAAGAATCCCACAGACAGAGGAGCCTGGTGGGCTACAGTCCATGGGGTCACGAAGAGTCAGACCCGACTAAGCGACTAACACACGTGCACACACACACATTTAATGTATTACTGTATTTTCCACATTTTCATTAAAGTTTCTATAAAAGTCTCACTCAATACCCTTAAACTTAAGAATTCGTACCAAAAGCATGGCTAACTCTCCACATCCTGTCTTCTCCTTTTTCATGTTTTTAATTATTTAATCCATCCAGAATTTTTGATACATCTCCAAATGACAAAAAATTCCAAACGTAGCTACTGGCTAAGAAGCCTTCCTTGAAATATAAAGTTGGGACGCCTTCCCTAACCACCAGGCCTCGTTTCTAAGCAGAACTGGGACTGGCAAAAGTGAGGTTGGAAAGATCCACCTCGAATAAAAACACACGAGGATGGAGGGAAACAATCAAAACAGCCCGAAATGGGTCTGTGGATGCACGCACTCGCTCAGCAAATATCTCCTGGGCCCCCGCCGTGCCGCGTGTGAGAGTCAACAAGCCCCTGATCTTAAGTTTGCGTTTTTAGAGGGAACAGTAAACAAAATCTGGAGACCAGGAAGAAGCGTGAGCCAAGGAGGGTGCCTGAGGAGGGTGCCTGGGGCGAGGCAGTGTCAGGAAACTCCGGGGGGGGGGACATCCGAGCAGAGACAGAGGGCAGGCCCTGCCCCCGTGCGGCCGGCCTTCCAGTGAGGGGGCCAGGTGTGCGCCAAAGGTCTAGGCCACACCCACTTCTCCAGCGACCCTGCTCAGCAGCCCTGCTCGCCAGCCGCCTTCTCTGGCTGAGAATTCCCAAAGAAGGCTGGAGTCCCCGGGAGTGGACTTCCCGTGGGGTTGGTGGCTCGACTCTTACTGCCTCTGTATGGCAGGTTTCAGGTCAGAACGAGCAGGACAAGAATGTGTGAGCATCGTTCATTCACGCACCCGTGTGCCTTCTATGTAATATCTGTAGCATGTGTGTGTGTTCAGTTGCTCGTGTCTCGAGCAACTCTTCTGCAACGCCATGGACTGTAGCCCGGCAGCCTCCTATGTCCATGGGATTCTCCAGGCAAGAATATTGGAGTGGGTTGCCATTGACTCCTCCAGGAGATCTTCGCGACCCAGGATCAAACCCGCGTCTCTTGCGTCTCCTGCATTGGCAGGCGGATTCTTTACCACTGCGTGGGGGAGGGGTAAACTTTCATGGAGCACCTGGGATCAAATTTAGCTTTTGATTTCATCTTATTCTGAGTAGGCATGATTCTTCCTGGTTTTTCAGATGAGGAAACTGAACATAGAGAAGTCATGTGACTTCCCCACGTCACTGGAGCAGGACTCATCCAACTGGAGCCAGGCTCATCCAACTCCAAAACCATGCACTCTTGGAAAGCTAAGTTCCTCCCCCAGTGAGCCACCTAAGACAAAGTTTGAATTCATGAAGTGGGGAGGGTGAGTCAAACCCATGCGCTGGGGGAAAGCTGCTCAGGTCTCATTGTTAACTACACCCCCAAGTTCAGGTTTCACTTGGAGATATTCAAATTTTAATCGTAAGCTCTTTTTCAAGCTCAAATACACTAAGTCAAATCATAACTTCAGCTTTATTTTACAAGGAAAAGAAGCTGAAGGGACAGGCAATAAATAAAAAGGAAAAACTATTTCTCTTAGAAATTCACCTGATACGGGGATTATTGCATTTTTCAAACCATGTCTAGTTTAGACATGCCACATCTGGCATGATAGATGCTGTGTATGAATGGAAACAAATTTAGAGTAATAAATGTTTCCCAGTGTTAAAATAAACACCTCAGCAGTTCAGATTCTAGCCAGGCAATTTCTCCGCAGTAGGAAGCACTTACCTACTTTAACACTCTGCTACTTAGAAATTATCACTCAATCAATTACCGTCCACATGGGTTTATTTTTACAGAGAGCTTCAATAAAATGAGTGTGAAAATAAGTTAAACACATTCTATTCATTTTCTCAATTTTTCACCTCTCCCCATGGTGGATATGTTGACAGAAAAATTACTTCATTTTATTTCAACAGACATTTATGGAATGCTGACCAGGTTCTGTGCTGAGGGCTCAGAGACAGGATATGACAAAGAGGAATGAAATGTGGTCCCGTGTCGTTAAAGAGTGTAGGTAACCTACCTTATAACACAGGCTGTGTCTCTATAGCTCAATAAGGGCACATAGAGGAAAATTCTGGGCTGCTCAACCCCAACAGCTCCCCCTTTCTGCCCCCAACCCCAAAGCCCCTGCACTCTGCACAGCCGATTCACCTGTGCTCGGCTGTTGCTGCTCTTCAGCCCTGTCTGACTCTTTGTGTTTGGTTAGAGCTGCTATTCTATGTGGTCTGTCAAGCTACTCTCTCTGCTGCTTCCAGATGTGGAAATAACTTTTCATCAAGAGATGTTTGTTTATTATATTGTATTTTTAAAGAGTACATGCCTGTTAAATCATTTCTGACATATAGTTCTGAATTTCTGTACCTTTTTTTTTTATAACAGCTTTATTGAGATATCATTGAAATGCCACACATTCACCCTTTTAAAGTGTGAGATTCAGTGGTCTTAGTATAGTCAGAGTTAGACAAACATCACCATTAATTCCAGAACATTTTCATTCCCAAAATGTTTCATTTCAACCCCCAAAAGAAACCACTTACCCGTTAGTAATCACGACCCAGTTCACCAACCTATCCCCTGGCAACCACTCATTGGCAACCACTCTCTATGGATTCATCTGTTCTGGGCATTTCACATAAAAGAAACCATACGATACGTGGTCTTTGGTGTCTGACTTCTTCCACGTAGCATAATGTTTTCATGGTTCATCCATGCTTTATCACCTATCAGCACCTCATTCGTTTTTATGCCTTAATAATATTCCATTGTATAAACAGACCACGTTATTTAACCCATTCATTCTGGGAGTCTAAAATTCTGGCATAGGGCTTCCCTTCTGGCTCAGCTAGTAAGGAGTCTGCCTGTAACGCAGGAGACCTGGGTTCGATCCCTGGGTTGGGAAGATCCCCTGGAGAAGGGAAAGGCTACCCACTCCAGTGGCCTAGAGAATTCCATGGACTACTTCATGGGGTCACAAAGAGTCGAACACGACTGAGTAACTTTCACTTTCAGGCAGAGGGTGTCTACATGATCAGCCCCCAATAAAAACTCCGGGTATCTAGTGAGTGGTAGACAGCATTCTGGATCTGTTTCCACTGCCCATTGCTGGGGAAGTTAAGTGTGTCCTGTGTGAACTGTGGAGGGAACAGTGGCAACCCACTTCAGCATTCTTGCCTGGAGAAACCCCACGGACCAAGGAGCCGGTCAGGCTACAGTCCCTGGGGTCATAAAGAGTCGGATACAACTGAGCGCACATGCCCACCGTGTGGGCTCCTGGGGAGAGACTCCTGGAAGCTTGCGCCTGGCTTCCTCCAGGCTCCCCCGTGCCTCTTCCCTGTGCTGATTTTGTTTTGGGTCCTTCTGCTGCAATAAATCACAGCCATGAGTATGTCTGCATGTCCTGTGTGTCCTCCTGGGGAGCCAGGGAATCTGGGGGTGGTCTGGAAGCCCCAGGTACAATAACTGCACCAAAGTTAACTTCTTGCTTTTGATAAATGTACTATGACTGCATCAGATCTTAACATAAGGGGAATCTGGGTGAGAATCTTATGGGAATTCTATTTTTGCATAACCCGTAAGTATCTCAGAAAACAATTGTTTCAAAAGGTCAAGTACTCTTTCTTATCCCACAAGTAACGCACATCTATGGCACAAAATTGGGAAAAGACAGAGAAGCGTAAAGAATAAAAATAAAATTCCGAAGGCTTGCCCACTTCCCAAGAAGAAGTCAGTTATAAAAGTAGCAACACTCTCTACTGAGGTGGATACACCAAGAGCCTGTTATACAGAGTGAAGTAAGTCAGAAAGAGAAAACCAAATATCGCATAGTAATGCACATGTATGGACTCTAGAAAGACGGTACTGATGAACCCACTTGCAGGACTGCAAATGAGACACACAGAGAGAACAGACGTGTGCACACAGTGGGGGAAGGAGAGGGTGGGAGGAGTGAAGAGTGTGGCATGGAAACATACTCACTGCCCTATGTACAGTAGAGAGCCAGGCGGGACTTGCTGTGTGACTCACAGAGTTCCAACTGGGGCTCTGTGACAACCTAGAGGGGGGGATGGGGTGGGAGGCGGGAGGGAGGCGCAAGAGGGAGGGGACACATATGAACGGTTTCCCCTATGGCTGATTCATGTTACCGTATGGTAGAAACCAACAAAATATTGTAAAGCCATTATCCTTCAATTAAAAATCAATAAATTTTAACAACAACAACAAAAAACCTCTCCTCCCTCATAGATTTCTCACCCACCAGTCACTTTCCCCAGAAGGTCATGGAGAAATAGTTTAGGGTAAGACCACAGTAATGATCGTGGGGAAGCAGGTTTTAGGAAAGGTACGTTACCTTGATGGGGCTCACCAGTTTTATTCATCACACTTCAGCTGCAGACAATAATACAGCCCTTTTAAAAATAAATATTATTTCCTGAAATGAATGGTGGCAAAATGAAGGGTAAAGCAACAGAGCTCATACAAAAGCTACAGCATCCTGGGATAGGCAGGAACATAAAATAAGACAACATGGTTTTAGGAGTTGATTCTTGTTGTGCCAGAAAAAAAAGAAACAGTTCAAGAAATGTAGTGTGGTCTGTCAAAAGGAGTCGGAGAGTTGCCCTGAATGGGGTACCACTGGGCAAATCTGGGGCACTCTGCGCAAGTAATGACATGCAGTACATTATAAACCACTGAATCAAACAGAAATCCACACGTGTGTACTGACACAAATAAATAAACGGATAAAGAACCAGAGAGAAGGCTATTTCCTACACTGAATGTCAACAAATACATGTCAAAGGAATAAGTTACAAGTTTGCTGTTTTGCCACCTGATGCGTGCAAGAGTCATAAGAAAACAATTAGGTGAAAGTCTGATACTAGCCTCAAAGCATCTCCCCACCCATTACTTATTTGATACAAAAGGAAAATGGCACTCTGTGTACACCATGCTCACCAAGGGATGAAGTCTATCTTGCAAGTACAGGACGCCTGGCCTGTGCCTCCTGGTGAGCTGTTCTGAGGGGCACAACATCACATGTGCTGTGTTTCCGCCCCCAACTGTCCGAATCAAACCCAGGATTCCTCAAAATGTCAGTGCCGTCTATGGTGAAGGCAGGCTGGGCTAAGGCTCCAGGTTTCAGGAGACTCCAGAGACCTGATAAAGTAAATGTGACTGAGTGACCCCGGAACAGGGGGAATTCTCCAGGCAAGAATACTGGAGTGGGTAGCCATTCCCTTCTCCAGGGGATCTTCCTGACCCAGGAATTGAACCCTTGTCTCCTGCATTGCAGGCAGATTCTTTACCATCTGAGCCACCAGGGAAGCAAAGCCAGGGAGTAAGCCAAACAGAGGCTGTCGCTGTGCGGGCTTCCCAGGTGGCACTAGTGGTAAAGGATTCGCCTGCCCTGGAGGGCTACAGTCCACCCGGTCGTAAGGGTCGGACACCGCTGAAGCAACTTAGCATTCATGGCATCTGTGAAGAGGGGATATAACAGAAGAGACAGTAACGTCTCAGAATGGTGGCTAAGGAGACACTTCCAAACAACAGTTGGTGCACAGGCCTAGAAGAAGGTTGGCGGAGAGGAAAATGGAACCAATAAACGCATTCAAGCATTTTGAAAATAACATTTGATAAGTTGTATGTATGTACACATACAATTTAGCAGGTTTTAGTATATTCTCAAAGTTGAGCACTTTTATTGGGTTTGCCTCACAGCTCAGTTGGCAAAGAATCTGCCTGCAATACAGGAGACCTGGGTTCGATTCCCGGGTCAGGAAGATCCCCTGGAGAAGGGCATGGCAACTCACTCCAGTATTCTTGCCTGGAGAATCCCATGGACAGAGAAACCTGAAGGGCTACGGTCCACGGGGTTGCAAAGAGTCGGACATGACTGAGCAACCAAACCACAACCAAGACCACCACCAGCTCCTCCCAAAATAACCCCATACCCATTATCAATCAATTCCTATTTCCCCAAACTGCCAACCCCTGGCAACTACTAATTTTACTTTCTGTCTCTATAGACTGGCCTACTCTGGGCATTTTGCCTAAATGGAATCATACAATATGCAATCTTTTGTGACAGACTTCTTTCACTTAGCATGATGTTGCCAAGGTTCATCCATACTATATTACATATCAGTACCTCATTTCTTTCCACGGCGAAATACTATTCTGCCCTCCTCCAGGGGATCTCCATACAAAGGGACTGAATCCAGGTCTCCCGCACTGCAGGAGGACTCTTTACCGTCTGAGACACCAGGGAAGCCAACTGTATGGACAGGCCACGTTTTGTTTATCCATTCATCTGCAGGGTTGCTTTCTCATTGGCTATTATGAATACTGCTGCTACAAATATCCACATACAAGTTCTTATGTGGACATATATATCTCTTGGGTTGATACCTAGAAGTAGAAATGCTGGGTCAAATGATAAAACGTTAGTTGCTCAGTTGTGTCCGACTCTTTGCGACCCCATGGACTGTAAGCCCACCAGGTTCCTCTGTCCATGGGATTCTCCAGGCCAGAATACTGGAGTGGGTTGCCATTCTCTCCCCTAGAGGATCTTCAGAACCCAGGGATCGAACCCAGCTCTCTCATATCGCAGGCAGAGTCTTTACCATCTGAGCCACCAGGGAAGCCCATATACATATACTGCAGGGTCATATAGGAACTCTATGCTTAATCTTTTGAGGAACCTCCAGACTTTACCAAGATGTTGCAACCATTTTACAATCCCAACAACAGCATAAGAAGGTTCCAATTTCTCCACGTCTTCAACAACACTTGTTGTATATCTTTTCCAGAATAGCCACGGTAACCTGCTGCGGTTGTGACTTCCATCTCCCTGGTGGTCAATGACATCTCTCCATGTGCTTTACAAGCAGATCTGTCTTCCCTCACAAAACATTCTAAGAATTTATGTACTCTTTCAAATTTCACGTTTTGCCTCCCTGGTTCAGAAACGCTTGGCAGGTGCATCTCTCACCCTCTCGCTCCCTGCAGTGAGCTTGCCTGCCTCACAGTCAAAGCCTGGGTGACTGTCCCACTCACAGCTGGCTAACAAGCCCTACAGAGCCTTTAACTCAGCTTCCAGACAAGAGGGGTATGAAAGAAGCTCTAATCAAGTACTTGTAAGTTTGACAGACCAGGGAAGGAAAAAGAGAAAAGGTCTGGGGCCTTGCCAAAGTGAAAGCAATTCAGGGATGGCTGAAATGGAGCCCCAGGGTCTCTGGACTCTTCTTTCCACCAAGCTATGCCACGCCACTAATATCAACACTTGCCATTTCTTCACTGCCTCAAAAATCCCCAGATCCCATTAGCCAAAACTGTACACGCAGTCATGAATGCAAGGGCTCGTTGACTCTCCCATATCCGGCATGACATGGATACGCGTGCTCTCCCATATCCGGCGTGGCATGGATACGCGTGCTCTTCCGTATCTGGCGTGGCATGGCATAAGTGGGGAAAAAGGTAAGAGCCAAGTGGCTATCCTCTCTGGTGTGCTAAGGGTTGGGACTTTCAAGATTTGGGGAATGTAAAGCCTGTGAGTTTTTAAGGAAAAGGGGACGTGGTCAGATTGGCCCTTAAAAGGCTCACTCAAGTGACAGTGTCCCTGAACGCCATACAGATATATTTTTCTCCAGCAAAGTTACGAAAATTGAAAATTACCGTAAAACAGCACCAAGACTTGCTCACGATTCTCTTTTTATTATTTCTCCTAGGAGAACTTTTTGCTGCTCAAGACCCAGCAGCCCATCTGAACCCAATATGATGTGGTAAAAAAAAAAAATGCTAACCATGTCACATGGAATTCTTTGCACCCCAAAGCAGTGATCTTTGAACCTAGGGCTTGCATGCCATCAAATGAACTGAGAGAGAAAAAAAAAAACCAACTATGAAAGCTTTGCATATTTTTAACTTGACATATAAATTTGGGTACTTCCAACAGATGGAATTTCTGATTGAGTAGACACTGACATTTTAAATAAAACTATTACATTGCTCTTTTAAAAATGTATTCAAAGGAATTGAAGTACCATAGCAATGAGTTACCCATTATCATCAGTTTTAAAAGTACAGAAATAAACTTTTCAGTCAGAAGTTTTCATTCACTTTCTCCTTCAACAAAATTCTACTTCACCCTCAAAATTTCACCTTAACAATCATTTTATGTTTGAGAGTCTTAACCTCCCTGATTTACATGTTTACAAATTTTAAAACTATGTAAAACGTAAGCATTTTAATTATTTTATTTTCCACAACCATAAGCTCTAAGAACTAAAATGTTTTTACTGTGGATTGATTTCTAGGTACAATTATCGATAGTAAAGAACTGACCAAAATACAACTGTTTCAAATGTTCATAAAAGTATTACACGTATAAACTTCAAATCCGTTGAAAAAACAACTCTTTCAGAGCTGAATGGGTCTTCTTTTTTTTAATTGGATCTGTGAATGACTATTACTTCCTCTTAGAATGAGACGGGGATCAAAATCAATTCTACTCCTACTTTCCATTTTTTAGAGGTAAACCCTAGGAAACCTTATTCATATACATTAGTACAAGGCAACAGAAGGAATTATATTATAGCAGTGTCACTCAATTCTTTAAATTCCTTCCAGCATATGTGTCAAAAATCACACCCTTATCTATCACCGAAAGGTATTTTTAATGATCTTTAGCTGACAGATTAGTTAGTCCTGCCTTCAGTTTACTCCAAAGAATTGGAAACCAGCTGACATGCAACAGGAATGGCTACCCAGTGTATTAGTTGCTTTCTGAGATCAATATTTCACACCATCCCTTCGTGTGCCACCCCAGAGGTTGCTCCATCTCAGACAAGGCTCATCCATCGTCAGATTATGAATGGATGAAAAGCGCAGCTATGAAGGGAAGACTGGGAGAATAAAACAGGCCTGATCCCCAACCATAGGCATTTGTTCAGGTGAACAATTTCAGGGAAGTGCCCCGATGAAAGCTGAGGATCTAAAAACTAAACTGTCCACCACATACACCCCAAAATGCAACCCCCAGATTAAAGACCACCACTCTAGGTGCATGCCTGCACCTGCAGATTCCTGGGTCTTCCACTCTGCTCAGACCTTGAACTGGGAGCTTTGTTCCCATCAAAAGCAAGAGAAAGGATAGGGAGGGCTTCCTTAGTGGCTCAGCGGTAAAGAATCTGCCTGCCAGCGCCGGAGACACGGGCTCGATCCCTGATCTGGGCAGATCCCACATGCCACAGAGCAACTAAGCCCGTGCACCACAACTACTGAGGCTGTGCTCTGCAGCCCGGGAGCCGCAGCTATGGAGCCCACACGCTGCAACTACTGAAGACGGTGTGCCCTAAAGCCTGTCCCCTGTGACAAGGAAAGCCACTGCGATAAGTCCGCACACCGCAACTAAAGAGTAGCCCCGCTCTTTGCAACTAGAGAAAAGCCTGCACAGCAATGAAGACCCAGCACAGCCAATAAGAAAATAAGTGAATAATTAAAAAAAAACATAAAGGAAAGAAATTTGAAAACAAAAAAAAAAAGCATAGGGAAGCAGGAATGAAGGTAAAAGAAGATGGGAAATGTTAGGAAACGGGAATGAACAAGAAGAAAAATGTCCAACAGAGAAAAGACCTGCAAATCAGAACCCTGGCACGTGCCTGCCACACTGAGTCCATCAAATTCAGTTCGCCTTTTCACTAGCCCCTTCCCAGTTCCCGCTTCTCCGTGGAAGCGCCCACAGAGCCTCTGCTGCTTTTCGCGCTTGTTTCATTTCTTTGTTGTTGCTGTTGCTTTCAAAGCAAAGGGGTATCATTTCAACCCAAGCTTTTTCCAAACACACAGTAAGATGTGACGGAAATCCCGGAATCTTCCATCACTACTGAGCCTTACTCTTCTGATACATCAGTCTAATAATTCAACAATTATTCCCTGTCACTTTAGATGGCATCAGCTGCCACACAGGTTTTTAATACACAGTAAGCAGGTGGCCCTAGCATTCTCTCCTGTATCTCACATCTGGTATTGTACTCCATATAAGGTGCTGAGTCCGACTTTTTAATAAAAATATGGCCTAAGCTTGTAAAAGTTCAAGTAAAATATACCTCTAAAACTGCTGTATTTAATTTCCAGCCATGAAAGTCTAAAATTATTGTAAAATAATACTCAACCTTTTTCATAGATCCATTCAATGAAGCTTAAAACTACTTTCCTTTCAGAAAGGAAAAGCGCTTCATAACTAACAGCTTCTTGAATTCACATGTGCTGTCTTACTTTTGTGAGCCTGAATTGTAGAAATTTTATAACCTTTCAATCTGGACAAAATTAGTTTGGTTAGTAGTGCAAAGTAATAATACATTGAAGTTTCTGGATAATGGCTGGGGGAAGGGAATGGTAGAGGAAAGGGCAGAAATGCTTACAGTTAAATCAATAACCCTTGACTTGGAGAAATTAGTCTTTTTTCAAAAACGAAATTTAAGATTTAAAAGGAGATACACTCAGAAATAAATATAGTAACAAACGCCGATGATTATAAACATCATCTTATAATTAAAGAAATAACCATTTCAACCATATTACACTTCATATGACCTTGATGTAAAAGTGTGTTGACAAAAATGGTATAGATTTCTGCAAGTTCAAGATGTATTCCTGTATCAGACTAAGTGCAAGTTAATGCATAGCACTAGGTCTCTCCTTCTGCCCGTGAAAGGTGGACTCCCTCTAATCTACATAACTATTTTCATGATTTGAGCAAATCCATAGCGGAAATACAGGGATCCCATTCCTTGGATCATAAACTCCTCGAAAGCAATCTTGCTCTAAGGCAGCTGGTTCTAAATCAAAAGGTAACTTTCATTTCCTTTAAATAATCCAGTTTCATCTTTAACCATCATCTTCAACCACAGATTTTTAAATTGTTACTAAATTGGGTAACCCAGTGGTATTAGATGCTGGCTATAAAACAAACCCAAGAACTTGAGTATTTTTTTTTTTTTTTAAAGAGTTCTGCTCTAATGAATTTACTCAATAATAAACATTTCTCTAAAGAACTTTGATCCGAGTGTTTCATTTTTCTATTTTCTTTTTTTGGGGGTAGGGGTGGTTAGTATCACCTAGTAAGATGCAAGAATGACCCCACCAGCCTTTGTAGGGAAACCGGGTCTCTCCAAGCCCAAGGGAAAACAAAATGGTATATCCACTAGGTTGGCAGGCAGTTTAACAAAGGCCATCCAAACTAAAGACACAAGGGTGATGACCCAATTCCCACAGGAGAGAGACCCTGCACAAGTCACAGTGAGCAGTGTGCCACACAGCCTCTGTGATGCTGATTCGAGGAGCAAAAGGTGGAGATCAGCTGGCTATCCACTGAGAAGATAATTGCTAAACAAAGTGGCAGGCTCTCGGTGCGGAGTAGCATGCAATCATTTACAGGAACGCACTATATGGATATACGGTAACAGGAAGGCTCCCACATGCAGAGGTGGACCACAGAGGGGTGAAGTAGTACAAACAGAGAACAGCCCGCTCGGATCCGGTCTCCCCTTCCAGGCTGTGCTCCACCTCCCCTCACCTTCCTCCTCTCAGGCAGGCTGGTTGGGACCAAGGCTCCCGGCAACGGGAGGTGAGAGTGGGCCACTGCAGCCACGTGTGCTTAGGAGAAAATTCTGGCCCTCTTTCTCCACCCTGATGCCCTTCTTGCAGGCTGAAATGGCAGTGACCAGACTGACCTAAGAGGCTTCACATGAAAGATGACAAGCCACTGTCAGCCTGGGACCCTGAGTGACCGCGTGGAAGACCACAGCCCAAAGACCTGGACTAGGTATCCTGGACTACCACCTAAGGAAGAGCTGAAGGCTTTTCTTTTAAAACCAAATTATTGTTGGGTCTCTAGGTATCTGGCAACTTAGTCTTTTACCCCAGTGCAGATAAAAAGATATGGTAAGGGTTTTAAAGATACAGTAAGGGTTTTAATGATCTTTAAAAAATACTGTATTTAAAAGTCTCAAAGAAAGACAAATCGACCTCCCAACAGTGAAGTCGGAATAAGGAATGGGAGGGTGGGGAGAAAGGAGACAAACAGGACTAGGGTGGTTGTTAATATTAGTTGTAATTTTTAGTTTTATGAAAAGCAAACATATTCACGTGTTGCTTGTATAACTGAAAGCTGATAACAATCTACAGATGGTCCCTGACTAATGATGGCTCAACTTACAATTTTTTGACTTTACAATAGTCCCAAAGCAATATGCACTCAGCAGAAACGATGCTTCAGATTCTGAACTCTTAGCCTTTCCTGAGCCAGCAACGTACTCTTCTGTATACTGGGAAGGAGCAGCGAACCACAGCTCCCAGTCACCTACATGATCACGAGCGCAAACAACCGAGTCACTGAGAACCAGTCTGTATCCAGACAACCATTCCCTTTTTCACCTCTGTATAATATTCCATGGGCTTCCCCAGTGGAACCTGCCTGCAATGCAGGAGACACAGGTTCCACCCCTGGGTCAGACAGATCCCCTGGAGGGGGAAACGGCAACCCACTCCAGGATTCTTGCCTGGAGAATCCCATGGACAGAGGAGCCTGGCGTGCTACAGTCCACGGGGCCGCAAAAGAGTTGGACAAGACTGAGTACACACACACACACACACACACACACACACACAGTATTCCATAAGTTATATGAGATCTTCAGTGCTTCGTTATAAAACAGTCTTTGTATTAGATGATTCTGCCCAACAAAAGGCTAACCTAAGTGTCTTGAGCACTGTGAAGCTGGGGTGAAGAACCAAGGGTGCGCCCCTCTGCCTCCTGAGAGTGGGGAGGTTTGCAGCATCCCTCCCTCTCTCTGGGCTGTAGTTTCTTCCCATGGAAAATCGAGAGACTATACAGGTTGTAGCTGAGCTCTATACCTAGAACTCAAGCCTCAGCTGGAATGTTCTATGGGGGAAATGACTTCTTTTTTTCAATGACCTGAGTCCATTTATTAATGGAAAGATATTTCACATGAGTGTCCTTCGGCCATCTCGTGATGTACCAGAAAGAAATTTTCACTTTCCAATCTTATTTCTTTCCTAAGGATTACCCATGCTCACTGCATTTTGTGTTTTCAAAATGTCCTTTGCTTTTCAAAAAGCAATATGAGAACACAAGACATACTTAAGAAGTTTCATAAAACTCAGAGGGAAAAAATTCTACTGTTGAACCGCAAGGTTCCGCCCTGGAGTCCGTCGCCCAAGACCACCAAGACACAGGATCGATGCAAATAGCAAGAGGATTTATTGAACCGGCGCGCCGGGGTTCTGTCCTCCTCAAGCAAGGAGCGAACCCCGATGACAGTTACAGGACAGTTTTTAAGCACAAAAAACCACATTGGGCGGGGAGGTATAGATATATCATGATTGGTCACAATACTGCTGACCTTTACAAGGATAGGCTCATGAGGGTCTGGCGATATAATTCTGCGGATAACACACAGTTTACACAACTTGTTTTTCTGACTCTCTGGAAAGTCAAACCTTCCAGGTCAGGGTCTGTAAGTTACAAACCCCCCAGGTCAGGGTCGGTAAGTTACAAACCCCCCAGGTCAGGGTCTGTGAGTCACAAACCCTCCAGGTCAGGGTCTGTGAGTCACAAATAACAGAGATAACCTTTCAGTTGGTCTGGAAAATCCCTAAATCTTACAGGTTACTTCCTCACACTACCTTCAGTAATTCTCATCTATACCAGATACACTTAGTCTTACAACATTACCCACCCCATGAGAAAGTTGCTCTCTGATACACTGAATCCTTATTTTGTGAATACTTCAAACTTGCTGACATCCTTAATCTTGTGTTTATATCAGCTGAGTTAAAACCACAGCTCTCAGAATTTCAGCAGTACCTCGGGGATCAAATCCAACACTCTTACTTTTTTTTTAAAAAAAAGGAGGGAGCTAGGATCATTTTAGGAACAAGGGAATTTAACTTCTGGGGTACATTGTTGCTTTGGAATCTTTTACGAGTGGAGCAGGAGTAAGAACGGTAGAGAACCCACCTTTAAAATAAAACCTGTGAACCCGATACATGACAGGTTCAAATTGCAGAGAATCTGAACAGAAAAAGTTGTTCACCATGGTTTTAAAATTAATTCCACACTGAAGCATGTGTGTTTTTTCATTTAAGAGACGCCAGAAACTGATACTGAAGAACTGTCAGTGGCCAGATCCGGCGGCTTTTGTTTTTCTCCCCAGGGCTGCAGGAAGGGGCACAGCCTCTGGCCACCACAGGCCTGCATACAAACCCCGAGGCCCCTCCAAGAAGCTAGCACCTGGATCTGTGAGGCTCCTTAGATGCACACCGGGCTTCCCAGGCAGCGCTGGTGGTGAAGAACCCGCCTGCCGCCAATGCAGGGGACATAAGAGATGCGGGAAGATCCCCTGGAGGAGGGCATGGGAAGCCACTCCAATATTCCTGCCTGGAGAATCCCACAGACAGAGGAGCCTGGCAGGCTACAGTCCACGGAGCCGCCAAGAGTCGGACACAGCTGAGTGACACAGCACGCGTGCAGACGCAGGGGAGGCTCCTTATTACCACAGAGGGGCGTGCGGACCAGTAGAAGAGAATATACAAGAAGTTCTTACCAATGGGCACCGAATATGGTGTTAGCAAATGCAACTGTTACTCTCTCACGGCTAGTAGCTACTAACAGTAGCCCTTTTTATTTTTAAGATATTATCCTATGAGCAAACTTTTTCTTCTCATTTCTTAAAATACCTACCCAGATCATTATTAAGTACCCCTAAAAAATAAGCAGAAGCTTAAAGAGGGTCCTCAGAACAAAATATCACATTAGGGAAAATATCTTGAGGACTGAATGACAAGAAGACTTTTCAATAAAAGCATGAGCCGGAGGTACAGAAGACGAAAATCCAAACACTAAGAAAAGAAAGCTAACTCTTCGCGGGTTCACTGTGACAGTTTTAAGGGACCCGGGCAGAAGGGTCTGGAAAATAGCGTCTTAGGGAGAGAAACTGGCACCTACCCTCCACCTCTGGCTAGAGCCTTGGAGAGGTTCTTTTGAGCAATTATGGAGTAAAATTACATCAGAATATACAGTAATGAGAATATTTTAAATAATGAGAACACTGCTAATTACATCTTCCCATTTTAACAGGAGGTCAGACTTTACTGCAACCCCGAGACTTTCAGGGTGCCCAGCAGGGAGCCTCCTATTCCGCACACACTTGTAAAGGCCAAGACAGCAGGCGGGATGATATGAGGTGTGAGAAATGAAAACTTTATGTGCAGACAAATTTGGATTTTTTAAATATTTTCACTAGGGGCATAAATAGAAATTAGACCACTGGGATTTCAGAAAATGAGAATACAGACTGTGATTTTTATTTTAAATTTTAGTACTGAGAATACCCAATACCAAAGGAGTAAATAATTCAGCTAGTCACAAAAAGGAACACTTTAGTCTTAACTGCATACTTTTCATATACCTCAAAGCCATTCTGTTCAAGGGAGAAAACGGTGTGGATTCAAGTAAAAGAAAGAAGAAAAATGTATGAATGTAGGGAACAACATATATTTCCTTTTATGAGGTGGCTCTGACATACACCTAGGGATATCGAGAGGTTACACAGATCCAGTTTTCATCAATTTAAAATCATTTAAAATATACTATCATGGATATTTTTTAAAATCTTCCACAGTAATTTACTTGTTATAAAAATACTGGTAACAGCTCATGCAGCTTAATATCAAAACCCCAAACAACTCAATCCAAAAAGTGGGCAGAAAGTCCAAACAGACATTTCTCCAAAGAAGACATACACATAAGATGCTCTACATCACAAATTGTTAGAGAAATGCAATCAAAACTATAATGAGCTATCACCTCACAGCAGTCAGGATGTCCATCATCAAAAAAATCTACAAATAATAAATGCTGGAGAGAGTATAGAGAAAAGGGAATCCTCCTACATCACTGGTGGGAAGTAAACTGGTACAGCCATTATGGAGAACAGTAAGGAGATTCCTTAAAATATTAGAGCTACCATATGATCCAGCAATCCCACTGGGCTTACAACCAGAGAAAACCATAATTCTAAAGGTTACATGCAACTCCTTGTTCACTGAAGCACTATTTACAATAGCCAGGACATGGAAGCAACCTAAATGTCCATCAACAGAGAAATGGATCAAGAAGATGTGGTACA
This sequence comes from Cephalophus harveyi, assembly GCA_006410635.1. Taxonomy (NCBI): domain Eukaryota; kingdom Metazoa; phylum Chordata; class Mammalia; order Artiodactyla; family Bovidae; genus Cephalophus; species Cephalophus harveyi. Next base: position 311,350 of record SJYT01002336.1, on the reverse strand, counting down.
TATACACAACGGAATATTACTCGGGCCACTAAAAAGAATTAAATAATGCCATTTGCAGCCACATGGATGGTCCTGGAGATTGTCATGCTGAGTGAAGTCAGACAGAGGAAAATAAATATCATATGATATCACTTATATGCAGAATCTAAAATAACAGTACAAATGAACCTACTCACAAAACAGAAATTGAGTCACAGGTTTAGAAAACAAATTTATGGTAATAAGGGGGAAAGGAGTGGGGGATAAACTGGGAGACTGGGATTGACATATATACACTACCATATATAAAAGATAACTCGATACTCTGTAATGATCTATATGGGAATGGAATCTAGATGAGAGTGGATATATGTAAATGTATGGCTGATTCACTTTGCTGTACAGTAGAAACAACTTTGTAAATCAACTACATGGCAATAAAAAATTAATTAAAAAATATTGATATGACATGTTACAGCAAGTATGAAGTTCTAGGACCAGAGAGAGTCTACCATTAATATTCTATCCACCCACTTATTACTTTATGCATTCCAGCATGAACTACAGATATTCCCTCCTTGATAATTAAGCCAGCACTTAACTAGAGCTCAATATTTTAGTTTTTGCTACTGCTAAGTCACTTCAGTCGTGTCTGACTCTGTGCGACCCCACAGACGGCAGCCCATTGGGCTCCAGCATCCCTGGGATTCTCCAGGCAAGAACACTGGAGTGGGTTGCCATTTCCTTCTCCAATGCATGAAAGTGAAAAGTGAAAGTGAAGTTGCTCAGTCATATCTGACTCAGCGACTCCATGGACTACAGCCCACCAGGCTCCTCCGTCCAAGGGAGTTTCCAGGCAAGAGTGGTTTATCTGGAATGATTTTTATTATAAGATCTCCTGGGGTTTGGAAAATATATACACCTGTTTTACCTGTTTTGTTAAAAAAAAAAAAAAAAACATTACCATTAGTCAAGATGTTCCTCTGGGTTTTTCCCAGCTGATGTCCACCCCATCCCACAGAGACAATCAATCTTCTGAGCTCCTCCCACCACAGATTAGACTTCCCGGTTCTAGAACTTTGTAAAACGAAAGCATACAGCAGGTACTATTTTGTGAAGGCTTCCTTGACTGTGCATAAAATTTTCAAAACTGGCACAAGTTGATGCATGCATCAGTCATCTGTTCTTAGTCTGTTTTTTTATTGCCGAGTAATATTCAATTGTATGAATAGGCGACAGTGTAGCCTATCCATTCTTCTGTTGATGGACTTCTGGGTTGTTTCCAGATATTGACTATTACAAATAAAACTGCTGCGAATGATGACGCACAAGTTTTTGCGCAGACACATACTTTCATTTGTCTTGGGTAAACAAATAGCAGTCAGACTGCTGGATCTGAAGGAAAATGCACGTTTGCTCTTACAAAACAAACAGCCAGACCATTTTGTCAAGGTGGTCGTAGAATTCTACACTCCCACTGTGAGTTGTCCCATAACCTTGCCAACATTTATTGTGGTTTTTCGCTATTCTGGTGGGTGTGCATATCTCATGGCTTTAATTTGCATTTTTCTGAAGACAGAAAATGTTGAGAAATGTTTATGTGCTTATTTGGCTGCGGGCATTCTTATCTGTGTGAAGTACTGTTCCAATATTTTAATCGGGCTGTTTGTCATTTTGTTACTGAGTTGTAGAAGTTTTTTATAATTTTGGCGATATCAGCTTTTATAATACATATGTTTTGAAAATATTACCTCCCAGTGTGACTTGAGTATTCATCTTTTATTAGTATCTTTTGATGAGCAGAATATTCTCATTTTTGAGAAGTCTAGTTTATCAATTTTTTTTTCTTTAACGATTATTGCTTTCTCTAACCAGTTTTTGAAACCTTTGACCACTCTCAGGTCGTGCAGATTTTTATTTTCCTTTACAAGCTTTATAATTTTAGCTTTTGTGTGAAGGTCTATGATTCATCTCAAACCAAGTTTAATGTATGATGTGAGGTAGGGGTCAAGACTCATTTATTTTCCTATATGAGCTGATATCTAATCATGCCAGCACTGTTCTTGAAAACCCTTTCCATTCTCCACTGGACTGCATGGATTCTGTATTAAAAATCAAATGGCCAATTAAGGGCAGGTCTATTCCTGGGGTATTCTGCTCTACTGATTTTTTTTTTTTTTAACTAATGCCAGTATCATCCAACTTTATCACAGATCTGCAGTATATCTTAAAAATCACATATGACTTCATGTTTGTTCTTGTTCAGTTATTTTCTCAACTGTAGACCTCTTACATTCTTACATAAATTTTATAACCAGTTCATATATTTCTACTAAAGCTCCTGCTATGGTTTTGACAATAGCACCCCACTCCGGTACTCTTGCCTGGAAAATCCCATGGACAGAGGAGCCTGGAAGACTGTAGTCCATGGTGTCGCTAAGAGTCGGACACCACTGAGCAACTTCACTTTCACTTTTCACTTTCACGCATTGGAGAAGGAAATGGCAACCCACTTCAATGTTCTTGCCTGGAGAATCCCAGAGACGGGGAAGCGTGGTGGGCTGCCATCTATGGGGTCGCACAGAGTCGGACACGACTGAAGCGACTTAGCAGCAGCAGCAGCAACTGAATTTATAAGTCAATTTAAAGCAAACTGGAATCTTAACAACATTGAATCTTCAGATACATGATCACAGTATCTTTATTTATTGAGATCTTCCTTAATCTCAAAATATTTTCTAATTTTTCTTGGGATCTCTTTCTTGATCCATAGATTATTTAAATGTGTGTTACTTAATTTTGAAATACTTTTGATCTTCCTAGATACATTTTTGTTGCTAACTTCTAATTTACTTCCATTGAAGACAGAGAGTATGCTCTATGTGCTTTCACTTCATTTTCACGGAGACTTGTTTTGCCTTCCTTGTGAATATACCAAGTGCACCTAAACAGAACCTGCAGTCAGCTGGGGGAGCGTTCTATAAACACCCATTACGTGCAAGTGATGGAGAGTGCTACTCAGATCCTCTGTCTTTCATGATTTTTGTTTAGCTGTTTCATCAGCTATTAAAAGAGTGGTGTAAAATTCTTCAACTATGATTGTGGACTTCTGTATTTTTCTCTTTAATTCTGTTGATTTCTGCAACATGTGTTTTGAAGCTCTCTTATTAGGTGAACACACACTTTTATATCTGTTCAATGAATTGACACTTTTATCATTCTGAAATATCCCTCTTTAGCTTTCCTAATTCTTTGTCTCAAAGTCTGCTTTATTGGATGTTAACAAAGTCACAGCTTTTCTTATCCTTTTATAAGAAAGGTATATCTTTTCTTATCCTTTTACTTTCAACCTATCTGTCTCTATAATTAACCACTAAGAAATCAGACATGCCAGGAAGTCTGATTTCTTTCTGTAACAAAATTAGTATATAAGTACATATTAGAAGTGTGGGGGACACAGTATATTAGGATTTCAGCAAAACATCTTTTAGAGGTCTAATACAGTATCGGGGGCTAAGAATTAAGGCTTGAGACAAACCTTGTAAGTGCTGCTTCCTCCACTTAACTCTTTATGTGGCTCTGATCAAGCCATTTAAATTCTCTAGGCAAGTGAAAGTCGCTCAGTCGTATCCAACTCTTTGCAACCCCATGGACTATACAGTCCATGGATTTCTCCAGGCCAGAATCCTGGAGTGGGTAGCCTTTCCCTTCTCCAGGGGAATCTTCCCAACCCAGGGATCAAACCCAAGTCTCCCACATTGCAGGTGGATTCTTTACCAGCTGAGCCACAAGAGAATCAATAGTGCCCTCATCTCTTAAAATGGAAAGTATACCTATATTTCATAGGGTCTCAGTAAAGACTGAATAGGAAAAACGCACACTACCTGCCATGGAGGAAATACTGTATTAATGTCAGCTATTATTACTGCTAAAGCATAACACCTCTGTGGACAAAAGATAAAATAATGTAAAATGATTATATGACAGTGATAAAATACTATGAATAATAAGAAATATTACTTGCCTCATCCTGTTCAACTTCTATCTATGTCTGCTTTTGTTTTATAATTTTCCAATTATCCTCTAAGAAAAAAATACTGCAATGGGGTCACTAATAGTTTTGTATAAATCTGTTGGCTCAAAAAGTATGCTTATCATTTATAACAGGAAAACTTGAGAAATAACAATAATGCATTCATAGGAGACTGTGCAAATAAATTATGATCAATCTATATGTATCCCATGAAAGACATATTTTTAGACTATTTAAGTAAGAAATGTTTATTTCATATACAATATAATCACAATTTTACAAGTGTGTGTAGGAGGATAAAAGACTAGTATGAAGTGGATACAGCAAAAGGTTAATATGATCTTTTATAAGTGGTGAGGTTATAGATGATTTTAATCTCATTATAAATTACTGCATTTCCAAGTTCTCTATAATGAACAAGAATTCTTCTTATAGTTGAAAAATATATTTATAAAAATAAAATAGAGTAGTTTTATGCACCATGACTGGCTTTCTATCAAGATTTCTGGTCCTTCAGACCCAAATTGATCTCCAACAAGGCTGAGCACCAAAGATGGCTAAGTCCTTGGACAGCAAGGAGACCCAACCAGTTCATCCTAAAGGAAATCAGATATGAATATTCATTGGAGGGACTGATGCTGAAGCTGAACTCCAGTACTATGGCCACCTGATATGGAGAACCACCTCATTTGAAAAGACCCTGATGCTGGGAAAGATTGAAGGTGGGAGGAGAAGGGGACAACAGATGGTTGGATGGCATTACCTACTCAATGGACATGAGTTTGAGCAAGTTCTGGGAGATAGTGAAGGACAGTGAAGCCTGGTGTGCTGCAGTCCACGGGGTCACAAAGAGTCAGACACAGCTGAATGACTGAACAACAACAATGGAGATATAAAGAAATGTTTATTAAGGAAGATGCTTAGAGAAAAGATGGCATGGGGATTTAAAAAGGCCATACTAACTATCTTTAAATATCTTAAACTATCCTACCTCATTAACAAATATCTTAACTCTCATTTGGGAGAAATTGGATCTACAGCCAGATTTCCTTTTTGAAATGAGATGGGTTTAAAAAGACCCATCCTGGAAGACAGCACTATGCTAAGATGACTGGGATGAACTACCCTGAGTTACAAGAAGCCAACACATATCCATTAACTGAACAAATGGGAGGAGTCTGGTCACCATCAGGTGCTCTGACACACCCAAAACAGTGCAAAGGGTGTTTGGGCACTGAGGAGCAGGGCCTCCCTGATAGCACAGTTGGTAAAGAACCTGCCTGCACTGCAGGAAACTCCGGTTCGACTCCTGCCTGGTTTGAGAAAATCCTCTGGAGAAAGGATAGGCTACCCACTCCAGTATTCTAGGGATTCCCTTGTGGCTCAGCTGGTAGAGAACCCACCTGCCAATGCAGGAGACCGAAGTTCGATCCCTGGGTTGGGAAGATCCCTGGAGAAAGGAATGGCTACCTACTCCAGTACTTTGGCCTGGAGAATTCGGACATTTCTCAGATCAAAAAGTTCTGTGACACACTCTTGGTCTCCTTTCAGGCATGAAAGTGAAAGTTGCTCAGTCATATCCGACTCTTTGAGACCCCATAGAATAGTCCATGGAGTTCTCCAGGCCAGAATACTCGAAAGGGTAGCTGTTTTCTTTCTCCAGGGGATCTTCCCAACCCAGGGATGGAACCCAGGTCTCCTGCATTGCAGGTGGATTCTTTACCAGCTGAGCCACCAGGATGTCAAATCTCCATCCTATCCCAGTTATGAAAACTCCATGCTGAAAAGTGTTGGTCTGTTTCATGGCAGTTTTCCAAGTGCCAGAAAAAAGTGAAACTGCCTATCATCTTATAATCTTACAAGGATGATTTGTCTCTACCCACCGAGAGGGAGTTCTCCAAGAAGACCTCTAAGGACCCTGAACACTTGGGAGGCACTTACACACAGCACCAAAAAGAAGAGATAAGAAGGCAAGGCAAGGGAACAGAAGGGAACCAAACCTAAACCAAGACCTACAGCAAGCATTTTAAATGACATTCTAAATCAAAACCAATTTCCTGTAAGACAAGCTCCACATTCTAGATTCACAACCCTGGTTGGCAGCAACCAACTTTCTCGTATCACCTCCGCAGGTAACAAAGGATGTCAAAAATCAAATGACATTTCCTTTGGTTTAAATTTTTAAAAGAGAAGGTGCCACAGCATCTTTTCAGAAGTAGGATGGAGACTAAAGATTACAAATTTGAAACTCCAGGAAAGAAGGGAGGAAGCAACAACTTGCATAAATCCTCCAGTTCAAACTCCCCACCATTGTTCAAGCACTCCGATTCAGGGCAGTTTCTACACCATATTAGTGATCCAAACAAGCTTTAATGAAATCTCAAAATCTGAAATGTTAGACAAGACCTCACCTGGGACAACTGCAAACCTGCCAAGCTCCTTCTCTGCCATTTCCACCACTGCCTCCCAGCCACTGTGCCTCCCTGCCCACTCCTAAGGCTTCTGTGAACAAAGGAACACCCACCACAGCTCTCTACTCCATGGTATTATCCCTTCTTAGAGTCTGGGTGTTTGAAATGGAAGGAATTCCAGCAGAGATTTTTCCTCTCAAATACCATTCAACACTTTGCCAACAAAATTACATATAGTCAAAGCTATGGTTTTTCCAGTAGTCATGTACGGATGTGAGAGTTGGACCATAAAGAAGGCTGAGTACTGAAGGACTGATGCTTTTGAATTGTGGCAATGGAGAAGACTCCTGAGAGTCCCTTAGACAGCAAAGAGATCAAGCCAGTCAATCCTAAAGGAAATCAACCCTGAATATTCATTGGAAGGACTGATGCTGAAGCTGAAGCTCCAATACTCTGGCCACCTGATGCAAAGAGCAGACGCACTGGAAAAGACCCTGATGCTGGGAAAGATTGAGGGCAAGAGGAGAAGGGAGCAGCAGAGAGTGAGAGGGTTGGATGGCATCACTGACTGAATGGACATGACTCTGAGCAAACTCCAGGAGACAGTAAAGGACAGGGAAGCCTAGGGTGCTGAAGTCCATGGGATTGCAAAGAGTTGGACACGACTGAGTGACTGAACAACAACTAATTGGAGACATCTGAATAACCATCTGGATAATCAGCCCCAGGGACAAAAGCTGCTCAATTTTAACAAGGGCACCAAACCTACCCAGGTTTCTCTGGGTTCCAGAAGGGAGCCACAGTTACTCAGTTACCACAGTTATTAGTCTGGAGAAGTCAGGAAACACCGAATGATGCTGAGTGTTATGAAAAATATACGTAGGTTTTGACATGATAGCTAAACAACCAAAGAAACATGGCGTAAGCCACTTTGATTACACAGTCCAATCTCCTGCAGAAGGCTGAAAGAACTTACCTCAAAAGAGAAAAACTTAAGTCTCCATTGCCTTAAGTCCTTTTGGAATGAGGCTGGGTATAAATACACCAACCAGTCAGCCTGCCATTAAGATATAAGATACGGGAGAGTTACTCCCCAGTCAGCAGGGCCTGAGTGACCATTGTAAAGGTTTTGGCCAGTGGTCTTGACACCTGGGGAGCTTCCCAGGTGGCAGAATCCACCTGCCAATACAGGAGATGCAGGAGACATCCTTGGTTTAGGAAGATCCCCTGGAGAAGGCAATGGCTACCGACCCCAGTATTCTTGCCTGGGAAATCCCAGGGACGGAGGAGCCTGGTGGGCTACAGTGCATGCGGTCACGGACGTGACTGAGAAACTGCACACACTTGACACCCATGCACTCAGGAACCTAGACTCCAAGAAGACTTCCCAGTCCCATTTGCACAGCAGGATATTTCATTTAAAGGGGGTTTTTGGCTTTGAAAGGGAAAGAAAAAGAAGCTGTGTATCTAGTACAACCTTATCCTTTTACAGAGGCCCAGAGAGGTTGAGTCCTTTACCCAACGTCACGCAGATAGTACGTCAAAACGGCACAAAGTTTCAGCCTAAGTTTCCAGGGTTGTTGAACACCATTCAACACCATTCACCGTTACTTACATTCTGAAGTAAATTCTCTGTACTCACATGATCTAATTTTAACGGTGAAAAACCCCATTGGCATCCAGGTGACCTCTAGAAAAAGAGGTGAGTGCAGACCTTACCGTAACTCCTTCCCCTTCTCTTGTCTTCTCTACCCTTCTCACATCTCAAGGAAATACCTCCCTGCCAAGCAATGACTTCATCACTCTCTTTCTCGCTAATTTGAATACTCTTGTGGGAGAGCCAAACAAAAAATGAAAATGATGAATGACTCCTTGTGCAACGCTGAAAAAATGTGGTGTTTGGGATCTCGACTTGATGGAATACCCCTCATGCAGAAACAGAACATGCTTCTGTCCAAAACAAAGATGCAGAAATGAGAGTATTTCAGAGCTCCAAGGGCGTCTGGCCAAATAGTAAGTGTGCAGAAGACTTTAAAGGGCCAGATGAAAGCAAATCAACCCTCACCTCCAGAACAGGTAAGTGTTTTATTTGAAAGAAAAACAGAAGTTTTTCTAAGTAAATCACAAAGCCAAGTCAGGGGAGAAACAGTAGAAGGGGAGAGGGATGCTAAAAAGGGGAAAAGAAAAATATCTGCTTAATTATCCAACACATTCACCGATTTTTACCAAGATAAGTTTTTTAACCCAGAGCTCAGCCTTCATCTTCTCATCACATACATACAGGTAACCGGTCACACTGCAATTATCATGAACACTAAATTCTAATGATATTTAAAATCTTTTCCACATAGGAGTTAATGTTAATTCATAAACTGAATTTTGTGGGTTTTCTGTGTTTAGAGAGGTTTTTAAATTAATCACATATTTGAGGTATAACACGATGTAAAATTAAGGTCCACATGTTAATTCACCACATTTATATACTGTAATATCCTTGCCACTGCAGCAATAATTAGCAGTTCAATCATGTGACCTAATTATCATTTCTTTTTAGTGGCTGGAATAATTAGATTCTGGTCTCTCGCAAATCTGATGATTATAATACAATATTGTTATTGTATTATACTGTACACTATACTGTACAGTATAAGATCTCTACTCAGTGCAAATCTGTATCCTTAAGAAACAAACCCCCATCCTCCAGCTCCTGATAACCACTTCTTTACTATGTTTATGAGTCTGGCTTTTTTTAAGATTCCACATACAAGTGATATCAGACAGTACTTGTCTTCCTCTGTCTGATTGACCTCACTTGGTATAACATCCTCAAGGTCTAGCCATACTGCTATATAATCAAGTTTTTAAAATGCTGTTTTCTTGTCGTACATTTCTTGCTGCATTAGAACCTCGGATCATATCCTCAATCTTCATTTTTGCTATTTCCAGAGAGGTGGCCATCAGCCGTCTCCATATGAGAAAAGAGCCCATCTTAATTGGCAGGAAGAGAGGAGTTTTAAACCAGCACTTGCTGGCCAACCTGTTCCATGTCAGAAGCTGTTTATGCTTCCCTTTGACCTCTGAGACATGACTGGCTCTCCTGAATGGGCATCATTACAGTTTAGCCATTTTTTTTTACAATGAGAAGTCATGAAATTTGCCCCAGGCCAGTAGCCAGTGAAACTCCATTGCCTGTTCTGCCGTCAGTATCCCATGCTGGCCCAGGGTACAAGCTCACTCTGGATGCCCTAACATCATCTAAATGGCCCTGTTGCTAACAAATAACTCCTTTGCACTTTACAACAATAGCAGAAAACATCCCACGCGTCAGAAGACTCAACTCCCTTCTAAACTACAGTTAAAACTCTTGGTTTTCTCCCTAAGGTAAATCTAGACTGAGATTTTTAAGGGACCTCCGTACGGTTCTCCATAGTGGCTGTACCAATTTATATTCCCACCAACCTTGTCTCCACACCCTCTACAGCATTTACTGTTTCTGGATTTTTGGATGAGGGCCATTCTGGCTGGCGTGAGGTGATATTTCATTGGAGTTTGCTTTTTTCAAAAAAACAAATTTATTTATTTTTAATTGGGGGATAATCGATTTACAATATAGTGTTGGTTTCTGCCATACATCAACATATTTTTAGCCGGCTATACCCCAATATAAAGCAAATACTTTATAAGAAAAAAAAAAAAAATCTGGACTGAGATTAAAAAAAGAAAACTTTTGTCATATTTATTGCCTTTTCTAGCCCCAAACCTTGCTTTACCTTGCATCATCTTTTGTGGTCCTTTATTACTGGTTTAAATATAACCAATAAGAGACATTCATACTAAATCAAATATAGTATAAAATCAAGCAATTCTGCAGAATAACAAATACCTGAGATGTTTGAGAAAAAAATCAAGAGAATGAAACAGTATCAAATCCATGCAAAAGGTCTGGAGGAAGATACAGATAATACACAAGGCAAACCCATGGGACTAAAAAATACCTTCAGACTGTTGAAGTTTTGGCTCTTTTGAATTGACTATGATTTTCATATGTCACAAAAGTCAATTAAGTCAAATAATTTTAAGGATTAAGATTTAAATAAAGAGAAAGTTTGATTTAAAAAAGAGAGAGTGAACTGGCTACACATGTTGTAAGGGAACCACAAACAGAATCAACTATGTTTTCTCATCTTTCTAGAAAAGCTCAACTCAAACAACACATTTTTTGTAAAACAATAACCACTGGGGAGCCATTGTGCTTCTGGTACAATGAGAAAAAATTGTAAAAATCTTCAGTAAAGACTTCACCCCAAGGAAACGCACATCAAGAACCCAAGTCAAGCTGACAATGATTTGCTTCACTGATGCTCACAGCACCACCACCGGAAGAATGCATTGGTCAAAAAAGGAATCATATCTAAAATCTAAGGAATAATGAGAATCCAACAACATGAGCTATGCACTAAGAGCTTAGCAGACATTTTACATACATCCTCACCCTATCCTGGAGCTGAACAGGGGCTCCTGGAAGGAAAGTCCCACATCTACTCTATTCCCCACTGGGTCCCAGAGCCTAGTGCAGAGTCCTGCACACAGCTGGTGCTAAAGAGAAATTAGCTGAGGGATTGAACAGGGAAAGAAAAGAGAAGTTAAAGAGCTGAGACTATTACCAGCTACTTCACACAGACAAGGAAATGGAAGCTTGAAAGGTTACTGATTTGCCTGAGGTTACTCATGCAGCAAATGGTGGACCTGCAATTCCAACCCAGGGCAGCAATATTCCACATTAAGCTCTAAGCCCCTAGGTCAACCAAGATATTCGATCCTCAGTCATGGGAAATGAGTGAGCACAGGAACCTAGGCAGTTTATGGAAATACACAGGGTCTCTGCTGTGCTGTGCAGCGCTTTAGTCCAACTCTTTGTGACCCTGTGGACTGCAAACAGCCAAGCTCCTCTGTCCATGGGGATTCTCCAGGCAAGAACACTGGAGTAGGTTGCTATGCCCTCCTCCGGGGGAATCTTCCCAACCCAGGGATTGAATCCTGGTCTCCCACATTGCAGGTGGATTCTTAACCCATCTGAACCACCAACGGAAGCTCACCATAGGATCTAGGTTTAACCGAAAACTCTGGTATACCCTCAAAGATTAAGACCGCCACCCACCACTGAGAACATGCAAAAGACTGTGCTTTGAGTTTGGAGGAGGGTCCAGGGGAAGAGCTTCCAAGCACAGCAGACTGTCCGACATGTCCCTGAAGTGCTTCATCACTCACAAGGTATCCGCTTGATGGTCACTTTCAGTCTCACTTTTCTATACAGTAAAATATGGGGACCTTTCAGGTTGTTAAACGTTGTTCAACATGGAGAGAGGGGCAGAAAGAAGGTCCAGTTCTAATGAAAATGCTATCTAAATAGAACACGCTGTCATTATCACAGAATGGCAAGCATCATAATAATTTTGCCCTACTGAAAAAAATAAAATCAGCTAAAAAATGTAAACTAAACATCCCAAAACACTAACAATTAATATGGAAACATTTCTGGAAAACAATAGACCATTTTATCATTTGATTCCAGGAGTTTTGCATGTGAAAGGTTAACTTATTCAGGTGTTGAATTGAGACCAAGAAAACAAAAGCATTTGATAGAGAATTGGCTAGAATAACTCTTCAGTCGTGACCAGCGGAGTCAAAGGCTGGAGTTCCACTGTAAACCTTAATTTAGAAGTAAACATTAAAATGAAGGTCTCTTTAAATTCTCTGATAATTTTCACTTTAAAAGTACAAAGTTGGCCCATAAAAAAGCTCACGCTAATTTATTTCAAAGCAATCAACTTCTTAAAAACCCTTTATTTCACAATTAGGCTAACATCCCATTAATTTGGGACACTTACCAACGTATTTATCCCTTGCTCATTACCTACGTGCACATTAAGAGTACACCGATAACACAATACAGGCATTAATATGTAAAACATCAACAAAAGCCATCTGGAAAGCTAATGAATAATCAAGGGATTTCAAATTAAACTACAGAATTTTCCCTTAGAATCTTTAGGACAACACTGTCAAGTTCAATCTATTCACTTCGCCTCCAGAATCAATTTTTCAAACTTTATGACAGGTCTAATCGCTTCCACCTGTGTCTCTAGCTTGACTCTTGACTGGCATGCTACCAGCCAGGGTGGAAATGTAGACAAAGACCCCTATTAGGATCCGGCTGTTTCTCTACTGTGAGGTCACTCAGCCATTAAATTAGTTCCAGCCCAGTTTCTGTCCTCTCAGGCCTCCACTTGTGGGGAGGAGGGTGCGCAGTAGAGCGAGTTAGGGGAGCAGAGTCAGAAGAGAAGAAAGGCGGAAGGAGATGCTGGGGCTGACCGGACACGTATGCGAAGGGCGTAAGATGTTAGGGGCTGTGGGACACGTATGCGAAGGATGGAAGATGTTAGGGGCTGTGGGACACGTATGCGAAGGGCGCAAGGAGATATTGGGGCTGACTGGACACGTATGCGAAAGATGGAAGGAGATATTAGGGACTGACGGGACATATGCGAAGGGCGTAATATGTTAGGGGCTGTGGGACACGTATGCAGAGAGGTGAGAACCTGGGACTGGCCCCAGACTGTGACACAAAAAAACAGTATCTTTCTTAAACGATGCTGGCTCTTCTCCCCTGTGCGATTTCCCCCAAATACGTTTTAGTGACTTGAGTGGATTGTTTCTCCTTGTCTCTCCCTCCGCTTGGAGAAAGTCCACCGTCTCCCATACAAGGTTTCCTCCAGGGACCCTGAAGCTAGTTCACAGAACCATTTCGGCCCTCTAAACGCCTTGGAGGTTACTGAGAGCCAGGAAGGTGGGCAGGGTATAGGATTCTGACTCCAGGATCACTCCATTTGGAGGAGCTCAGGTGTTTCTGATGCCCAGATCATAGAACTGAGGCAAGCAAGGCCCAAGAGGGTGAGAATGCCAAGGTCACAGAGCTAGCTGGTGATGAAATCTTCAGGTCCAGTGTTTCTCTCTACTAGACAGTGAGCTTCACGCGTGACACAGAAACTGCTCCAAAAACTTCACTGATCAGTCTGCTCCTCACCCAGCGCCATGTTATGTGCTGTGACCATGTCTCTCTGTCTGCCCAAACTCCCAGGCTCAGACCAAGAAGAGGAGCACAGACGTGTGTGCATGAACTGAGTGTGCCCTGGGAACCACTTCCTCCAGGGCACTGTGCGGTTAGGGAAGTACACTCCCCGCTTTCTCTCCCCAGCACCTGACACAGGGCCTGGCGTACAGCAAGCACTCCATAAATGCTTACTCCACGTAGGATGAAGGCAAACTTAAGCGTGAAAAATCAAGGGACTTCAACAATGGTAAGAAAATAAACCTACTTAACAGAGAAATCTAAATTATTCTTTACAAATTAAAACAAAACAAAACCAGCCCATGTGTGGCCAGTTCATCCAGGATGTATACAAGGATGCAAAGAGAATCAGTATGAATGAGTTCATCTGGCTCACCACACCCTGTGGCTTCACACCTAAATTGTTTCAATCTCTGATCACTGAACTATCACTCAAATAAAAGACAACCGCACAATTACCATAACGGCTCAGTTACCCTAAGCCTGCGCTCCAAGGTCTAGTTTTCCCCTTCCTGCCTTCCCTAGGGCTGACGGTCAATCAATGCTTATCATGAGATTCCACTAAATGTGCAGCGCTCTGGACCAAACCAGGTCAGAGTCAGCACCTGGAGGCACTTGTCCAGCAGTGAGGAGGGCTGAGCACTGGCCGATCCACACCCCCTTGTCGGGGACCCCACCACCAGTAGCAGCTCACATCTTCAAATGGCTTCCCAGGTCTGCGGCCACAGGACTGACCACGGAACACAGTGAAGGTTCCCTGGTCCAGACGCAGGACTAAACCCATGGCCCTGATGGGACTCTTCCCAACCACCTGAGCTAACTGGTCACAAGAAAAGCTATCAGGAAATAACTCAGGGGGGAAAAAAAGATTGTCTAAGTGAACCGAAATCAGAATTTACCCTGTGTTACCCTGACCATCAGGTAAAAAATGCATTTCGTGGTTAGAAATACATGTTAAAAAAAAAAAGCCTGGGGTGGGGGATTCAGGGTGAAATTAAACTCTTCCAACCAAACTTGGTTGAGTAGCTTGCCATATCAGACTATCCGGGAAACAGCACTCGCTCATGTGGTTTTTGCTCTTTATTACTAGAGGGCGAGTCCTCAGGGCCATCAAACACCTTGATGTTATCAGCAAGCCACTCCCTCATTTCCCTCTGCTCTTCCTAGTCCTGAGAGCTCCTTCCCCTCTACAGAACCACTGGCCAGGCTTTCACTGGGGCAGGAGGTGGCGGTGGTGGTGGTTCACGGCTTCAAGACCAGCCTGCTCCCCTGACAGGAGATCAAATGAAAGCTTTCGGTGCTACCTCCGTGTCATGGTAGCTTGAGCTTGGCTTGTGGTCAAAGCAGCACACACAGCCTCCAACAATTTGTCCAAAGAAAAAGGTCCAAATCCTCCGGGATTCGTAATAACATAAGAAAGTTACCTCTAATGACACTGAACAAGCAGCAAAATAAAACCAGAGTTACCTGAAAATAACTTTCCAACTATGATTTTAACTTTTGCAAGAAACGGGGCCATCATGATGTATTATATACTACTTAAAGGCCTCCTGCTAATTTTTTAGCAGCCTGACAAACAGAAAGTACAAACAGAAGTTAGAAAGACTTCTAACTGCCCTCTACTATCTGCCCTCCTCTCCTCCTGGTTAAGAGAAACCTAATTTTCAGTAGATTCATCAATGCCAAGTACAAAGATGGCATTTATTTCCTAGTCGTCCTTGGAGGTAAATATGGTCATGTTCTAGCCCTGGGAGATGAACAAGAACATCATGAGCAACTTCTGAAAGAGCCCATATGTGGACACGTCCCAATTTACACTCTCCTTTGCTCACCAGGTAAAATGAGAGAGAATATAAAAGCTTGGGTTACCTCTTGGCACCCACCCTAGCAAGGTACCCACAAGCCCTCTTGGTAACACACTGCCCACTGCCCAAACCCAGCAACCATAATCTCAATGTTTCAAGATTGCCCCAATACAAAATATTCTTCACTATTGTCCACAAAAATGGTCTGGAAGTGCTAATGTTTTTCCATCTGAATTTCACCTCCCAAAAATTTTTTATTAAATATTGTCTGATTTTTTATTTGGCAGATATGATTAGAATGGGTCACCTTTTCGATATAATAGTGTGCACTGGAGTAGCAAAAGATTATCACAGAGTTTGTACAAGCAAGCAATAATTGCTCCGTACAAATACAGGCTTTATCTTCTCTATGGGAACACCAAGGATTGGGGAGTGGAGGCAGGAGACGATGGCAACACTGAAAGGAAAAAAAAAAACAAAACTCGGGAGACAAGACCTGTTCATTGCCATTGCTCATATTCCCCTTTCCACTTTGTCTCCTCACTGCTAATTCCCCTATAGTAACGCTGTTTCTACATCCTGTACATACACTAAAATTGCTGTTTCCATGACTGAGCATGAGAGTCACGAAATCCTAAAATTATCTCATCACCTTATATCAACATACTAGCAGATTCCAGAAATTATTGTTCAGAAGAAAAGCCAAAATATTTCCATACGTTCCACATGCTGAATTTTGTATCTGCCTAATTATGCAGTTCCACAGGTGAAAGTGCCCAGAAACCATGAAGGGGGTGGGGGATTTTGCAGTCTTAACGTTCCTCAAATTTTAGTCCCATGTTGAAGGAAGATTCATGCCCTCTATAACCCTACTTTTTAAACTATCTATCTCAACATAAAAGATTAATTAATAGAGACTAATTTGGAGTTTAAAATTAACCTTTCATCTGTTTCCCATTGTTTAACCTTTAATCAAAGTCCATGAAACAGAAGAAATAAGAAGGAAAACTTGAAATAAGACTGAATTTCCAAGATCCCAATGGGATTACAGAGTGCTTTAAAAATGCATTGGATAGCAACATACCAAAACAGGTAAGTACAAAGCTCCTGTTTATTTCAACTGAACACAGCTTACATGGTTCAAATTTGCTATGCTAATACTCCGCAAACATCTTAAACTGGTTATAACATCTCAACACCGGTTACAACAGAGTAAAACGGCAACGTGAACAATAGCGCCACCTGTCAAACACCTTTTTTTCATAATATTCTTTTTCCCAACGACATTATGAAAGGTCAGATTAAAGGAGGACAGACACAAGGTACAGAAGTCCCTCGTTCTTTAAAACACAGATCTCTGACCCAAGAACTTTAATTTCTCTATCTACAGATGGGTGTATTTCTAGTGGTATATTAAGGAGTTATTGCTCTAATCTTCATAATTAAGTTATGAATAAGCTATTGCTTTAAGCATAGCATTAAGTTATTGCTCTAAATCTTCCTCCCTCTCCCTGAGCACTGGTTGGAGAGAACCATCAAGATACCTGGGGTCCTCCAAGCATATACAGAAACCAGCCCGGCCAGGACTTACCCGTCCAGAAGACTCATTGTGGTGGGCGTCACTTCGGCAAACAGAATGACTTTTCCAAGTCTCCTTGTCTTCAGGTTTTGTCGGTAGATCTCGAAGTCAAAGTTTTCTGATGAGAAGGACTCCGTGTCAGTCACCACAGGTATGGCAGATGGGGTGATTTCTACTTCAGATGTGTAGGATGAAATGAATTTCAGGGAGAGCTTGCTGGATCTTATTACTCCTTCAGGATCCACATGTTTCCGCAGCCACTGCACAAGAGGATCCCGGATTTCCTGTGCCATAAAGAAAGAAGTGGGAAGGTCATAATTTGGCATTACATTAGATGATGGTAGCTTTCCCTTAAAATGCCACTTTGGTAGGAGAATTACTTCCTAATTCATGACCAATAAAAGCTAGGTTAACATATTCTGAACATAAAAACTATCATACAATAGACAATGAGTACACTAAGTATGGGCTCCCTGGTGGCTCAGTGGGAAAGAATCCGCCTGCCAGTGCAAGAGATTTGGGTTCAATCCCGGGGTGGGCAAGATCCCCTGGAGAAGGAAATGCCAACCCACTCCAATATTCTTGCCTGGAGAATCCCATGGACAGAGGAGCCTGGCGGGCTACAGTCCATGGGGTCACAAAAGAGTTAGACATGACTTAGCAACTAAACAACAACACTAAGTATACCTATATTATAAAAATATGAACTGGTTCTGAAAGCAAGATCCAGGGAAATAGGCACATTTTATCCTACACTAGATCCTAAATTCTCAAAAGTCCTTCCTTTCCAGTTCTAGAGTTCATTAGTGATCCTCTAGGCCTCTATGCATTTTACAGAAAGTTTTTAACCTTATACTTTCACTCTCAAAGAAATTCATTACCTGGGAAAATAAAACCCTAGGTGAAAAGTCACAAGAGACAAAGTACTGAGATACTAGAGCATTCCCTCTCGGCCTCTGCAGGACCTCCACTTCGTCTCGTAGACAAGCTGACCACCACCAGCCACTGACACGTCACCAACAGTGAAAGGAATGGGGTACCCAAGATGCTTTCACTTTACCCCAAATGCAGTCCATGGAAGGGAAGGCAGAATTCCAGTACTTACGACCTAACCTAGTACCGAACTCTCTATCCTATCTTCCAAGAAGCTGCAACTTCCTCTTGGACCCTGGGAGACCTGGGGCCTCCCCCTGGGGTGGAGCATCAGGGGGTTCAGGTGGGGAGGTCACCATCCCAAGGGGCCAGCACAAAACATATTAAAATCTGTTACAGGAAGTACTGATCTGAACTCCTGGGCCCTCTTCACACAAATGCCAGGCACTTCCAAAGAGGAGACGAGGTCTTCTGTTAGCATCCGGGGTCTGTCCCAAAGCTCTGCATGCCTAAGAGAAGCAGTTTCAAAGATGAAATTTCATTTAACTTAAATTCACTTGATGAACCTTTAAAACTCATTTCTCCTTTGCAGAAAACACAGAGGCTAGAGGAACAAGTTAAATGGCTTCAGAAGGAAGTGATCAGAAGAAATCCAGAGGGTGAGACAATTTTATAGCACAAGAATCTTCAAGTGTGTGTGTGTGTGTGTGAAAACAAATCTGAATTTCCTTCAACACATTGAACAGCTGGATGTTATAAGGGCACCGCACAAGCTAAAGATACATCAGTCAGTCAGTCATACATCAGTGGATAGGTTAAATCACGCACACGCACACACACACACACAGATGTAAAATAATCTGAAAAATAAACACTTCTTAACTAACTTGGTTTTCATTAACTCAAGCAGGGAGGTAAACAGTTATTCAGCAGGTGTAGGTAATGTGATTCCTCTCTATTCAAAGTCAATGAAAGTCAAGATGAAACCAAAAAGAAACAGCCAGCACCAGGTAGAACTTTCAGAACAGGAGGAAAGCAGGGAACCACCTCTGGAGCAAATTATCCGATTGGCCATCTACACATCATTCATCTAATAAACTGTTTTTGAAAGAAACACATAGAGGTGTACAAATATGCAAAAGAAATTAAAACTGGAGTAGGCAAGGTACAGGAGTTTTTTATTTTTAATCTTATATACTTCTTTCATATAATCTTTCAGGACTTAATCAGGGCAAAGTAAGTTACTCAGAAAAAAAGAGAACCTAAAAAGATACAAAATGAGGTGAGGAACCTCTTAAGAAATATAACTATACACCAACTATAATTCTCCTAAATATTTATACTCACTATAGTCAAATGCAACTTGTAGCCATCGAGTAAAACTAAGTACACAAGGGTAGTATTTAGGCTCCCCTCCACCCCTGTTGTCTCTGGACAAGAGATAAAATTCTGGTCACAAGAAATATCAAAATTACTAACTGTTTGAAGGAATTCCGCCTGGTATATGCTATAAAAGGACATAAGTTACAATGATGACTTAAGAGCTGCAGAAGTAGCCGCTAACATATAAGGAAAAGGAATGAATTAATGAATCTTGGCTTAACTCTACCAATGACCACTGCTGATGCTGCCAAGTCACTTCAGTCGTGTCACCAATGACCACTAAGAGAGTATAAAAATGCTATTGAAGAAAAAAGTTTGGATCATATATATCAAGGCAAATGGGTAGACATAAGTAGTATTAACAATCCTCTACCCCCCAAATCTACCTAAATCTTTAAACACAACTACCAGAGAGTGCAAAAATGCCACCGCTTGCAGGAAGACTTCTCTGACCCGCAGCCTGTCTAGGTGAGGACTATCCTTCATAAACTTAATGACTTTACAGCACTTTTCAAACTGTAATTCCATAGTTCGTACAACTATTTACTCAGTATCCCACTGTTTTGCTAGAATAGAACAGAAGCTCCCTAAAGACAACAAATGTGTGTTTCTGTCTTGCTCCCAATTGTATCCATGGCACCTGGTATCAAGTGGATATTGCATGCTTAATAAGCGTTCATTGTATAAATGCACATTAAATTCCATACCAAAATAAAGTCCCACAAGTAACAGACATAAATAGGTATATCAAAGAGGGAAAACCCAGAAAAGGCAATGATAAGAGATGGTCTTGAAATGGATATAATACACATCAAAAAGAAATGTGAAATTGTTAAATCAGTTCTGTTGAAAATAAAACAACTGCTATCAAATTCCACCCCAATGAAATTCATAAAAACCTTCTAATTAATGTTATTTTTTTAACATTTGAACTTTAAGAATTTAGTATTTACTTTTCTCTAAGATTTCAGGCTAATTAAATACAATTTAAGTGGAACCAAAAACAACATTTTATAGTCACATAAATGCTGGCCCCTTTGAATTCACCACAGCACTAGGAAAACACTAGCTATTCTCAAGGAAGGTGAATGTGCCTTTGTTTCCTATTGGGACATGTCACACACAATATGAAAACCCCAAGGAATCTACCCAAAAACAAGTACTACAACTAGTAACTTAGTTTTTAGCAAGGTTGCAAAATATAAGGTCAATATAAACACTGGGTTTATTTCTAGCCATGAATATCTGAAGCCTAAATTTTGTTTAAACATCATTTTCAATGGCATCAAGAGATGTGAAACATTTAGGTAGAAATTAAAATATGTGCCAGACCTGTACACTGCAAACTATGAAAACACTGAAAACTTAAAGAAGTCCTAAATAACTGAAGAGATATACTATGTTCATGGATTAGAACACTCACTATTATTAAGACATCAATTCTTCTCCAATTTGATCTACAGATTTGATGCAATTCCCATCAAAGTCCTAGCAAGCTTTCTTTTGTAGATGTTGATAAGCTATTTCTAAAACTTAAACAGAAATAGAATAGGCCTAGAATGACGAAAACAATTCAGGGAAGAAAAAAAGTTAGAAGATTTCCATTATCTGACTTCAAGACATTATAAAGCTATAGTAATCAAGACAGTATGGTATTGGCTTGGTGGTGGCAGTGGTGGTTTAGTCACTAGGTCATGTCCAACTCTTGCGACCCCACGGGCCATAGGCTGTCAGGCTCTTTTATCCATGAGATTTGCCAGGCAAGAACACTGGAATGGGTTGCCATTTCCTTCTCCAGGGAAAATTCCCGACCAGAGATCATAGGTGGCTTCTTTACCACTGAGTCACCAGGGAAGCCCACTGTATCGGCTTACAGATAGACATACGTTACTACAAACAGAATAAAGTCCAGAAATAGGGCCACACATGTATGTTCAGTTGATTTTCAACAGGTTAATTCACCTGAAAAAGAATCATCTTTTCAATACATGGTGCTAAAACAAGGGGATATATGCAAAAAAAAAGAAAACCACCAAAATTTAACCCTTACAGGTATACTAAAATTAATTTGAAATGAAACATAGACCTATATGTAAGCAGGTCCAAATATAATGCTGTAAAACTAATAAAATAGAGGAGGAAAATTTTCTGATCTTAGGATAGGTATTAATAAATCTTTTCTCTGAAAGAAAGGAGTATGAACTCTCAAAGCAAAAAAGAACTAGACTTTATAAAAATTAAGAACTAAGAACTGCTGCCATTCAAGGATTAATATTAAGAAAAATGAAAAGACAATAAAGTGAGAGTAACTATTCTTAATACACATATCTGACAAAGGACTGGTATCCAGAATGCAAAACAAAAACAACAACAAAAAAAAACACTTTAAAAAGGATTTTATTTATTTTTGGCTGTGTTGAGTGGGGGCTACTCTGGTTGCGCTGCTCAGCCTCTCATTGTGGCGGCTTCTCTTGTTGTGGAGCACGGGCTCGGGGGCATGTGGGCTCAGGAGTTGCGGCTCGCAGGCTCTAGAGCACAGGCATAGTACTAGACGCGCATGGGTGTACCTGCTCCCCGGCATGTGGAATCTTCCCAGATCAGGGATTGAACCTGCGTCTCCTGCACTGGCAGGTAGATTCTTTACCACTGAGACACCAGGAAAGCCCTCCAAAAAACACTCTTAAACATAATCATCAGAAAACAACTTAGAACAGCAGCAAAAAAAGATTTGAAAAGACGTTACCCAAAAGAAAATATCAGATAGCCAAAGAGCACATTAAAAGTGCTCGGCATCGTTTATCACCAGGGAAATACAAAGTAAAACCACGGGATACCTCTACACACCCACTAGAATGGTTAAATTTCTTAGTTCTGACAGAATCCAGTGTTGGCAAAGATCCGAAGTAACTGAAACTCATACATTACCGATGGGAAAATAAAATGGTACAGCAATTTTGGAAAGCAATTTGGCAGTTTCTTATCAAATTAAACATACACATGCCATATGATCCAGAAATTTGATTCCTAGGAAATTAACCAAGAGAAATGAAAACACACATCAACACAAAGACTTGTATATGAATGGCCATAGAAAGTTTACTCATAATAGCAAAAAAAGAAAAAATGCAAACAACCCAATGTCCACTAATAGGAAAACAGATGAATAAGTCACGGCAGATCTATACATTGGAACACTACTCAGCAATAAAAATGACCTACTCGGACAGGCAACAAAATGGATGAATCTCAAAAACATAAGTCTGATTAAAATTAAAAAAGACAAAAGAGTATGTATTATGTGATTCAACTTATATGAAGTACTGGAAAGGACCAATCTAATTGATAATGATAGAAAGCAGATCAGTGATTGCACAAGTATGAGCATGGGCGTGGGAGAGTAGAGGAGAACCGAACAAGAAACAGCACAAGAGAATTTTGTGGGATTCTGGAAATGTTCATCTTTAATGACATTCACTCCAGCATGTATGTATATCAAACCCTACACATAAATAAGTACATTTCCTTGAATATCGGCCACACCCAGCGACAATCTTAGGCAACACTAAACAGCAACTAAAATCCACAAGACTCTGTATCCATTAATGTCCAAAAAGAACACCATTGTCCCTAGTTCTGAAGAAATAAATGCTTAAATTCACATTTAGTGAAAATACACAAAAGTGACTATTCCATAGTTAGTTAACATATCGTAACATCTGATACATGGGGTACAACTAAGATCAGAGATGTCCCGTATGCTCTGTCCAGGTATGTTAGAGCCATTCCACCCCCTCCCTTATCTGCTAAATTTTATCCACCTAGCAAGACTCCATGGGTGAAACATAGCCATCCCTCTAACTCAGCATCGGATTCAAAATGTTCTGTGCTCCTTTTCCCAAGAAACACTAAATAATTGATCTTAACCTTTAAAGGTTTTCAATCTCAGAGATACATTTGTCCCACTGTAAATAATCAGATTAGTTGTGCTTCAGCCATAACATTGTAAGTTGCTAGGCAACATTATAACTTTATGAGTGGGTAAATCAGAAAAAAATGAATCTACAAAGACACAGAATACAAGTTTTTTTAATGGATGTTTCCATTCTCAAACATCAGAGTACACAGGAGTAGAAGAATTTATTTTTAAAAATTCTTACTACTGGTATTTTAAAACAAAATATCCCCAGACAATTTCACATTCACTCGGTGTCTTCACATAAGTGATGAAGGCACACAGCATAGAAGATTTTTACAATCAAAAGACGACACTCCTGGAAATTCCCTGGTGGTCCAGTGGTTAGGGCTCCGTGCTTCCACTGCAGGGCACGTGAACTCGATCCCTGGTCAGGGAACTAAGATCCCACAAGCCTCAAAGCATGGCCAAAAAAAAAAAGATGACACTCTTGAAAAAGCAAGACTGTTTTTGGTCCTGATCTCATTTAAAGCAAGGATGGTTCATGTGGCAGCCTTCAGGGTAAACTTTTATTCTGACCACCAGAACCAAGCAGAGAAAAGCCTCAGGCAGGGTCTGAGATGAGGGAGTTCCTCCTCAGTTGACTGGTCCCCTGTGAAGACCCTTCTGCTGTCTCAATTCCAACCGAGCCACTGCAGTCTGATGGCAGTCGGATTCCTCCTTGGATGGCACTGCTCCCCTGCTTGGATGCCCAAGGCCCCCACCTTCCTGCACCCCCAAATATGCGCAGTCACTGATCCAAACACTGTCACCCCCAGAATGAATGGGCCTGCAGGGGCTTCTAGCTTCAGTGACTCGCTGCTGAAAGCAGTCTGTCCCCACAAGCATCCAGGTAACTGTCACCCACAGACACCCAAGGGCCAAAATGATCCCAGATACACGATAACATCTCTGAAAGAAATGGACACACTTTCCCACACGTGCTCCTGGCCCAGGAGCACTACCCTCATTATGTGGGGACACACTCTCCAGCTGGACTCTTGGCTGCAGCCTCTTCTACTCCTAAGCATCCGGGACTGAGACCATCCACCTCAGCCCCGGCATGAGATCTGGAACCAAGCCAGCAAGATTTCCTGTGGGGCCCCGATGATGCTTCTTTCCAGGTAGGTCCCCAAGTAATAATTCATCAGAGTGCTTCTGGCAATGCTGATTCTCAAAATACAAGGGGTCCGGTTTGGCAGTTCCTCAAAGCGTTAAACAGAGTATCAACATATAACCCCGCCATCCCCAAGTATATACTCAAAAGAGTGGGAAGCAGAAGCTTCCTTAAACACATACCTCAGCAACACCAATGTTCAGAGCAACATTGTTCACGATAGCCAAAAGGTAGAAACAACCCACATCAATCAAAAGATGGACAGATGAATGGTTGAACAAAATGTGGTGTATGTACATATATACATAAAATACTCCATGGCATGCATGCATGCATACATATATATAAATACTCCAGTGTGTGTGTGTGTGTACATATATACATAAAATACTCCACTGCATTTGTGAATATATATATATATTCTGGTGTATGTATGTGTGTGTATATATATCTATGTATGTATGTATGTATAAATACTCCAGTGTGTGTGTACATATATACATAAAATACTCCTGTGCATGTGTGCATATATATATATATATTCCAGGGTGTGTGTGTATATATATAAACACTCCAGTGTGTGTGTATATATATATACATAAAATACTCCAGTATGTGCATGTGTACATATATACATAAAATACTCCAGTGTGTGCATGTATACATATATACATAAAATACTCCACTGCATATGTGCATATATATATATATATTCTAGTGTGTGTATGTGTGTGTATATATATATATATATACTCCAGTATGTGTATACATATATTTATACACATAAAATAGTCCAGTGTGTGCATGTGTACATACATACATAAAATACTCCAATGCATGTATGCATACATATATATAAATATGCCAGTGTGTGTATATATACATAAGATACATATATATAAATATTCCAGTGTGTGTGTGTGTATATATATATATATATATTCCAGTGTGTGTGTATATATAAAAAATACTTCAGTGTGTGCGTGTGTACACATATAAATAAAATACTCCAGTGTGTGTGCATATATATATTCCAGCATTTATATATATATATATATATATATATAAAATACTCCTGTGTGTATGATATACACACACATATGTATATAAAAAATACCCCAGTGCATGTACATGTATTATTCAAGCATAAAAAGAAATCAAGTTCTGATAGACACTATGACATAAATGAACTTTGAAAATATTATGCTAAGTGAGAGGCCAGATACAAAAGGACAAATATTGTATGATTCCACTTTTGTGAAATATCTAGAAAAAGTAAATTCATAGAAACAGAAAGTAGAATAGAGGTTACCAGGAGCTGAGTGGAGAGAAAATGAGAAGTTACTGATTAATGGGTATAGAGTTTCTGTTTGGGGTGATGAGAAAGTTTCCCAAATAGTAGAGTGGTTGCACTGTGAGTGTAATTAATGCCACTGAACAGTACAGCTGAAAATGGTTAAAATAACAAATTTGACGTTCAGTTCAGTCGCTCAGTCGTGTCCAACGATTTGCGACCCCATGGGCTGCAGCACACCAGGCTTCCCTTTCCTTCACCAACTCCCAGAGTTTACCCAAACTCATGTCCATTGAGTCGGTGATGCCATCCAACCATCTCACCCTCTGTCATCCCCTTCTTCTCCCGCCTTCAGTCTTTCCCAGCATCAGGGCCATTTCAAATGAGTCAGCCTTTTGCATCAGGTAGCTAAATTATTAGAGTTTTGGCCTCAACATCAGTCCTTCCAATGAACACTCAGGACTGATCTTTAGAACGGACTTGTTGGATCTCCTTGCAGTCCAGGGGACTCTCAGGAGTCTTCTCCAACACCACAGTTCAAAAACATCAATTCTTCGGTGCTCAGCCATCTTTATGGTCCTACTCGTACATCCATACATGACTACTGGAAAAAGCATAGCTTTTGACTATATGGACCTTTGTCGGCAAAGTAATGTCTCTGCTTTTTAATATGCTGTCTAGGTTGGTCACAACTTTCCTGCCAAGGAGTAAGCGTCTTTTAATTTCATGGCTGCAGTCACCATCTGCAGTGATTTTGGAGCCCCCAAAAATAAAGTCTGCCACTGTTTCCACTGTTTCCCCATCTATTTGCCATGAAACTTGACATTAAAGTTTACCAAAAATTTTTAAAAGAGAAGGGGATCAAGATCTCAAGCTGTATTCTCCCCAGAAGCTTCCAGTCTTCTCTGCAGCCAGGCCACTGCCCCCTGCCGATTTGCCCTGCATAAGATGAAGTGGAGAGGCAGCCCCGTAGCTACGGGGTTGGTAGATGGGTGGAGCCCTGACAAGGCTTTTCCCAGGGTTCCTCCTTGCCTTACCCACAAATCACCAAAGGAAGCCACTAGAGTGACTTCTCACAAGTCTTTTCCCGAGTAACTTTTCACCTAGGCAGACAAATGATTGGCAGTGTCTCTTGTCGAATGATTTAAGGTTGTCTTCATCAGGTACTAGGCTACATACATCGTATGGAAGTGCTCACTCACTCCATGCAGAGCAATGGGGCTTTAGACAAGGATCCCAACCCTCACGGGCAATGCCACAGCACTATTATCACCATCTACAGAAGAAGAAATGGAATCTCAGATATTCCAAACCACATAGTCAGTAAGTCACAGAGCTGGAATTTGAAACCACAAAACCAAATCTGGCTCCTAATTCACTGCTCTAATTTCTATCCCACCATCCTCAGTAAGAAGAGCTAACCCAAAATGAAGCAACCTAGGAGAAGCCTGTTTACTGTAATCAAAATACCTAAGGCATCACAAAGAAAGATATAAACTCAATATAATATGCAACTATGAAGTAGTGATAAAACAGATGTGGCTTGGAGCTGAGGTGAGCATGGGAGGGAGAGTGGGTGGTGGGCAAGGTTAGAATGTTTGGTAAGAGAAACCTGAATCTGAAGAAGTTTGGGTCAACTGTGCTTCCTTCAGTTCAGTTCAGTCGCTCAGTCGTGTCCGACTCTTTGCGACCCCATGGACTGCAGCACGCCAGGCTTCCCTGTCCATCACCAACTCCCCCAGAGCTTGCTCAAACTCATGTCCATCAAGTCGGTGATGCCATCCAACTATCTCATCCTCTGTCATCCCCATCTCTCCTGCCTTCAATCTTTCCCAGCATCAGGGTTTCTTCCAATGAGTCAGTTCTTAGCATTAGGTGGCCAAAGTATTGGAGCATCAGCTTCAGCATCAGTCCTTCCAATGAATATTCAGGGTTGATTTCCCTTAGGACGGACTGGTTTGATCTCCTTGCAGTCCAAGGGACTCTCAACAGTGTTCTCCAACACCACAGTTCAAAAGCATCAAATTTTTCGGCACTCAGCTTTCTTTATTATCCAATTCGCACATCCATACAGGACCACTGGAAAAACCATAGCTTTGACTAGACGGACCTTTGACACCACAGTTCAAAAGCATCAATTCTTCAGTGTCCAGCTTTCTTTATGGTCCAGCTCTCACATCCATACAGAACTACTGGAAAAACCATAGCTTTGACTAGACAGACCTTTGTAGCAAAGTAATGTCTCTGCTTTTTAATATGCTGTCTGGGTTGGTCATAGCTTTTCTTTCCAGGAATAAGTGTCTTTTAATTTCATGGCAACTCAGGCCCAGATGAGGACATTTTCACAAAGAAACAAAATTTTTATCATTTAAGTGAATTACCCGTTTATTGCTCTCTGGTTTCAGCCAGAAAAAGATGGCATATTCTAGAGTTCAAGGGAAGGGCTACTTAAGGAACTGTGGGCAGAGCTAAGAGAATCAAAGCAGCAGGGCTGGGGAACATCTGGACCAGAGACAGGCACAGAGGAGGAGCAAGAGGAGAGGGCACCCACAGGGGCTGCGAGCAGAGCGGGTGGAGAGGAACCCCCCACCTCTCTCACCCACTGCCAGCACAACCAGGGCCTGGGAAAGCACCCAGAGAACAAGTGGACGGTGTAAACTGGATAGTGGCCAACAAAAGTGCTGAGAGTGGACACAACCGCTTTCATCAGATCCAACTTCGAATGGTAACTCCACAGCACCAAAGGATGTATGACGAAGGGCATCCGAGATCCAAATCCCAGGCATGGGGGGCTCCTCCCCTGAGTCGAACTTGTCACGGTCATTTCCGGTCCCCAAGGCCTGGGACACAGTAGGCACTCAATAAATGTCTGTTAAAACCTGTATTCCCTTTATTATGTAAACGTTTCTCTCAGGCTCAGGCTCCGAAAGGCCACGGGTTTACTGCGTTTTTTGTTACCTGCCAACTAGCGAAGACCACAAAAGGCTGGGGTGGACCCATAAAACAGAGGTAATGAATAAGTCATTTCTAACAAGGCTGGTTTTATAGGCATCACACCTCCGCCGGGCCAAATGGGCTCATTTTAGAGGTGAAATCTATTCTGCGAGTGCGGAGACCAAAAAAATAAAGAGAGCGAGCGAGCCGTGGGCGGCACTAAAAGAAAAGGGAGGCGTTCTGGGTCGGAGCTCAGCCACCGCTTCTACTCCAGAGGCGCTAACTTCCACTGACGGGGCCCGTGGGCTTGGGGTTCAACATCCGCAGAAATCTCCAGAGCCTTCATTAAGCCTTGCCGGTGTAAAACGCCCGCCATTTGTCCGAGGCCAACACAAACAGGCTCCTAACGGAGCTAGGAGTGTTGGCTGGGAAGCCAAGAAAGCTCCGGGTGGGAGCCCAGGCCGCGAGCTGGAACGCGAGTGGCGCGGCCCATCGCGCCTCACCCGGAGGGGCACGTTCTGACTGGCGCACACGCATGCAGGCACGTACACGTGCGCATGCGCACATACGGATGTGACCGTTCCCCACCTCAGCCACGTTGGGGCGTGCAGCAGGTCTGGAGCGCTAGACCCTTTTGAATCATCAGAAGGCCCCCCCACCTCCGCCCCCGCAACTCATCCCAAACTACCTGCCTGTCATTTGCAGCCTGGCTTTGACCTTTCTGGAGCGCTGTGTGTGGGAGCAGGAGATTTGGGCTTGGGGTTCAACATCCGCAGAAATCTCCAGAGCCTTCATTAAGCCTTGCCGGTGTAAAACGCCCGCCATTTGTCCGAGGCCAACACAAACAGGCTCCTAACGGAGCTAGGAGTGTTGGCTGGGAAGCCAAGAAAGCTCCGGGTGGGAGCCCAGGCCGCGAGCTGGAACGCGAGTGGCGCGGCCCATCGCGCCTCACCCGGAGGGGCACGTTCTGACTGGCGCACACGCATGCAGGCACGTACACGTGCGCATGCGCACATACGGATGTGACCGTTCCCCACCTCAGCCACGTTGGGGCGAGCAGCAGGTCTGGAGCGCTAGGCCCTTTTGAATCATCAGAAGGCCCCCCCACCTCCACCCCCGCAACTCATCCCAAACTACGTGCCTGTCATTTGCAGCCTGGCTTTGACCTTTCTGGAGCGCTGTGTGTGGGAGCAGGAGAAAACCAGCACAGAATCTTCCACAGCTCTGCTCCGGACTAGCTGGGAGGCTTTCTTTTTAGAACGAGAAAAACCCCAGCTCCCCTTTCACCTTTAACATTCAAGAGTGAGTGCTTTGTCCCAAATGCTAAATGCTCAAGTTAAAACTGGAACATCCTCTCTAGGATTCCAAAATTAAAATACACATGATGCCTGCAAAGAGAGAGGTGGCCAGTATGAGGACGATTCAGAGAAGGCAGAGAGAGCTTTCTACTCCAGTCCATTTATTTTAGCAAAACCTCATTTGGTCAACTGTTTTTGTACATGACACTCTGGAAAATTCAGAGAGTCCCAGAGGATATTACATTGGAGGGGGAAAAAAGGGCCCTTGAAGACATTCCCTTTTGCCCTACAAGGAGAGGACAGATCCATAAGCAAGCATTCCAAAGAGGCGGTCTAAAACCTGCGTTTTAGGAAGCTTGACTAGTTGATGGGAAGGAGCAGCTAGCTGATGAGTCAGTGTATACTCAGTTCTAGTTTCTAAACTGGAAAGCACTTTAATAACAGATAAAACTATTTCAACTTTTTTCTGAAACTCCATCTTGTCAGTCTTGCTCTGGTACATCAACAGCTGATTCTTTTAAACTGTTTAATGTGATGTTAATGAAGCCCCCATCACACCTGGATAAAGGGTGACAGCTAGATTGAACCGGGCAGCCAGTCTGAGCCTGGTGGGCTGTTTGCTGTTGGCCTGTCCCCCAACGCTTGTCGGCTCTCCCAGACACAGGAATGGAAGATGTGTTTCACCATACTTTAGTGGGAAACGCCAAAACATTTTTTAAGTTTTCAAACAAAACACACTTATTAAATGCCTAATACAGGCAAAATACTGGAAAAGGGATACAAAAATTAACAACATATGGTCCTTGCCTTCAAATGATCTTGTATTACAGTTTAATAGGGTAGACATATTCATAGACTACAACAGCATTTGTGCGCTGCTGCTGCTGCTGCTAAGTCGCTTTAGTCGTGTCCGACTCTGTGCAACCCCATAGACAGCAGCCCACCAGGCTCCGCTGTCCCTGGGATTCTCCAGGCAAGAACACTGGAGTGGGTTGCCATTTCTTTCTCCAGTGCATGAAAGTGAAAAGTGAAAGTGAAGTCGCTCAGTCGTGCCCGACTCTTAGCGACCCCATGGACTGCAGCCTATCAGGCTCCTTCGTCTGTGAGTACTGGAGTGGGTTGCCACTGCCTTCTCCAATTTGTGCACTACCCCCCCCCCAAATTTTTTTAACCTTCATATAAAAGTAAGCAGTCAGATGTAAGGTTCCAAGTCACAATATTTGGATGGAAAACTGAAAGAAAAATTGTAAATCCTGTATACGTAACTTGGTGATCACTGGAATTTTCCTAGATCAGGGTTGAGAAGTCCTATGCTGAGCATAAAAGATCAACTAGTTGTCCTCAAAGCATGTGGCTCTAAGATCCTTTATGTTCCATAATTTAGGACTTTTTTAAGATATATCCTAAAAATTTTCTACTTGCTAGCCCATTGTGAGGATCAGATGTGCCCATAGCCCAGTACGGCAATGACCAGCTATCCAAAACCATTACAAACTAATAGGCTACTGGTTTTACTTCAAATAAGCCCAAGTCCAAGTGTAAATTAGTGGTAGCTAATACTCTCTTACCAACTTCTATAAACAAACAGGTGGTAGCTCATACTGTCATAAGTAACTTAAGTTCTATGCTTTGTGTTTTACTTGAAGACACACATCTTTTGAAAAACACAAACTCTCTTTATCAATAAAGTGTGGTAAAACGTTAACCAGTGGTGAATCTACTAGGTAAAAGTTACATGAGATTTGTGTACTATTTTTCACCCTTTCTTTACTTATTTTTTTAAACAAAAAGTTGGGGAGAAACAAAGGGATTTGCTCCAAAAGCTCTCTAAGGCCTCTGCCAGTTCCAACATTCACCGGATATTTTTGTTCTGCTGTTAATCTTGTAATCATCAAAGACGTAGCCTTTGTTTAAAAAGAGAAAAAAACCAAACAACCATCAAGAATACCTTCTAGCACCCACATCTTAGTTGGATCAGCACAACTCTTCACGCAGTCTGCATGAGGGCTAAGTTGCTAAGGTCACTTCAGGCAAGAACACCTCCCTCAAAAACCCGATTTTGACTGTCACAGGCTGTGCCTCCAGGGGCCCGGAGCTTGAGCAGTCCAAGCGAAGGACGTTCTTTCCTGAGCACAAACCCCAGTGCGTTTCATGAAGCCTTTCAGTATACGTGGAATCAGTGTATTAATAACAGCTTATTGGCACCGAATGAAAAACACACAAGTCTTAATCTTAGGTCTTGAATTGGGTCCAGGTTCTACGTAATAGCTGGCTGGAAGGGATACAGCCGTAAGCATTGCTTGGTGACTGGAGGCTGTGTAGTGAGACCTGAGTTTTGAAACCAGGATTGGTAGCTTAGCAAAATTTACTGGTTGTAGAAAAAAGTAAACTTGCCTCTAGGGAGGTGAGCTCAGCCGCACCATTCTGACAGCAGCCCCTGGTGGCCAGTTTAGTAAAAAGTATTGGCTCCGATGCCGAAAGTTCTGACCTTGCCTTAATGAAGGTTGCTACAAGCAGACGGGCCATTCTAGGTGACAGCTGGGCAGTGATTAGGGAAGCAGCAAAAATCCAAACTAAGGTGTGCCTCTGAGTCACATAAACGCATCCACATCACTAGGGTACCTGTCATTTGCATTAACAACAACAACGAAAAAAGGAATATTGTCCTTTGATGAAAATGAAAATTTATTTTTAAAGGGCAAGATAATAACATGAAGCAGATAATACTTACCTTGGTTTGAAAGTTACCTCAATCCTTAATTATGTAGAAAACCTTTAAATATCCAAGGCGCGTGGACTCCCACACAAAATAAAACATGCCCTGTCTACTTCCCTACACAGTGGGACTCTTCCCTGCACCCAGTGCTCTTAATTTCCACACATGCCAATGAATTCCTACTGTACTATCTATCGGGAATCACTCATACGGCAGAAATTTCTAGAAGATGCTGCTATCATTCATTCAGGGAATAATAATCAAGATAGTAATAACTGAAGTCTGATCTCCAGTGCCACAGACTCACACCCCGTCACTGGATATAAATAGAAAAATGTTCAGAGGCTGACAGTTGGCTTCAAAGGCAGACAGCCGTAGGAAGTAGAAGCCACAAGCTTCAAGCCGACTTCTTCGTAAGGTGCACGCACTGCATCCTCAGCCATGAGAGAACAATCTGGAAACAATCTGCTGGGCAGCTGCTCTCATCAACAAACTGTTTATTGTAAGAAAGTGGCTGGGTCAAAGGCTAAACATCTACCCAAACCGAAAGCATACAAGCAAAAATCAATAGCGTCCGTGCTAAAGGAAACCCAGGACTTCGCAGAAAAGAGGGAGCGAGAAACTCATGTTTAGTTCTGAAAGGATGGCACTCACGTATCTCAATGTGCAAGGCTGTTCTGCATGATACTACAAATGGTTACTTGCTATCTTCAGAACAGGAGCTCACATAAGGCACTTAAAACATACAGAAATCAATTTTACAGACGACTTCCCAAAAAAAGTTACAACAGCTTATATCTAGTTGTTTCCATCTTGCATTTGTTTTATAAAAGGACCAACATGCTTAAACACAATGCTGCTGCTGCTAAGTCACTTCAGTAGTGTCTGACTCTGTGCGACCCCATAGATGGCAGCCCACCAGGCTCCCCCATCCCTGGGATTCTCCAGGCAAGAATGCTGGAGTGGGTTGCCATTTCCTTTCCAATGCATGAAAGTGAAAAGTGAAAGTGAAGTCGCTCAGTTGTGTCTGACCCTTAACGACGCCATGGACTGCAGCCTACCAGGCTCCTCCATCCATGGGATTTTCCAGGCAAGAGTACTGGAGTGGGGTGCCATTGCCTTCTCCAGCTTAAACACAATACATAGATAATATAACCTGTCTTTTAAAAAGCCTGTTTAGTAATTGGATTACTGACTGGTATAAGAAATTATGTGAAGGAATTGTATTATTTTAGGTGTGAGTGAAATTCCACTGCTTATATTTTTAAACAGAGTTCTTATCTTCTAAAGACACACACTAAATATTTACAGATGAGAAATCTGCTCAGGGATCTGGGTCAAAACCACACATACAGGAGGAGGAGTGGGTAGGAATAGATAAAATGAGATTGGCCAGAATGGAAAACTGTGAAACAGAGTGCTGAATACCTACGGGGATCATTACATTATTTTGTTTACTTTTGTATATTTGAAATTTTCTATGAAATGTTTATTTTACTTGTGTGCATGGTTCAACAGTCATTATGAAAGGAAAAATGTTTTCTTAAATATAAGAGAAGTATTAACCTACCAGTGCAAATTCATTAATTCACCATAAGGATATGTATGGAGACGGACATACATGATGAAGATGGTGAAGGACAGGAAAGCCTGACGTGCTGCAGTCCATGGGGTCTCAAAGAGTAGGAAAGGACTGAGCGACTGAACAGCAACAAAAAAGGATATATATACACCACAGTATTATTAAGTGTCCAACATGGCTGTTTTCAAGCAGTATCTGATACGAAGCTGTTAAATTCAGAGTCAAACAGCAGAGAAGTAGAACGAGACGTTGAGTACGTCACCACTGTGTTCATGACCCACCAAGCCGGAATCTCACAGAAACAATACAAGACGGCATCCATGGTTCACCCGCGCCACGGACTAGGAGGACAAATAGGAACTGGGAGAAAACCCAACCGACAGAAATGACAGGGCCACGTTTGTTCGAAAACAGGCAGTTTGGCACACAGACTTTGAAAACACAACTTGTTTGTAAACCTGAGGCTCCTATATAATGCACTGTTAATTCTTAAACTAACGGGAAAAGTAATGAGAGAAAGAGCCTGAGATGAAATAAAGCCGAAAGCAAAATACACTTTCATTATGCTTAAGGTAACTGAAATGTATCTATCAACGACTTCAAACTGCTCCAGTATAAAGATGAAATGGTAATAATCACAAATTCTTTTTTTTAAACCAAATTTGTGAATAATCACAAATTCTTACCAAAGAAGGCTTTCAAAGGAACTGTTTCAAAAGTTTAAAAAATTTCTTAATTTAAAGATGAAATGGTAATAATCACAAATTCTTTTTTTTAAACCAACTTTGTGAATAATCAAATTCTTACCAAAGAACGCTTTCAAAGGAACTGTTTTAAAAGTTTAAAAAATTTCTTTTTAATTTTTCTCATCCAGTTGCTTTGCTGGGCCCAGCATAAATCCTGGAAAGGATGTGAAAGGTCATTTCATCTACCCTCCCCAGATAGCAGAGAGAGGGTTTGGTAATGAGGAGTCAGAGTCTTTTAAAAAGTCATCTTCTAAAAAAAAAAAATCCATCTTCTGTGACAAACTCACTAGGCCAATCTTGAGACACAAAACTAATTCCACCACCATGAAGGGAAAATACACGCAGAGAGGAGAATCTTCAAAAGTACAGACCTTTGACCCTTACAGCATTTTATGGGCTGAAAAGCCACAGAAAAACTCACGTATTTCAAGTTGCCTATGGAAGCCCACAATCTAGAGTAACAACCTAGGCCATTCTAGGCAGAGAGAGCCTGGATGTTCCCCACTCCCCCACCCACAGAAAAAAATGAACCATCGTTTTTCAATTTATGAAACCACAATTTGATGTTTTCTTTTGAAAGATGTATTTCCTTATTTACTGAGATTAACAACAGGAAGGGGGATGACTGGGGCCATCACTCAGTTACTCCCTAATAACTGCTATATGTGGGATTCATTTTTCCTCAGACAAGAAAACAATTTGTCAAATACTTTCCTACGGCAAAGAAAAGCAAACCTTTACAAGTATTCTTAAAAGAAATTTCATTTTTAATTTTTTAAACTTTTGTTTTGCTACTGGAAGCCAAGTCGGTTGAAACTAACAGCTTTTACAGTTCAGGGTTCAGAAAAGACTCGTGGTTAGTGATACTGACTAATGGCCCAGCGAGGTGTTGCCAGTTCCATACTGGGCAATCCTGCTGACGGTGGCATTTCACTTTGAAAGAGATCTTATTGGAGAACTTATCTTGGAGGTGCAGGAACTGACTAATGCAGTCTTCTTTGCCAATCACCCCTCTCTCTCCATACTTCAACACACACACAGAGGAGACAGCCCAAAATAATGTTGTGAAGCTTCATGCATCAGTAGGAAAGTCCATCTCATTTTTAACAGCATTATATACATAGCATAAATGCTTATGTATTATAACCTAAGTCTTCACTCATCCTTGGGAATAAGTGGGAAAAAAGACCTCTCCACCAAGGAAGATCCTAATTCAGCAGCATTTTCTTTTAAAGTTTTAGTGAAAGCAATTCATACGCTAAAACTGAAAGACTCGAATGCCCCTAAAAAACTTCAAGTAAAACAAGTGGTATAAAGGCTCAGAATTACTGCCATTTAAAACCAAGTTCATAGCGGCCATGTGTGAGGGGTCTGTTCCCTAGAGTTCTCTATAAGGGATAGTATCTCCAACAATTAAGAACAAAATTATAATCCCCACTGCTTATATCATTAAATATATCATGATCCAAACAAAGCCTGAAAACATTTTAAGAAACAAACATACTCACAAAGCAAGCAAAGAGACCACGCAGAACCGAACGTCTGAGGAACATAGACGCAAGGACCCGGAAGGCTGTAGGTAGCCCAGCAGTGCCTGGACAAGATGCATTTTACTCACAGGCAACCACTGAGGGGCAGAGACAGAAACTCCATCAAGAAAGAGAACAGCATTCTCTTCTCATCTCCAAGAGAAAGAGACTAATGGACAGACAGACTGACCCTTGGCCAAACTTTCCTGTTGCCGACCTGGCTGGCTTTGATGAAGAAGCCCGAGAAAAGGCACCCAGGACTGACGCAGCCTCCCCCACTGAGACGCGCCCCGGGGAACACCATCACCCAGAACCTGGGCCGTCATGGCCCTTCCCTCGAACGCAGTGGAAACAGAGGCTCAAACGGGCCATCCGGGTCCACGAACCGCCTGGCGGCCTTGAAACTTCAGAGACACTTAGAAACATTTTCTCCAGACAGCACAATCCTCCGAGCAACATTCCCAGATTATCAGCGTGAATGGAAAACAAAATGCCATTCCCCAGCCATAATTCACATCCCGGAAAACTGAACTAGAACATCCATCAAAAACGGGATTCGGGCCCCCGAGCCCTGCATTCCTGCACCGCCTGGCAGCTTCGGCAGCCGGGAGAGCCAGGCTCCGACGGCGCTGCTGCGACCACGGTGCCCACCTCAGTCCTGGCCTCCGGCCCCCCCATCTGACCACCAGGGGGGCCTTTTGATCGTGCCCCGCCCCGTCCCCCAAGCCGGGAGCCGTGTGGGAGATGGTACTCATGCCCTGGGACGTTATTTTTCCAGACTCGGGAGACAGAAATCTTTTCTTTGCAGAACGTTGCAAGTCTTCCGAGAGACAGCTTCAATCGACTTCCCCAGGAAGGGAAGGCCGTCCCCCATACCCGCTCACACATGGCAGCTATTAGGGAGCTGCTGCAGAAGGCAGAAAGCATTTGGTCCAGGAGGACCTTTTCTTCCACGAGAGCCTGTTTCCCATCCACAAATCTGCCCGACTGCACGAGCGCTGGATATAAATAGCCTTGAGGAAATAAAACCATCCCCCTCTCTCCCTCTCTCAACAGGGTCCCGTCCCCGCTAGGACACTGCGGAGAAGGTGCCCCCTCCAACCTGCCACCCTTGCCCCCCCCCCATAAGGCAGCCAGAGCCACAACCACAGAGCAAACGTGGGGACCACACCAGCTCAAAGTGGAGAGCGACCACACTGGTCCCATCTGCATTTCCCCCAGCATGTTATCAAGTCTCTGCCTTGACTGTGAGCAGAAGAATTCGCCCCCCAGTCACTTGGAAACTGGCTTGTGGACACAAGATTCAAGTAAAACTACAGCACATCAAGTAGCTGAAAAGCCTCTCCCCACCGCCAAAAAAAACGAAGGCAGCTCAGGAAAACATCCACGTATTATTCCTTTTGCATTTCGATGTCAGACTCGTCATGTCGCCTTTGCCGTAGGTATTATGTTTGATAACAGGAAGTCGGTTAAAAGTAACAAAAAAATTTTTCCAGTTGGAGGTGAAGGGCAAAGGAAGAAAGAAAGGAGAGAAAGGGGTCTATGAAAGACCCTTAAAAACCTCCCCAGCTATAAAAGCTTTTAAAGCTTGGCTTTAATCTGCCAGCTGCGCTTTGGCTGTTGCCGTATTATAAAACGGCCGCCGCAACACCGCGTCAACCACATGTCAAAAGCTATTCAGGGCGCACCTGGAATTCCGAGCTCCTCTCAAATGTGGACCTCTCAAAATTATTTTTTAAGCTGCATTACAGAAAGGCACTAGACGTTTCCCTCTCCTGTGTGTACATTTGATTCAGAACTAGGATTATAGGTGCAGGGAGGGAAGATTCCATGACAAATAACTACGCTAAAACCAAAGTTGTTTTTTTTTTTTTCTTTTAGTTGGAGAATTCTAATTAACTCAAAAAAACTACGTGAGACCCTTCACTGCTCCACAAGGCAGTTTGCTCCTCAGAGGGGCAAGGACCCCCTCCCTGCCCTGCCCCACTGGCAGGGCCACGTGAGACTCCGCTGCAAGCCGGACACCTGGAAAGGCCCCTGGTTAACTACAAAGCACGCGAGCCAGATGAGAAACCATCTTCTTGTTTTTCAGAAACTTGCAGAGCAAGGACTCGGAAGCGCTCGGGTGTTTGCTGAATGAAGCGGTCTGCGAGAGGAGGGGGTAACACCACGTGACCTGACTTAGTCCAAGTTTCTTCATAAAGCACCCAGCGTCAAAAACAAAATGCCCCAGGTGGAAGGGCAATACAGCTTTTTGACACATTTCACAAGTATTGACACTATCTTTATCAACAATACCTGGGACTTCCCTGGTGGTCCAGTGGTTAAGAATCTGTCTTCCAATGCAGGGGATGTGGGTTCGAGCCCTGGTCAGGGAACTGAAATCCCACATGCGGGGGCGGGGAGAGGGGGGGCAACTAAGCCTGATCTCTGCATTTAAAGAGATGCCCTAGTGCTACAAGGGCGACCCATCACAGTCAATATTAAAAATTAATTTAAAAAAAATCCGTTTGCGGTGAGGGGGGACGGGGAAATGTGTCAACCACAAATAATCTAGGATTAAAAGCAACATGGAATGTTACACTAGTTTTTAAGCACACGTGATCCACCCTACAACTCCACACCACCGAAGCTGCACACTGTGACAACACGGTGATGTTTTTGCCCAGTTTCTTTAATAAGAAACCCAGTTGTCACTTCCAGTTATGGTTGCATCTTGAGCCCCCGAGAAGGAGCCCCACACCCTCTGGCAGGATTCCTGCCGAGGCCCTGCCTGCCATCCCAACACTAGCTCCGAGCCGTGAGGAAGGCCCAGAAGTAAACCCAGCTTGCTTGTCTCAGAAAGAACCCCATGCTCCCCAGCCGCAAGCAGCGATGTCCCAGGATGAGGGCAGGTCAGGTCCTCCTGGGCTGCTGCCCTCTGCGGAGAGTGGTGCACAGTCCCAAGCCCCCTCGATTGCTCCGGGGAGGCAGTGGGGGCCGTGGCGGGCAGGGGTGGTTCTGTCCCACCCTGTCCAAGTCAACCAGCTGCCCCTCTCGACATTAACCCCGGTGACTCCACGGCACACAGTGGGGGAGTATGCCTTCTTTCTGCTGTTTCCTTGGCGGAGATTGAAAACAGCAGCAGAGCCCAGAGAAATGGAAACAAGAGGGTGAACTTCTGGACCATCCGGACTTTAGGTCCTGCCAGGGAAAGCACTGTGGCTTTTCTGTAAAGTCTGCATCACTCACAAACACACTGGTGCCCCCCTCCCCCTGACCCCATGCAAGAAAGGTGTGTCCTGCCTAATTCCTGGTCACCACCAGTGATGGGAGGCTGTGGTGGCCTTGGACCCTGGGGCGCCCCAGTGGTGCTTGACCCTTGGGCTGTAGCCACACCTCCGGAGAGGAAGTGATCTGTTTGCAAGCATTCACTACATAGATGCCGGCATACATGTGGTCTCCTTTGACCAGTGGTTCAAGACAGTCAAGAAACTGTTATGTCCAGGCAGGGGTCGGGGGGCGGCGCTAGAATGAGGAATGACCACCAGGAGCATCTTCCAGTCATTGAGCGAGAGGACTGCTGAGGCCCAGAGACGCACACGTGCTGAGCTGGGGGCTTAAAATTAAACCAACAGTCAGCAGCCAGAGTAGAGGCATTTACTAACGAAGTCAAATCCTTTTGGAATAACTAATGTGGGTGTCACATATCAAACAGGAGTACTTGCCCTTTCTTATTAAAAATACTCATCATTACTGCTGGGGAAAATTGAAGGCGGGAGAAGAAGGGGACGACAGAGGATGAGATGGCGGGATGGCATCACCGACTTGATGGACGTGAGTTTGGATGAACTCCGGGAGTTGGTGATGGACAGGGAGGCTGGCGTGCTGCAGTCCATGGGGTCACAGAGAGTCAGACACGACTGAGCGACTGAGCTGAACTGAACTGATTAATGATATTGTAACAACACTTTTAATAATTGTGCTTTATTTAATTCTGGCTGTGCTGCGTCTTTGTTGCTGTGGGGGCGTCTCTCGAGCTGCGGCGCTCAGGCGCGCCACTCTCTACTTGCGCTACTAGGGCTTCTCATTGTGGCGCCCTCTTGTGGTGGAGCACAGGCTCTAGCGCTCAAGACTTCAGCAGGCGTGGCCCGTGGGCTCAGTACTTTTGGCTCCTGGGCTCCAGACCACAGGTTCCATAGCTGCCGGGCCCAGGCTCAGTTGCTCCGCAGCATGTGGGATCTTCCTGGATCAGGGACCGAACCGAGTCTCCTGCATTGGCAGGCTGATTCTTTACCACTGAACCCCCAGGGAAGCCCCGAGTCCTTGCCTTTTAACATTCAAGTTTTGACCTCTTATGGGATGCCTTCAAAGTCCAATGACATACAATGATTTTTTTTTTAATCTTTAATAACTGGTTTTGCTCATTATAAAAATAATACATGTCTGTAATAGAATCCCAGACCACCTGACCTGCCTCTTGAGAAAACGGTATGCAGATCAGGAAGCAACAGTTAGAACTGGACATGGAACAACAGACTGGTTCCAAATAGGGAAAGGAATACGTCAAGGCTGTATATTGTCACCCTGCTTATTTAACTTCTATGCAGAGTACATCATGAGAAACGCTGGGCTGGAAGAAGCACAAGCTGGAATCAAGATTGCCGGGAGAAATATCAATAACCTCAGATATGCAGATGACACCACACTTATGACAGAAAAGTGAAGAACTAAACAGCCTCTTGATGAAAGTGAAAGAGGAGAGCGAAAAAGTTGGCTTGAACTCAACATTCAGAAAACTAAGATCATGGCAGCCAGTCCCATCATTTCATGGCAAATAGCTGGGGAACAGTGGAAACAGTGTCAGATTTTATTTTGGGGGGCTCCAAAATCACTGCAGATGGCGACTGTAGCTATGAAATTAAAAGACACTTTTTCCTTGGAAGGAAAGTTATGACCAACCTAGACAGCTTATTAAAACGCAGAGATATTACTTTGCCAACAAAGGTCTGTCTCATCAAGGCTATGGTTTTTCCAGTGGTCATGTATGGATGTGAGAGTTGGACTATAAAGAAAGCTGAACGCCAAAGAATTGATGCTTTTGAACTGTGGTATTGGAGAAGACTCTTGAGAGTCCCTTGGACTGCAAGGAGATCCAACAAATCCATACTAAAAGAGATCAATCCTGAGTGTTCATTGGAAGGACTGATGTTGAAGCTGAAACTCCAATACTTTGGCAACCTCATGCGAAGATCTGACTCATTTGAAAAGACGCTGATGCTGGGAAAGATTGAAGGCAGGAGGAGAAGGGGACAACAGAGGATGAGATGGTTGGATAGCATCACCGACTCAATGGACACGAGTTTGGGTAAACTCTGGGAGTTGGTGATAGACAGGGAGGCCTGGCATTCTGCAGTCCATGGGGTTGCAAAGAGTCGGACACGTCTGAGCGACTGAACTGAACAGAATGTGGAAAATAAAAAGATTTTTTTTTAACATTTAATAAAATCACCATTAAGTCCCAATCCCAGAAATATACCCCCTGTATATATTCTTTCCAGTCTTTTTTTTTTTCTGTAGATGTATGCATGTGGTATACAGGTGCTCATACAAGATGTCACGTCATAATTCTGCAGAGAACTGAATTTTAGTCCTGCCCCCAGCAAATTTGCTTAAATGGGAAGAC
Source organism: Cephalophus harveyi (assembly GCA_006410635.1). Taxonomy (NCBI): domain Eukaryota; kingdom Metazoa; phylum Chordata; class Mammalia; order Artiodactyla; family Bovidae; genus Cephalophus; species Cephalophus harveyi. The sequence continues at coordinate 269,325 of SJYT01002336.1, read as the reverse complement.
CTCAGGCAGATAAGTTCAGCTGGGCCACCCAGAGTCTGCACCTCTGCGGTACCTCGCCTCTGCGTGGTGTCATGCATGGTGACACCCATTAAGTCATACGTGACCAGATTTTATAGCGGAAATCACATGCTACTATGGTGTCTGGGTGTCAACGAAGGTCTCAGAAACACACTTCCAGCAAATGCCAAGGGTCGGCTGTACCTTGGGTGAGTGTTTTTTCCTACTTGGATCATGTGTTATTTTTTTCCATTTATATCAGTGCAATATGGAAACACATAGGTACCTCATAAATCTTCTGTGCTATTTGCTACAAAGAGTGAGTGTCCAGGCACCAAACTGTATAAACACAGCTGGTATGCAGTAAAACTGTTTAGATAGCCAGTGTGTTTATTTTGCTCTTTCATAGGCCATCCTACGGTCCCACCTAGTACACAGTAAATGTTCAGTGAAAGGTGAATATTATTAACGGTGACTCTTAAATAATTTCTATGGGCCCAAAAGAAAAGTGCCACCGAAACGACTAAATTACACTATGCAAAACTGATGTCGAGAGCGGGGGGGGGGGGGGGGATCAAATCTCTGCCTGCTCACCAGGAAGCCTGGCTCAGCAGCGACACCGTGTGGTCAGAGACCTCAGATTCCCAACAGCATAGCGTATTTTACAGAAGAGCGAAGCAGGGTCTTCCGGCATCTAATCCCAAAGGCAGGTGAGAAACCTAAGGATGAGTCATGTGTAACAGATGATGGATACCAGGATCCTCCCTTGTAACTTATTTCCATGCCGAGCAATGAGATCTATTAAGAAGGAAAACCAAACAGAGAGTACAGTCCAATTCTGTTCCCAGTCTGTCATCCATATCTTTACCACGAAGCACCGGCACAGTGACCGAGGTGTTCCAAGATGTCTCCAGTTCAGCATCAGAAGAGGAGCCGGGGACTCGCCCCGAAGGACCATCACAGCCACCTTCACATTCATTTGCACAATAATCCTTCGGAGAACTTGTACTGCAGGAAAACATACGCTCAAACCCTAAATTCCTGCATTTCCTTCTACAGCCGACTCAAGGTCTTCTAAGAGGAATAAATGACCACTAAGAAATGAGGAAAATTCTGAGAGAGATGGGAATACCAGATCACTTGACCTGCCTCTTGAGAAACCTATATGCAGGTTAGGAAGCAACAGTAAGAACTGAACATGGAACAACAGACTGGATCCAAACAGGAAAAGGAGTACGTCAAGGCTGTATATTGTCACCCTGCTTATTTAACTTTTATGCAGAGTACATCATGAGAAACGCTGGACTGGAAGAAGCACAAGTTGGAATCAAGATTGCCACGAGAAATATCAATAACCTCAAATATGCAGATAATACCACCTTTATGGCAGAAAATGAAGAGGAACTAAAAAGCCTCTTGATGAAAGTGAAAGAGGAGAGTGAAAAAGTTGGCTTAAAGCTCAACATTCAGAAAACGAAGATCATGGCATCTGGTCCCATCACTTCATGGGAAATAGATGGGGAAACAGTGGAAACAATGTCAGACTTTACTTTTTGGGGCTCCAAAATCACTGCAGATGGTGACTGCAGCCATGAAATTAAAAGACACTTACTCCGTGGAAGGAAAGTTATGATCAACCTAGACAGCTTATTCAAAAGCAGAGATATTACTTTGCCAACAAAGGTCCATCTAGTCAAGGCTATGGTTTTTCCAGTGGTGATGTATGGATGTGACAGTTGGACTGTGAAGAAGGCTGAGCGCCGAAGAATTGGTGCTTTTGAACTGTGGTGTTGGAGAAGACCCTTGAGAGTCCCTTGGACTGCAAGGAGATCCAACTAGTCCATTCTAGAGGAGATCAGCCCTGGGTGTTCTTTGGAAGGAATGATGCTAAGGCTGAAACTCCAGTACTTTGGCCACCTCATGCGAAGAGTTGACTCATTGGAAAAGACCCTGATGCTGGGAGGGATTGGGGGCAGAAGGAGAAGGGGACGACCGAGGATGAGATGGCTGGATGGCATCACCGACTCGATGGATGTGAGTCTGAGTGAACTCCGGGAGTTGGTGATGGACAGGGAGGCCTGGCGTGCTGCGATTCATGGGGTCGCAAAGAGTCGGACACGACTGAGCGACTGAACTGAACTGAATTGAAGAAATGAGGAGTCACATGACAGTCACTCATGTACCCAGTTCCTCGCACTCCCAAAGGAAAGCAGAATCCAGAGAGAAGAACGCAGAAAGGGAAAGTAGTCCCCAGGACAGATACCCAGGACCCATTAGACCAAGCGCAAGACTCAAAATGAGCAATGAACATTTCTCAGAACTACTCTTTCCCAAAGATATATAGCAAAGGTCGGCATGGGGTCCGTGCAGAATGTTTGTGTATGTGTATATAAATCAAATATCTGCTTCCCTGGTGGCTCAGATGGTAAAGAATCTGCCTGCAATACAGGAGAACCAGGTTTGATCCCTGGGTCAGGAAGATCCCGTGGAAAAGGGAATGGCAACCCACTCCAGTATTCTTGTCTGGAGAATTTCGTGGACAGAAGAGCCTGGCAGGCTACAGTAGTCCATGGGGGTTGCAAAGAGTTGGACACAACTGAGCAATTAACACTCTCACTTCTACAGTGAGAGTGTTTTCACATTGTTCAACCTTTGCATCCCCATGGTTTGTTGAGTTGTTATTGTTCAGTTGCTAAGTCATGTCCGACTCTTTGTGAACCCCATGAACTGACACATGGAAGGTTTCCCTGTTGTCAGTGGGGGCTACCAATCAATAGGAGAAAATGGAACTCCCACCCCCAGGCAGTTAAAAGAACCAGGAGAACAAAAATATGAAGCATCTTCTGTGTATTGTAATATACACAGTTCAGTTCAGTTCAGTCATTCAGTTGTGTCTGACTCTTTGTGACTCCATGGACTGCAGCACGCCAGGCCTCCCTGTCCAGCACCAACTCCCAGAGTTTACTCAGACTCATGTCCATCAAGTTGGTAATGCCATCCAACCATCTCATCCTCTGCCGTACCTTCTCCTCCTGCCATCAACCTTTCCCAGCATCAGGGTCTTTTCAAATGAGTCAGCTCTTTGCATCAGGTGGCCAAAGTATTGGAGTTTCAGCTCATACACAGACAAATATGCAAAACCTAAGGTTGTGCCCATCCTAAAGAAGACAAGGGAAAAGCTAGTCTTCCAAACCTCAGCTCATAGGGGATTAAGATAAGAGCAGATGACTCTTTCCACTATTATGTCCAAGAGTCAAGAGGCTCAAGTCCCAAGATTGGCACGGTCAGAACTCACGGGAAAGGTTAGAGGGCACTGCCAGGGCTAGCCTGGGTCTGTCTCCCTCCCTGACCTTGGAGCAGGCAGGCACCCCTCACGAGTCCAGCCTCAGCCCTCCATGCTCAGGAAAGGAGAGGGAGAGATCTAGAAGGGTGACAGCCACATTCCAGAGGACGAGAAGCCCTCACCCCAAGGCTCTGCCCCTTCCCTCCAAAGTGGGGGCTTTCCTGTTGTTCTGTCGCTCAGTCGTGTCCAGCTCACTGCAACCCCCTGGACTTGAGCATCCCAGGCTTCCCTGTTCTTCACTATCTCCCAGAGTTTGCCCAAATTCATGTCCGTTGAGTCGGTGATGCCATCCAACCATCTCACCCTCTGTCACCCCCTTCCCATCCTGCCCTCGATCTTTCCCAGCATCAGGGTCTTTTCCAATGAGCTGGCTCTTCACATCACGTGACCAAAGCCTTGGAGCTTGAACTTCAGCATCAGCATCATTCCTTCTAATGAATATCCAGGGTTGATTTCCTTTCAGATTGACTGGTTTGATCTCCTTGCAGTCCAAGGGACTCTCAAGAGTCTTCTCCAGCACCACAATTCAAAAGCGTCAATTTTTTGGCACTCAGCCTTCTGTATGGTCCAACTCTCACATCCATACTGGATGACCACTGGAAAAACCATAGCTTTGACTACATGGACTTTTGTCAGCAGAGTGATGTCTCTGCTTTTTAATACGCTGTCTAGGTTTGTCATAGCTTTCTATAGTTGTATCTGTAAGAGCTGAAGCTCAGAGGACCGGCTTTATTTTGATACTTAAAGTCACAAGATGGAGCTGATGCTTTGCCTTCTGTTAACACATAAAACAGAGATAAATGATGTGGAGCTTTCAAGTCTAAGATGAAAGTGCAAACAAAAATCCTAACATTAATCCCCAAGAGCACCCATTAAGAAGAGGGCTGACTGCCTAAAATCTGTGTAATGAAAATGCAGTGAATGTTTCTTAAGCGGAAGGAAAAAAAACAAACCATTGCGATAGTTTTAATTGTTTAGGGGGGGCAGAATTCCCTGGCTATCCAGTGGTTACGACTCCAACTTCCACTAAAGGAAGTGCAGGTTCGGTCCTTGGTCAGGGAACTAAGATCCTCCATGCCGCGCAGCACAGCCAAAAATAGAAGAAAAAAAAGTAAGAAATTGCAATGAATGTGTCTTAAATTTAAAAAAAAAATCATCTATTGCTATAGTTTTAATTTATTTTTTTATTAAAAACATCACTTAGTCCTTTTATCCTAGGCACCAGGAACTTCTTAGGCACGTTACACACTCTTAACTCATTCAGTCTCCCAACAACAACAAAAATAACATAATAGTAACAATAATAATTGCTCTAAAGTTTAAATAATACAATTTACACAAAACTTTCATAGGTATGATTTCATGTAGTCCTCAAATAATCCCGCAAGGTATCCGAGTCTTAAATGCTGTCAGATTTTCTGTCTCCTCCAGCTGACATTCCCACCCAGAAAACTCACAGCTCTAGTTTCTGCCAAAAAGTAAGTTGGCCAAGGGACAGAGGACAACCCCAAAAGATAATTCCTCAGGGAATTTCCAACAGTTAGGACTCCGAGCTTCCACTGCCAAGGGCCTGGGTTCAAATCCTTGGTCATGGAACTAAGACCCCACAGGCTGTACCCATGGTTTAAATAAGACAACAAACAAAAAAACACCCAAGAGAAAACTGAGAGAAATCTCCCTCCTTTAGAAATGTTGGTGTAGAGGGTATAATTTTGGAGAAAGCAATGGCACCCCACTCCAGTACTCTTGCCTAGAAAATCCCATGGACGGAGGAGCCTGGTGGGCTACCATCCATGAGGTCGCGAAGAGTCAGACATGACTGAGCAACTTCACTTTCACTTTTCACTTTCATGCATTGGAGAAGGAAATGGCAACCCATTCCAGTGTTCTTGCCTGGAGAATCCCAGGGACGGGGGAGCCTGGTGGGCTGCCATCTATGGGGACTCACAGAGTCGGACATGACTGAAGCGACTTAGCAGCAGCAGCAGGGTATAATTTGCTCTTTTCAAGGGAGAGCAGGTAAGTTTAGAATAAGCTGGACTATCAGGTTTTTGCTGAAATTACACAGTTATGTCACTAAACTCACAAGTTTACCTCCTGAGGAAGAGACTGACCCACAAAATAATATGCCGCAAGTAATAAGAAATTAACAGCTTCACAAAGCCAAGAGATTATCGAAAAGACATGCCTGAAGAACCTGGCAACCAGCCCAACCTGGTAACAACTTCAGGCACAAGCGAAGACAAAAGGCCAAAAAAAATTCTGAATACATTCCCAACTCCACGGCATTTTCCTTCTAGACCAAACTAAAAGACGAAAACTGAAACCCAGAGCCCCCTTTGCCACAAGATGGCAGGCATCAGCACAAAAGAAACGATGTGTGGTTTTCCCATCCAAAGATTCCCTGAGAAAGGCCCAAATGAAAACAAAGGCTTTTAATCCCAACTGAATACACTGTGCTTTCCAAATACACTCCTGACACCTAAAACAGTGACCTTTCCCCGCCTCGAGCGGAAAGGGCAATAACTTAAGAGACAACACCCTCTAAACTCCAGTGTTCTCCCTCTTCTTTACAGAAACACCAAAAAACAAATCAGTTATACTTGGACAATTTTAATGTGATTTCCAAACCCAAAATCAAAAGAGAAATAGAAAATAAAAACAGAAATCAAGGATGTCCTTGGTGGTCCGGTGGCTAAGAACCTGCCTGCCAGTGCAGGGGACACGGGTTCGATTCCTGGTCCGGGAAGATCCTGCATGCTGTGGGGCAACTGCTAGGCCTTTGCGCTGCAACCAGAGAAGCCCCCGTGATGAGAAGCCCACACCGGCAACCGAAGAGTAACCCCCGCCCGCTGCAACTCAAGACCCAGCAAAGCCAAAAGTAAATGAATAAGTATTTTTAAAAAGAAATCAAAATTGAAACCCCCAGCCACACAACCACTGGGGGAAGGGTCACCATTCTGAAGAAGGGCATCTGAGGGGGCCCCTTCCCACCACACACTCACTCACCTCTGTGGCCGACAGCAGGTAAAGAGGCGTTAAGGCAGGAGCTTGCTTTGCGTCGCAGCTTAGGCCCAGCGTCGTCAGGATCTCCGTCAGGACTTCGTATCTTCTAAAGTTGCTTGATTTGAGCAGGTTAAAATCCTCTTGCGTCTGCACTGCTGGAGAGCTGGGAGGTAATTCCAAGTGCACCTGAAAGGGAAAAGAACCACTTCATAAGTCAGAGGTGCTGAGGGACATAAGGAGAAGCAGTGTCTTTACTGGTTTTTCTGAAAACTGGAACATGCATTCTTCTCATTATCAACACTATATAAACCTGGAACCTGGGCATTTGGAAAAGAGCAACAAGCGGTGAAAAGATTCAAGGGAGCCCATTAAAATCACGGCTGTGGATGAACAGAGAGAGAAATATACACTACCATTTGCCTTCCCTGGTGGCTCAGATAGTAAAGAATCTGCCTGCAATGCGTGAGACCCAGGTTCAATCCCTGGGTTGGGAAGATCCCCTGGAGAAGGAAATGGCAACCCCCTCCAGTATTCTTGCCTGGGAAATCCCGTGGACGGAGGAGCCAGGCGGGCTGCAGTCCATGGGGTTGCAAAGAGTCAGACACGACTGTGTGACTACCACACCACTTCACTTCACCATGTGTAAAATGCAGAGCCCGCGGGAATTTATAATGACTCAGGGAGCCCAAACTGGGGCTCGGTGACAACCTAGAGGGGTGGGCTGGGGTGAGAGAGGTAGGGAGGTTCAAGAGGGAGGGGACATATGTACACCCATGGCTGACTCATGTTACTATATGGCAGAAACCAACACAATACTGTAAGGCAATTATCCTTCAGTTAAAAATAAGTAAACTTTTTTAAAAGAACTATGAAACTTTGCCTTAGAGATATTTAACCTATAAATTCTTACTGATGGGGAAAAAAAAATTGTGGCTGTGAAGCCTAAAAAGATCTGCACTAAATGACCATGGATAGTCATTTTCCAGATCCCGAACTTTATCACTAGTCAGTCACAGGACCTCGGACAAGTAAGTCACTTAACACGGTTATAGGACCAAGCATTTAGGAAAATGGATATGCTGAGAACCCAGATATAGCTGCTGCTGAACTTAGGAGGCCACAATGAGTCATGCTTGAAGCTCCTGTTCTACCTACTGGTCCTACCACCTAAGTGCCGGGGATGGCAGTGGCCTAATTCACCTCTTGAAGAGGGTTGGTGATGCGGTGGGAGGTGAGAGGGGGGTTCAAGAGGGAGGGAACATATGTGTTCAGTTCAGTTCAGTCGCTCAGTCGTGTCCGACTCTTTGAGACCCCATGAACCACAGCACACCAGGCCTCCCTGTCCATCGCCAACACCCAGAGTTTACCCAAACTCATGTCCATTGACTCAGTGATGCCATCCAACCATCTCAATCCTCTATCATCCCCCTTCTCTTCCTGCCCTCAATCTTTCCCAGCCTCAGGGTCTTTTCAAATGAATCAGCTCTTCACATCAGGTGGCCAAAGTACTGGAGTTTCAGCTTCAACATCAGTCCTTCCAGTGAACACCCAGGACTGATCTCCTTTAGGATGGACTGGTTGGATCTCCTTGCAGTCCAGGGACTCTCAAAGACTTGGGGCTTCATGTGTGTATTTAGCTCAGGCTTTGTTGTAAAGTGAAAATTAGAGGAGTTCCACCCATCAGTAGTCTGTGTCTTGGTGTAAAGGAACATACTGGAACTTCTGGCTGCCTTGAACTAGAACTTTCATATCAGTGGTCTGTGTCCTGATATGAAGGAATGTACTAGAACATCTAACTCTCTTGAAATCTGATTCTAACTGAGCATCAGCGCCTCGACAACACCAGAATATTGAGTGCCAGAGGAGCAGCCTGAGCATGTTATTTTCATTTGCTTCTGCCAGGAACGGCTGTGGGTTTCTGTTACCAGCAGAACTCCCAGCCTGATGTTACAAGAACATGATAAAAAGCTTAGTGCCAGCCTTCAGGCAACTTAAAATCTCTCAATCCCCACTCAAGCAGAACAAAAATACTGCCCAAATACCCTGACCAAAACAATGCACTTGTGAAAGTTAAAGCCAATCTAAAAAGGCTCGCAGAATGGTCCAGTTCCCACATTCCATCGGGTCAGCTGAGGGCGGCCCGCTTCACCCACGACTGAGCCTGGTGCCCACTACCAGCGGTCCCCAGCCTTTTTTGGCACCAGGGATCATCTTCATGGAAGACCATTTTTCCACGGGATGTGGGGGAAGCAGGGCAGGTCCGGGATGATTCAAGCACGCTGCATTTGTTCTATTCTGATTCCATCAGCTCCACCTCAGATCTTCAGGCACTAGATCCTGGGGGCTGGGTTCCCCTGCCTTAAACCACCCTGGAGGAGGGAGAAGGCAGAAGGTGACATCCTTTAAGGTATCTGAATCCCACTGCATGTCCTCTATGTTGTTACCCAAGGGTGTGCCTCTCCTCTCCAGGGGACAAGGCCAGTGCCGGGACGGACGGTCAGCAAGGCGATGGGTCACGTTTCATCCAGGTGACCATGTGCCTCTCCGGAGATTACCTCTTGCAGGCGGCAGATGTCAAATGAGCAAGCTCTGTCCTCACCTGGGGCCACGGCAGGGGGGCGAGTCTTAATGGTACATGTGCCCCCTGCACTAAGCAAGTACTCTGGGGGGCTGTTACTGAAGTCAACGTCACAGGTGGGAGATGTGGAGAAGGAAGAGGAGAGCTCCCCCTAGGAGCAGGCCTCGGGATTGCAGGAGGTGAAGGAAAGCACGGACATCGCTTGTGGAGGGCTACTGTCAGTTTCAAGATGAGGTGTTTCTACAGTGGAGACGGGTCTTCCCTGGTGGCTCAGAGGGTAAAGAATCTGCCCACAGTGTGGGAGACCTGGGTTTGATCCCTGGGATCGGGAAGATTCCCCTGGAGGAGGGAATGGCAGTTCCCTCCAGTAGTCTTGGCTGGAGAACCCCCATGGACAGAGGAGCCTGGAGGGCTGCAGTCCATGGGGTTGCAAAGAGTTACACACGACTTAGCGACTAACACGCACACTCGTGCATGTGTGCAAGAAGAGAGGCCACGTCTGCCTCTGTACCTCGCTCTGTAAAAAGGCCACCGGGGCGCGTGCTAGCCACGCTTACCCTCATGGTCCTCTGCGGTTTGCAACCAATGTCTCACCCTCTGGCTGTAATGATGCTACCATAGCAATGGGCCCCATTTCAGTAACTTGGCTTTGTCTAAAATTAAGGCATTTAGACCAGACCCAGAGCTTTAATCAAAGCTGTGGTTTTTACAATAGTCATGTATGGATGTGAGAGTTGAACCATAAAGAAAGCTGAGCGCCAAAGAATTGATGCTTTCGTACTGTGGTGTTGGAGAAGACTCTTGAGAGTCCCTTGGACAGCAAGGGATCCAACCAGTCCATCCTAAAAGAAATCAACCCTGAATATTCACTGGAAGGAGACTGATGCTGAAGCTGAAGGTCCAACNAGTTGAACCATAAAGAAAGCTGAGCGCCAAAGAATTGATGCTTTCGTACTGTGGTGTTGGAGAAGACTCTTGAGAGTCCCTTGGACAGCAAGGGATCCAACCAGTCCATCCTAAAAGAAATCAACCCTGAATATTCACTGGAAGGAGACTGATGCTGAAGCTGAAGGTCCAACACTTTGGCCACCTGATGTGAAGAGCTGACTCATTGGAAAAGACCCTGATGCTGGGAAAGATTGAAGGCGGGAGGAGAAGGGGACAACAGAGGATAGGATGGTTGGATGGTTGGATGGCATCATCAACTCGACAGACATGACTTCGAGCAAACTCTGAGAGACAGTAAAGGACAGGGAAGCCTGGAGTGCTGCAGTCCCTGGGGTCGCAAAGAGTCAGACACGACTGAGAGACTAAACAGCAACAAAGAGCCAAAACTAACAATGTCCCCGGTCACAAACATGGAGAGGGGGCGCCACGAGCATCAAGGAGGTGGTACTGCTAACGACCCCACCACAGAGAAGGAAGCCATCCAAAATGTCAGCAATGCCATGGTCGAGAAACTCTGCTATGAAAGTACAACCGCCTCTGCCATGTGCTGAGCTCAATAAGGACACAGAAGGCTTCAAATCCATTTCACAAGCTCTACTTGGACACCTTCATGCCAGCGTCCTGGTTCATTTGATAATCAAGTGCCTGCCTTAATCCACAGCCTTAAAATTTTTCCTGCATGTCTGGTCAGTAGAGCAGTACACCAAGATTCCCTCTCTCTGTATGACGATGAACGCCCAAGGCATTCACTAGTTCCCTGGCCGTGAGACCACCAGCTACTGTGCAGCTGTGGTTTGCCCTTGAAGCCCTCCTCTTACTGGGTTACATCAGTGCTCCATTTACTACAAAGATGAAGACTATGAAATTGAACAGGGAAAGAGGAAACTAACCAGCCTGTGCTTGTATTTACTGGTGATCTCGGCGGTATGGTAGTGACACAGGCCTGAGGAGAAAACAGTGACTCTGGCACACAGAGAGTGGAAGTCGTTTAAAATCAAAAATGACATTCTAATCCTCTGAATCTCATTTTTGAAGCTGCATCATATTGCCTTTTTTTCCTAAGGCAATGCATGCAGTATCAAATTTTATGACAGTGATGGGGTCAATTTAAATGGTGCAGCAAGCAGATTTGCTATGTAACACGGAGCAATGGATCGCCACAGTGCCGAATCAATTTTCTAGTACAAGTCTGGGCACCGGGGTGGTAAAATTCACTACTCAAAGCTGAAATACAGCTATAGGAAGTCAGGTTTTTAAGCGGATTTTCTGAGAATGCGCAGTTACTATAGTTACCATATTTGCAGAGGAAAAAAGAGGAGCATTTATTAGGCCTCCAAAAACGAATTCATGGGATTTGCAGCCCACATGAAATCGGCTTGGGTTGCACATGCTTATCTGGCCTGATGGTCAGATTTCTTCATTATACGCATCTATAATCTTCATTATATACATCTATATACAATTCAGGAAGTATTATCTTAAGAACAAGTGAGTGAACTTTAGAATAGTAAAGAAACAAGTATCTGTCCCCTTGAAGAACGTTTGATCAGAAAACCCAAGAGACTTAATTTGTAGGAGGGCTGGAGAGAGACACAGCATATGAAATGAAAAGAAGCCACACCAAAATAGAAGGCAACAATTCTCTAACTCAAAAAAAGATCCGTATAATAAAACAGATTAAAATCTGTTACACTCATCCTGGGAACCATTCTGGGCAAAAGAGCCACATCTACTTAGTTTTCTCATTAGATCACAAATCCTTAAGTATAAGAGTTCACCTAAACTCTAACAAAAACTTTCGTCCAAAGGTATTAAAAGATCTGCAGTAAGTGATCAGGAATTCTGAAGCAGTCTATCCTGCTACCTACCATTTGCTTAAACAAACAAAAAGCTAAAAGGGGGACATGGGGGAAAAAGACAGCTCTGGAGCCAAAGGCACCCCCTAAGGATGGGAAGGGAAGTAGCATTTTCCTTTTATCTCCGTTTCCATTTTTTTCTTACTTATGCATTTGTGTACGTGTGTGTGTTAAGTCCCTTTAGTCGTGTCCGACTCTTTGCAACCCCACAGACTGTAGCCCACCAGCCGCCTCTGTCCATGGGATTTCCCAAGCAAGAATACTGAAATAGGTTGCAATTTCCTTCTCCAGGGGGATCTCCCCCCACTCAGGGGTCGAACCCGGGGCTCACGTCTCCTGCATTCACAGGTGGGCTCTTGACCACTAGTGCCACCACCTATGTAATAATTTGCCAGAAATCACTTCAAGACCACTGCACTTATTTGAACTTGTGCTCAGCACTTAGATTTTCAGAGTGACAAATCATAAAGGAACTAAGGATTTGAAGGTGTTTTCAACACAGTATCCCAGCAGTTGGTGAGTCTCCAGGCACATCCCTGACATCAACTACAACATTTTAACATGATAGACACTACTGTTGGGAATCACCCCCGCAAGGTGCTCAATTCCCTTCATTAAATAACAGCTTGAGTTTATTAACTAAAGAGTGTTTTGAGGCAAGAGAGTGAACTGACGGATTTTAGAAAGAGTATAACCAACCAGAGGAGAAGCAGGCAGCAGAGGATGAGATGGTTGGATGGCATCACCGACTCAACGGACATGCTGTGAACAAACTCTAGGAGATGGTGAAGAATAGGGAAGCCTGGCGTGGCTGCAGTCCAGGGGGTCGCAAAGAGTCGGACACGACTGAGTGACTGAACAATATAACCAGTATACAGTTCAAAACAAGCAAGTAGCTTTGGCTAACCCTTGGTTAACCAGCAGTCTTTAATTAGCCTTAGCTGGTAAAGAATCTGCCCACTATGCGGGAGACCTGCATTCGATCCCTGGATTGGGAAGATGCCCTGGAGAAGGGAAAGGCTACCCACTCCAGGATTCTGGCCTGGAGAATTTCATGGACCATACAGTCCGTGGGGTCACAAAGAGTCAGACACAGCTGAACGACTTTCACTTTCACTCTCTCCTCCATCACAAGCCTTTCAGTGAAACAGGATACAAGACAGCCCGCATCTCAACCTGCAACTCACCAGCGGCAAAAATTCCCTGGACAAGGACAGAAATACCCTCCCCATGCGGCACACAGACCCTTTAGTCACCCCTTCAGGAACCTTCAGGAGCATGTCCCATCAAGAGACCCAGAGACCCGGCTGCCAACCTCCGTACCTGGCAGAGAACAGCTTCTCCTCCGTGAGTCCCGAAAGGCACTTGCACCACCAGCCTGTCCCCGTCCTCACTGTCCAGGTGCCCGTGGAGCTTGCCGGGGCCGAGCGGCTCCCCGGGCCCCTCCTCGTAAACGCAGCCGCTGCTCAGGACGCTGAGCCTCACCAGGCTCCCGTCCGCCTTGCAGAAAACCAAGCTCTGGACCGTGTCCTGCAGCGAGGCCTTGCTGGTCACCCGGAAGCCAGGCAGCGTGAAGGACGCCGCCAGGGCCAGCACCTTCCCTCCCTGAGAAAGATAGGCCATGAACCTCCGGGACAGGTCCTCGGGGACGGGCTCCCTGGTGGCGATGACCAGCAGCAGACAGTTGTCCGGCCACGGGTCCTTGAGAGCGCTTTCTGGAGGCAGGTGGTACAGAGTGTAACAGTCTGTGTCCACACAGTCAGCCAGCACCGATCGGACCTGCTGGAGCCTGTCCTGGCCATCCTGGGAGTCAGAGCCCATGTACAGGAGGATGTTGGGGGCCTTGCCCGTGACGTTGACCCTCCTCCCATCCCTCTCAGCGGGGAGGTCGTCAGCGAGGCCCTCCAAACTGCCGCTGTAGTCGTACGGGAGATCTGGAATGTTCTCTGCAGAGGCAAACATGACGGATTCAATGGTGCTGTTCTCAAGCTCCAAACATTCGTGGCAGCTGGACAGATGGAGGGGACAGTGCTCGACAGAGCCCATGCCTCTGTCACTGTCCACAGCTGGCTCACCGCGCCCAGGTGCCCCTCCTGGCCCCCGTGTGGATGCGGAACCCGGAGACTGGGGGTCCTTCATAGTGTCGGGCTCGGGCGGGTTCCTCTGAATACAAGATTCGGGGTCGGGCTGCAGGAGCTGGGCTGGGGGCTCTGAGGCCTGACCCTTAAGCTCCTTTAGGGCAGAGTCCTGCAAGTTGACAGCTAAAGGGAAGAGAAAAGACAGCCCATCAGCCCTCTGCCTTGTCTCACATCTCAGCGCAAAACCTCGGGGCCTTCTCTGTACCGTAAGACCTCCATTCCACGGAGCTCACATCACCCTTCAACTCCACGGCCTCCGTGGGACCCACATAACCACTCCCCACCCCCCAACTTCCCGGTTAGAAGGGTACCCCTGACAGTCCCCAGTGAAACTGCAGAATTTCCACACCTGTCCCATACAGATCAGAAAACTTCAGACCCTCCTGTTGATTGGTGAACAGATGGAGTTTCTGAGAGGTGACTGTGTCCACTTCCTTATAGATTCAGCTGCGTGGGTGTCAATCTTTTATGCGATATTGATACTAAGAAACAAGGTGCAGGGCCTCCCTGGCTCAGCAGTCAGGAATCCACCTGCCAATGCAGGAGATTTGGGTTCGATCCCGGGGTCGGGACGATCCCCTGGAGAAGGAAATGGTAACCCACCGCAGTTTTGTTGCCTGGAGAATCCCATGGACAGAAGAGTCTTGGCGGGCTGCAGCCCATGGGCTGCAGAGTCGGACACGACTTAGCGACTATTCCACCAGAGTTGCCCTTAAGTCATACCAAACAAGAGTGCTCAATCATCCTTAAGCTTGTTAATGATGGCATCCTGCTATGATGAACATTTCCCCAAGTTACTTACACACGATCTTCTGAGGTATCAGTCCATTAGCCATCTGGAGTCTATCTTCCAGGAATGCCACCCCTAGCTTGCTGAAGTCATCCACACTTGCTTTGGCGATTAATTGATAAGGATCCCCAGGTCGGCAAGCTAAGGGCAAACAGCAGTCAGACCACTTCACAATCTGAGATAGAGTGGGGGAAGGAAGGTGAAGAAAGGGTGAGATTTCTCTTCCTTAAAATAACCAGTTACTTTACTTTTCCCTTCAGCTCCCACCACAGTCAAACCCAAAGTTATTGCATGTTACATTTTAACATCAAAGTTGTCCTGATTGAAACATGCTCATCTCTCGCTGACAGCAGGGCTTACAAAGCACGAGGCACAACGCTCTCATTTCTAAGTATCATTGAGGGCTTCCCTGGTGGCTCACTGGGAGAGGATCCACCTGCCAATGAAGGGCAAACGGCTTCAATCCCTGGTCCAAAAATACCCCGCATGCCGAGGAGCAACTAAGGCTGTGCACCACAACTACTGAAGTCCAAGAGCCCTTGAGCCTCTGCTCTGCAACGAGAGAAGCCTCTGCAATGAGAAACCCACACGCTGCAGCTGAAGAGTAGCCCCCACTTGCCACAGCTCAAGAAACGCCCACACAGCAACAAAGGCCCAATGCAGGCAAAAGTAAACGAAATTAAAAAAAAAAAAAAAAATGCAATTCAAGTATTGGACTTCCCTGGTGGTTCAGTGGTTAAGACTCTGCGCTTCCAGTGCGGAGTGGGCTTGATCCCTGGATGGGCAACTAGGATTCCACATCCTTCAAGCACAGCCAATAACAGTAACAGTAATTGAAGTCATATACTGCTTTTCAAGGGACTAAAGGGGAAAGGGTCACTCCCCAGACACTGGGAAAACCCTCTCTTCAGTAATAGGAAATAGAAGAACACAGTAAGTCCACAGTATCCATGATGTAAACAGATCATGTTCACATCATGATGAAGTGAAGTGAAGTTGTGCCCGACTCTTTGCGACCCCATAGACAGTAGCCTGCACCAAGCTCCTCCGTCCATGGGATTTTCCAGGCAAGAGTACTGGAGTGGGTTGCCATTTCTTTCTCCAGGGAATCTTCCTGACCCAGGGATCGGACCCAGGGATCGAACCCAGGTCTCCCGCATTGTAGACAGACGCTTTACCGTCTGAGCCACCAGGGAAGTCACATCATGATACATACATACAAATCATACTACAGATATTCTTAAAGTCAGGTCCAAGACCCAAGGCAACAGAAGTCCCCTGGGAACACGTGAAAACTCATGTTCCTGGGCACCGCTCTCTGTCTGAGCCGGAAGTGTACCCAGGAAGGGAGAGCAGCTGTGACCGACTCTCCAGAGCGCCCGCCTGTAGCAGTGCACACTTCCACCACAAGGGGGCCTCGGAAAGGGAGACAAAGCTCAGGCATAAAGCTTTCCAGCGTTCAGGGAAGAACGAAACTGGAACAGGCAGCAGGGGAGTTCCCTTGCGGCCGGGAGCCTGGCTAAGGAGTCCAAGGTCTGGGTCTGGTTAAACGCAGCTAATCGCCACTGTCTGTCCTTACGTTAAGTCTCAGAACCTCTGAAGCCTCTGCTTATTCGTTTATAAAACAGGAATAATGGGGGTACCATGGACTTCCCTGGTGGCTCAGACGGTAAAGCGTCTGTCTACAGTGCGGGAGACCTAGGTTCGATCCCTGGGTCGGGAAGATCCGCTGGAGAAGGAAATGGCAATCCACTCCAGTACTATTGCCTGGAAAATCCCATGGACAGAGGAGCCTGGTAGGCTACAGTCCATGGGGTCGCAAAGAGTTGGACGCGACTGACCGACATTCCTGTATCGTGTTACAGGTTCATTATGCTAATGAGATTAAAAGTTAATGTCATGCCCCCAGTTGAAAGCTTGGGACAGAAAATGTGTGTGTTAGTTGCTCAGTCGTGTATCATGTATCACCATGTATCACCAGGTATAAAAATTAATCCACAAGGAATCAAATCCTTAATAAGAGCTAAAACTACAAAATTCCTAAAATAAAACATAGATGTAAATCATCATGATGTTGAATCCGGCACTGGTTTCTCAGGTAAGACACCAAAAGTACAAGCAACAAAAGAAAAAATATATATAAACTTGACTTCATCAAAATGTTTATGCTTCAAAGAACACTTTGTGAAAGGACATTGACAAATGGGAGAAAGTATTTGCAAATCATGTAATCAATCAATCGGTATCCACAATATATAAAGAATTCCCACAACTCAACAATAAAAAGACAAACATCTAATTTTTTAAATGGCAAATAATCTGAATAAACATTTCTCCAAAGAAGATATACAAGTGGCAACAGCACTTGAAAAGATTCTCAAAATCATTTGTCGTTCAGTTCAGTTCAGTTGCTCAGTCGTGTCGACTCTTTGCGACCCCATGAATTGCAGCCCGCCAGGCCTCCCTGTCCATCACCAACTCCCAGAGTTCACTCAAATTCATGTNTCTTTTAATTTCATGGCTGCAGTCACCATCTGCAGTGATTTTGGAGCCCCCAAAAATAAAGTCTGACACTGTTTCCACTGTTTCCCCATCTATTTCCCATGAAGTGATGGGACCAGATGCCATGATCTTCGTTTTCTGAATGTTGAGCTTTAAGCCAACTTTTTCACTCTCCTCTTTCACTTTCTATTCAAGAGGCTTTTTAGTTCCTCTTCACTTTCTGCCATAAGGGTGGTGTCATCTGCATACCTGAGGTTATTGATATTTCTCCCAGCAATCTTGATTCCAGCTCGTGCTTCTTCCAGTCCAGCATTTCTCATGAAATGAGAAATGAAATGAGGACTCTGCGTGTAAGGGAGACATAAATCCACACCACAATGAGGAGCCTGCCTGATGGCTCAGTGGTAAAGAATCTTTCTGCCAATTCAGGAGGCTCGGGTCTGATCCCTGACCCGGGAAGATACTGCATGCCACAGAGCAATTAAGCCGCTGTCACAACTATTGAGCCTGACCTCTACAGTGTGTGGTCTGCAACAAAAGAAGCCACTTCAATGAAAACCCAAACGCCACAATGAGTACCCACCGCCTCCCACTCACTGCAACTCTCACAGCAAAAAAGATCCAGCACAGGCAAAAAACAAAAATAAAATTATTTTTTTAAAAAAAACACAATAAGGTACTTCATCCTCTACCAGGACAACTACCACTGAAAAGATAGACAGTAACAAATATTGAAGACGTTGAGCAATCAAACCCTAATACCCTGCTGGTAAAGCTGCGAAACAGCATGCCCCCTTAGAAAAGAGTCCATCAACTCCTCAAAAAGCCAAACACAGAGCTTCCTAATGACCCAGAAATTCCACTCCTAGGAATATACTTAAGAGAACTAAAAACATACGTCTGCACACAAAACCTGTACACAAAAGTTCACAGCAGCATTATTCATCACAGTCAAAGTGTGGAAACACACCAAGTGTCCACCTATATTGTGCTAAGTCTAGGAAGCCAGTTACTAAAAGGTCACATATTGAATGATTCTGTTTATATAAAAAATCAAAATGGAAAGATCTATAGAGTTCACAAGTAGATTAGTGGTTGCCAGGGACAGAATGCTGGGGAGTGGCTGATGGGAATCAGAGAGGAATGCTGATGGGTATGTAATTTCTTTTGGGATATGAAAATGTTCCGGAATTACTGATGACTGTACAGCTACTAAATTGTCAACAAACACTTTAAAAGGATGAAGTTCATGCTATGTGAATTATATCTCAATTTAAAAAAAAAAGTCTGGACTCCTCTAAGGTCTAACCCTACTCCACAAAATCTTTATTGCTTAGTATTTCACTTCTCTCCTTAAAAGAGAATCCAAATTAAACCTTGCTCCTTAGGCAAAGAATCATTCTAAAAGCTGAGAAACATTGTCTTAGAGGTAAAAATAATAAACACAAATCTTTATGATCAACAGGCTGAAACCCACTA
This sequence comes from Cephalophus harveyi, assembly GCA_006410635.1. Classification (NCBI taxonomy): domain Eukaryota; kingdom Metazoa; phylum Chordata; class Mammalia; order Artiodactyla; family Bovidae; genus Cephalophus; species Cephalophus harveyi. Next base: position 250,688 of record SJYT01002336.1, on the reverse strand, counting down.
CTCAGCCTAGAGTACTTGCAGAAAGAGAAACCTCCGAATTCTCTTTCAGCTCTACGTGTAGGCTTCCCTTACAACTGCAGGAGTCGCAGGCTCCATCCCTGGGTGGGGAAGATCCCCTGGAAAAGGAAATGGCAATCCACTCCAGTTTTCTTCCCTGGGAAATCTCATGGACAGAGGAGCCTGGCAGGCTACAGTCCGTGGGGTTGCAGACTCAGACACAACTGAGCAACTGAGCACACACTCTGGACTGACTGCCACCTCAGCGCAGGTTCACCTGGAGGGTGGGTCTGACCCATGCAGGCTTCAGCAGACTTCTGCATTTCAAATACAATACCTTTGATCCTGGATGAAGAGTTGAAGTCTACAATCTAGACAAAGATCTAGCTGATTTCCAGCTCTGAGAATGCAGGAAGGATGTCAGCTCTGGAGAATGAAAAGATAAACGACCACCTCGGTGAGAGCTGACTTTTCTGATGAGGGTGAATGAGAAACAGGAAAAGGAGCAATGCAACCCCTCTGCAGGAGACTAAAAGCATCTTTGTTCTCAGCATTATGTGGGCCGAGAATGATGGGAGATGTTCAGCCACTGGAGACCCAGCCCAGGATTTAATTGTTCAGATGTTGATGTAGCAGCCTGCTACCAGAGCACCAGCGTGGAGCTGGAGCTCAAAGTAGGCACTTGGTGTAAAGGAGCCAGCAATCAAATCCTCACGCCCGGGGGGAGAGCCACAGGAGGTAAACAAAGCAGGGGAAGGACAGGAAATGGCCAGAGAACAATATACACACTCATCCCCGATCAAGTGTCTAAACCCAGCCAGCTGCTTCCTCACCTAAATGCGTTTCCTTTTTCTAGGAACCTGGTCCGTGAGCCACAGACCATGCAAACTCCTCCAGCAGCACCGTGGCCCCATCAAAGCAAAGCCACACAGTCACTAAATGCAAACAGTCTGCTTCCCTTTTGCACTTTGAGATGGAGACAAAGAGGCAGAGAAGAAAGGGGAAGCCAAGCCAAAGGCTTACTCCCAAAGATCAAAGCCAAGGAAGCCCCGGTCAGCCCAAAACACAGGGATTTCCTCACCCATGCAGAAAGCCCTTCTGAAACCCGAGCTCGCCACTCGAGGCTACGATGATCACAGCAAAGCCAGTCATGTGTCTTCTCCACTCAGTTCAGTTCAGTCGCTCAGTTGTGTCCAACTCTTTGCAACCCCATGGACTGCAGCACGCCAGGCTTCCCCATCCATCACCAACTCCCAGAGTTTACTCAAACTCATGTCCATTGAGTCAGTGATGTCATCCAACCATCTCATCCTCTGTCGTCCCCTTCTCCTCCCTCCTTAAGTCTTTCCCAGCATCAGGGTCTTTTCCAGTGAGTCAGTTCTTCGCATCAGGTGGCCAAAGGATTGGAGTTTCAGCTTCAGCAGCAGTCCTTCCAATGAATATTCAGGACTGATCTGCTTTAGGATGAACTGGTTGGATCTCCTTGCAGTCCAAGGGACTCTCAAGAGTCTTCTCCAACACCACAGTTGAAAAGCATCAGTTCTTCGGCTCTCAGCTTTATAGTCCAACTCTCACATCCATACATGACTACTGGAAAAATCATAGCTTTGATAGACGGACCTTTGGTGGCAAAGTCATGTGTCTGCTCCACTCACCTCAACACAAACATGCACACGGAAGGGGATCCTGCGGCCAAGGACGCTGGGTTAAACCCTCTTCAGTGACCTGCCTTTCCCAAGGCTGCCTGCAGCAGGTGCTGAGCCGAAGCTCTGCAGCTAGTGGGAGGATGGGAATCTTAACAACTAGTCAGGTGATGGCTAATCTCATGTGCCAACTGGGCTGGGCCACAGTATCTGGATATTTGGCCAAACATCATTTCAGAGGTGACTGTGAAGATATTTTTCAGATGTGGTCAACATTTTAAATGATTTCACTTCGAGTAAAGTAACACAGGTGAGCCTTGTCTAATCAGCTGAAGGCCCTAAAAGAAAAAGACTGCGGTTCCCGGAGGAAGAGGGAATTCTGCCTCTCGACTGCCTTCAGACTCAAGGTGTAACATCTATTCTCTAGGAGTTTCCAGCCTCTGGCCTGCCCTGCAGACTTGGGACTCCCCAGACTCCACAATTGGGCTTCCCCAGTGGCTCAGTGGTAAAGAATTCACCTGTAGTGCAGAAGACGTGGGTTTGATCCCTGGGTGGGGAAGATCCCCTGAGGAAGGAAATGGCAACCCACTCCAGTATTCTTGCCTGGAAAAAATCCCAAGGACAGAGGAGCCTGGCTACAGTCCATGGAGCTGATGCATAAGCACAGACTCTACAATCACATAAGCCAATTCCTTAAAATAAACCTCTATCTGTCTTTCTTTCCTTTCCCCCACTACTTCTCTGTCTCCCTCCATCCCTATATATGTGTGTGTGTGTGTGTATAATGTGCGCACACACACACACACACACACACTCTATTCTGTTTCACAAGAGAACCCGGATAAATACCAGTTACCATTAGTGAGCCTGGGTAAGATCAACGTCACTGCTTCAACACTGCTAATTTTTTGGCTCTCATTTCTCTTCTCCCAAATCAATGCAATTACATGTTGCTGCTAAGTCGCTCCAGTCGTGTCCGACTCTGTGCAACCCCATAGACGGCAGCCCACCAGGCTCCCCTGTCCCTGGAATTCTCCAGGAAAGAACACTGGAGTGGGTTGCCATTTCCTTCTCCAATGCATGAAAGTGAAAAGTGAAAGTGAAGTCGCTCAGTCGTGTCCGACTCTTAGTGACCCCGTGGACTGCAGCCTACCAGGCTCCTCCGTCCATGGGATTTTCCAGGCAAGAGTACTGGAGTGGGGTGCCATTGCCTTCTCCGAATTACACGTTAGGTTTTTTAAACATCTAGTAATGAACAGATTGAAAGAGGGCTAGACACACCAGGACAGTCAGGGGAAGAGGTTATTTCCTACTTTCAGTTACTCTCCGTGCCTTTTGGGTTTGGGAACAGAAAGGATATAGCAGGACTATGCGTTTTCACTCTCTATGTAGCAAGGTACTATGACGTGTGGCGCTTTTAAAAGGGGATTGGAAAACCAAGTCCACAGTATCTGGGATATGATAAGTCCACCCACAACAAGCTACAGTTGAAATGATAAAGTGACCCTGATGAGACTTAAGATGGATCTGCACAACCATAACCGACCAGAAAACTCAGTGAAAAGGGTGGTCTAGGTGTTCTAATTTGCTGAATAACTGAGAGCTAATCAGAAAATAACAGAAATACCCTTGTTGCTATAACTTTTTTTTTTTTGGCCACACCACAGAGCATGCAGGATCTCAGTCCCCTCATCAGGGGTCAAACCTACGCCCCCTACAGTGAAAGGTTTGAGTCTTAACCACTGGACCGCCACGGAGGTCCCTGTCTTAACCGTTTTCTATTATGTGTGTTATTTAGAAGCCCGATAAGCATGTGAGGCCCAGCATCCACAGGATACTATATTAGCAACCACAATTTTTCACTTTATATCCCTGTCTACCCCCCATGTTGGTAAGCCAATGAAGAACAGAAGTTTTAACAGACATCCCCAGAATGTCTCTTCCACCATGTCCCATGAGGCAAACAAATCACTAAGGTGAGCCCAGATTCAAGGGAGGAATATAAAATTCCACTTGTCCATTAAGAGGAAGGAATCTGCAGCCCCCTTAAGCCAAATCTACAGCACGGGTTTCAGCCAGCTCTCTCACTCCTCCGCTCCGTGTGGAAATGGCACATCCTGAGATGGCTGTGCTCTCTCTGCCTGGTCCCTGCACGGGAAAGAAGCGTGGAGCAGACCTAGCTTGAAACAACAACCAGAGACCTGCTCAGCCTCATGTGTGACAGGAGCAAAAAACGAAGATTTGCTATTAGAAGCCAATGAAATTCTGAGGTCACCTGTTCATTCCAGCCAAGCTGACTGCAACAATGTGCAAAACTGCATTCTTTAAAATAGGGGCCCCTCTACCAGCCCCTCCTGCCATATTCCCCATCTCCAGGAATGATCCCCCATCCACCCAAAAATCCATCATCATCTCCTAAAAAAGCTCCTAACTCTGTCTCTGCACCTCTCCTCCCTGTAAGGTTCATCTCTCTTCCCACACAGGGTACAATCCATTCCAGGTTTGCCTCCCCCAGATCCAGTCTCCAATCTGCCTGCATTATGATCTTTAACATACGAATCTGCTCATTTGGCTTTAAAAAAGAAAAAGAAATGTTTTAGCCTGCTGTCCACAGGATAAAGTCCAAATTCCCAATTAGTGTATATAAACCTTTATAATCCGTGTACCCTATTTGCCATGCTATTAAAGAACATTTAATTCTGGTACATAGAAAACCAGAAAAACAGCACGACTTTCATGGATCTATTGTCAGTCACTTTTAAGATGTGCTGAAGACAAGCAAGACAAAAGGAACATATGTGTGCTAAACACTGATAAAAAGAACAAAACAGAAGACAGTATTGCTCCCAGGCAGAAAATCAAGGATAGGCCAAGTAAATCCTAGATAATAGTAAGACACGGATCTGCCACCTCCCAACTGACCACCTCCCAGTTAAAAAGCGAAAGTTGTGGCTAAGTCACTTCAGCTGTGGCTAAGTCACTTCAGTCGTGACCGAAGCTTCACGACCCCATGGACTGTAGTCCGCCAGGCTCCTCTGTCCATGGGATTCTCCAGGCAAGAATGCTGGAGTGGGTTGCCATGCCATCCTCCAGGGGATCTTCCCAACCCAGGGATCAAACCTGGGTCTCCTGCATTGCCGGAAGATTCTTTATCATCTAAGCCACCAGGGAAGCCCCAGTTGACAGTTATGTCATCCCTAAATCAGCCACCCATGCATACTCTGCCTAGAAACAGGTAAAATACACAGCTTCTCTGCAGGTCACTGGTAAGCCGCAGCTCTTCTAGACACCCTGACATCCTGAATCTCCCCAACAGAGCAAGCATGTGCTGGCCACAGGCAGCCTCCACCTGTGGAGTCCCTGTGACCGTATCCTCGGCGGGCAGCCGACGCGACAGACAGAGGTAGGATGTGTGAACCCTGCCTAGCTCAGGATTCAGGCATGCAGTCCTTCCACCCCTCAGGAGCCCCATTCCAAGTGTTAACAGAACCCAGAACTGTTTCTTACTTATATTTTGAATTAATTTAATAGACTGTGCAATTTGAGCATTTTAACTTGGTCAGACTTTATTTTGGGGGGCTCCAAAATCACTGCAGATGGTGATTGCAGCCATGAAATTAAAAGACGCTTACTCCTTGGAAGAAAAGTTATGACCAACTTAGATAGCATGCTGAAAAGCAGAGACATTACTTTGCCAACAAAGGTCTGTCTAGTCAAGGCTATGGTATTTCCAGTGGTCATGTATGGATGTGAGAGTTGGACTGTGAAGAAAGCTGAGCCCCGAAGAATTGATGCTTTTGAACTGTGGTGTTGGAGAAGACTCTTGAGAGTCCCTTGGACTGCAAGCAGATCCAACCGGTCCATTCTGAAGATCAGCCCTGGGATTTCTTTGGAGGGAATGATGCTGAAGCTGAAACTCCAGTACTTTGGCCACCTCATGCGAAGAGTTGACTCACTGGAAAAGACTCTGATGCTGGGAGGGATTGGGGGCAGGAGGAGAAGGGGACGACAGAGGATGAGATGGCTGGATGGCATCACTGACTTGGTGGATGTGAGTCTGAGTGAACTCTGGGAGTTGGTGATGGACAGGGAGGCCTGGCGTGCTGTGATTCATGGGGTCACAAAGAGTCGGACACGACTGAGCGACAGAACTGAACTGACTGAACTTGGTCTGAGAACCTCTCTATTCTGTGATCACTGGGTAATTGTTACATTACCCAGTGACCATTGGGTAATGTGACCATTTGGTAAAGTTGGTAATGTTTGGTAATGTTCTGGAAAGCTATCACTGCACCAACGTAATTTGATGCATCACAGGGTCACAAAACAAGTTGGACATGACTTAGCAACTAAACTACAATAATAATACTCCAGCCACATCTTTCCCCTCTGGCCTTCCCCTGAGCCACTTCGCCAACTCATTTTAATTAGACTCCAACTGGGACTTCCCTTCTGGTCCAGGGGTTTAAGACTGCCTTTCAAAGCAGGGGACCTGGGCTCGATCCGTTGTCGGGAAACTATTAATAAGATCCCTTGTGCCACGAGAGCTTCCCCGGTGGCTCAGCTGATAACGAACCCACCTGCAATGCAGAAGAACCCGGTTTGATCCTTGGGTCAAGACAATCCCCTGGAGAAAGGATAGGCTACCCACTCCAGCATTCTTGGGCTACCCAGGTGGCCCAGGTGGTAAAGAATCGGCCTGCAATGCAGGAGACCTGGGTTCGCTCCCTGGGTTGGGAAGATCCCCTGGCGAAGGGAACGGCCACCTACAGCAGTATTCTTGCCTGGAAAATTCCATGGACAGAGGAGCCTGGCAGGAAATAGTCCATGGGGTCTCAAAGAGTCAGACATGACTGAGCGACTTTCACTTCACTTAGTGCCGTGAGGCAACTAAGCCTACGCAGGGCAGTGAGAGGCCAGTGCAACCAAAAGCAAATTTTAAAAAACTGCTTAATTAGACTCCAATTGTCCCCAGGTACAAACGCTCTGTGTGCTTCTGCACCTGCCTAGGAAGCCCTTTCCTCCTCCTTCACCCAATTCTCAATTTTCCTTAAAACCTCAGCTGTTGCCCCCACCCTGAAAGTCCTTCCTGACATCACCCCATCTGGATAGGTTCACCATCTCCCCCTTACTTGCTTTCCCAGACCACTTATCACAGTGAACTTTAACTGTTCATTTACTTAGCTATCTTCTCCCCCCACACTGTGAGCTCCTTAAGAGGACTGTGACTGTCATCTCTGAATGCATTTTTTTCCTTTAAGTCTTTATTGAATTTGTTACAATATTGCTTCTGTTTTACCATTTTGGTTTTTTGGCCACAAGGCACAGGGGATCTTAGCTCCTAGATCAGGGATTGAATCCACACTCTCTGCACTGCAAGACAAGTCGTAACCACTGGGCTGCCAGGAAAGTGCCTCTGAATGTGCCTTTCATCTTCAAATGACATACATCCAGCCCTAGAACATAATCTGACACATAGCAGGCACTCCACAGCCCTTAGATGGATGGATGAAGGCCTTTACAGAATGCAAAGATCATGAGTGAATTTTCTGCAACAAAAAAACTGTGGCAGTTCTTTGGGTCACCGACTCTTACTAAATATAAGCACAGAAGACCCTGAAAAGTGAGCTGAATCCGCCATGACCCACTGGTATCTCTTATGGCACCTATGAAACAACTAGGACTACTGTTCAGTAAATATCTGTTAATGAAAGAATGACTAAGTGAAAAAATGAATGTGTGAATGCTACAGTTTTTAAACTGACTTCTTGAAATTCACTTCTTTGTTGTCAGGGGGTCTGTAGAATGAGACCACAAAAGAGATTTTCAAAATCTGAAAAGGCGTCATTTTTGATAGCTGTAGGGAGTGGTACTGTCCTAAAAATGGGAAAGAATTTTATCAAGTTCCAAAGTCTTTCCTCAATAACATATTTGCTATTAAATACCTTAGGATCCTATCAAATTCAAATGACTTGAGTTAGGTGAAATGCATAGATTCATGAACACCCCCAAGCTGCAAAATCCCATTAAGCAATAAACCTCAATGGGAACAGCAGACGTAGAAGACAGACCTGTGAAATCAACTCCTTTTTTAAGATCTGAAGCCCAGTTTACAAAACAGAGCTGTGTAAGTTCTTTGGGTCATCGACTCTTGGGTCATCTGTGTAACAAATAGCCATGGTGGTCCAAAATATGGCTCTAGACAGCTCTAACTCCTGGTTGCAAAATCCACTAAACTCTCTGATCACAAATAAGATGACTTAACTGGAGAGTACACTTGGTGGATAGGCATCCTTTTGCCCCCAGAATTAAGTAACCACTGGGACATTCCAGTGTTGGTGGTCCAGTAGTCAAGAATCTGCCTGCCAATGCAGAGGGCACAAGCTTGATTCTTGGTCTGGGAGCTAAGATTCCAGATGTTGCAGGGCAACTAAGCCCGTGCACCCCACAACTACCAACCCAAGCAACCTGGAACCCACGCTCCACAATAAGAGAAGCCACCTCAAAGAGAAGCCCTCACCCCCCGCGGCTAGAAAGTAGCCCCCACTCGCCATGACCAGAGAAAAGCTCAAGCACAGCCAAAAGTATATAATTTATTTAAAAATTTTAAAAGCTCTGTAGGTGATTTAAGGAGGAGGGCATGACAACCCACTCCAGTATTCTTGCCTGGAGAATCCCTATGGACCGAGGAGCCGGGTGGGTACAGTCCAAGGGGTTGCAAAGAGTCAGAACGACTAAACTTACAGCACAGGTGATTTAAAAAAGAAAAAGAATTAAGGAACAGCCACGAGGAGAGATCTTAAATCGCCCTTGGAAGGCAAACTAACTGAGAGAGCTGGGGCAGAAATGTTAATCATCTCCCAACATCCAGTCTGTCTTTCTCC